>CM032336.1:44650216-44865216 GCA_019022515.1 Quercus aquifolioides | reverse complement strand
AAGCATTTGCTGACTGTCAATTTGACCAAGGAAGGGAATCCTTCTCTTTGGTTGAAAGGCCACCAGAATTCTAGATTAGGAAAATCTATGAGAGTTAGCTCTTTCAATGATGAGAATGTTGTCACTGAACCACTACCATAGAGCTCTTCGCCGATGATCTTTACTGCATCCATTCCTTGCAAGTAAAGGACCTTAAGGAAGGGAAGTTGACCCAGTGTAGGAAGATGTTCACATCTTCTGCAGGCTATCAAGACAAGTTCAGTTAGATTTGGGAGTTTATGAACATTCATCCATCCTGGGAAGCAGTTTCCTCGATACCCTTTTACAAACAACTTCTTTAGATTTTCATGTGGTTGGAGGTAATTAAGCACTTCACTTCCCAGAGTTCCATCAAAATCATTGTTCCTGTTTAATTGCCCCCGATCATTCCCCCAGGATAACTCCAAGGACCGAAGATTTCGCTTACCTAACATGTTGGCTGTCATTGCCTCTGTTGCATCCTTCACATTCTCCAAGTGTCTGATATTTAGCTCACCCCCAAGGTTTAAAATTTGCAGCTCTCTGAGACTTTCATCTATGCCCTCTCCTACAATAAACATTGACAATGTCCGGAGGTATTTAAGGTTCCCAATCGAAGCTGGCATTTTGGTCAATCTCTCACAGCCAGTTATGATTAGATGTTTCAGTTTAAACATTTTGCCTATATGACTTGGCAACTTGATGAGATTATAACAACAGGAAAGGTTCATCACTTGTAAATTGAAAAGATAGCACACTTCTTCAGGTAATGTTTCAACCTGTGTGTTAGAGAGGTCAAGGTACCTCAAGAATATGAAAGAGGAAATGGACTCATGGAGCTTTTTGAGGCCACTACCACTTAAATCTAGGACCCGTAAGTATCTGAAACTTGAAAAAACACCCGAAGGAACTTCTCCAAGATCACCTCTTGGAAATACTAAGATGAGAGTTCTCAACTTCTTTGCTTCATACAATGCTTCTGGAATTGTATATAAGCTGAAATCACAAACCACTGATGAGTGACGAACAAGGGAGAGACCTCTCACTATACTGTTATCTTCTAGTTTCAAGTATTCACTTCCTGAAACAGATTGTGCAAGATCATGAATGAGATTATGCATTTTGTATTCAATTATGTTGCCATGGTCATCTCTCTGTACAGCCTGAAAGAAAGATGTCCATACCAAATCATCGAAATACTCATTGCCAATGAATTCAAGTGATCTTCTTCCTTCTGGAGATTGAATCAAGCCTTCCGCAATCCATAGCTGGATTAGTTTTTCCTTCTTGAAAGTATAATTTCTAGGAAATATTGAGCAATATGCAAAGCAACCCTTTAGATGTGATGCCAAGTGGCTAAAGCTCAACCTTAGGGCAGGTAGAATTCCATTATCACTTTCAGATACGTCCCAAAGATCACTCTCCTGGACAAACAACCACTCTCTTTCCTCCCTTTTGAACCGCATGACACTCCCCAGAGTCTTTGCAGCTAAAGGTACACCTCCACATTTCTTCACTATTTGTTTGCCAATTGTAGACAGGTTTGGATGGTGGTCTTCATTATGGCCAAAGGCTCTTTGCTTGAACAAAGCCCAACAGTTATCTTCAGATAACCCTTCCAAATGATGAATGTAAGTTGTGCCCATTATAGTCGCGACCTTTTCACTACGCGTAGTGACAATGATTTTGCTTCCCTCCACCCCACTACTCAATGAAGTTCTTAAATTGTCCCACTCATTGTGATCTTCATTCCATACATCATCCAACACAAGCAAGTATCTTTTCTCCAGTAATAATTCCTGGAGTCGATACTGCAGCGCATCCATCCCAAAGAAATCACATTTGCTCTTACTACCCGACTCTAAAATCAAAACCATGATCTTCCCCACATCAAAATCATCATTTACACACACCCAAATCTTCAGATCAAAATGTCTTTTTACCCTTTCATCATTGTAGGCTAATTGAGCAAGGGTTGTTTTACCAAGACCACCAATACCAACAATAGAAATAACAGAGATTTTCCCTACACTTTCACCTGTGGACAGCAATTGCTCTACTATCCTCTCTTTATCACCCACTCTGCCAAAAACTTCAGATTCAATTACAAGAGAGCCAGTTTTCCTTATCCCCCTACTTTTACTTCTGCTACTACTATTATTATTAACAGATACCTCACTCAAATTAAAAAAAGACTTCTCTTCTGCCAACACATCTAACGTCTCTTTGATCTGCTCAAGTTTTGGTAACATGTTAATGCAACTTGCAAAATTTCCCAGAGAGGGAACAAAGACACGTACCTGTTCGATGAATCGGTTGCGATTCCCAGATACCATAACTTCAGGAGAGCACTCATCAAGAAGGTCCTCCACATCATAAGATACTTCCTTAAGCTCTGTCAACCAGTTTCTCAAAGCTCTATCTGTCAACTGTCGCTCTTCTGCATCTTTGAGCACAGTTTGGATTACGCGTAAGGTACGCCGGAGCTTCTTGAGCTCCTCCTTGACGCCGCAGATATTAGTGATCTCTTCAAGAAATGGGGTGGCCAATTTGTCGAATACCACCTGTAGAAGAGGGGACAGAACTACATCCAACTCCATCTTGCGCGGCAATTGGCAGTGGCCTTATAGGTGGTCACTGCTCACGCCAAAGACTCGAGCTCTCAAAGAACCAAACACTGGTTTAGATCTTTTAGCGGCTAGCAGCTGTTGAAGATGGGGAAGAACATGGTAAACTTCAGTGTTTGGAGTCTTTAGACAACTTTCCGAGCTTCTACAGTTTGTTTGATTTTTTTTTTTTTTTCCCTCTCTCTCTCATTGAAAGTTGTTCAACACTGTGGCGGGCGTGACCCGCCAGTCACCTGTCGTGAGTCGGATTTTTTTTTTCTTTTTTTTTAATGAACTTTTTTTAGAATTCTTTTTGCATATATGCCAGAGCATCAGCCTCTCGAAATTTCAATTCTATTTTATTTTATCATTTTCAAAAGTCATTTTATCATTATACTATATTATTTTACAATACTTCCAGTATCTAAACTTTTATTTTCTTATTCTACTCAATAAAATGATATATCTACATAATAAAATAATATATCCTAAAACTCAAATAAAAACAAAAATCCAAATCACCACCTGCTACCACCACCACCACAAACAACCATCAACCCATCACTGATCCCAAACCCATCAACCCATCAACCCATCAACAACCACAACACCGATTAAACCCATCACTGATCCAAACCCTTCAACCTAATAAACCCATCAACACCGATCAAAAAAACCCAAATTACCACCTGCTACCACCACCACCACAAACAACCATCAACCCATCAACCCATCTCCGATCTCGAACCCATCAACAACCACAGCACCGATCAAACCCATCACCGATCCAAACCCATCAGCACCAATCAAAAAAACCCAGTCACGGCACCAAAAAAACCCACCATGGCACCAAAAACCCAGCCACGACACCAAAAAAACCCACAACGACACCAAACAAACCCAGCCACGGCACAAGGAAGAAAACCCAACCACCAAGAAAAACCCACAAAAAAACCACCACCGATCTTGCTGTCGTTGATCTAGAAATCCATCAACCATGGCAGCAAAGCCACCACGCCAACAAACAAAGAAGAGGGAGATGGAGAGAAAATAGAGAAGAGAGAGGATGATTCAGACCGAATAAAATATTGTTTTTGGTTTTAGAATTGTGCTACAGTGCAATTCTACCTTTAGAATTGCACTGTAGTAGTATTGCAAAAAAAATTGCAATACTTGGCATTAGCATTCCTTGATGCAGAGCATTTTGGGGCTTGAAATGCCAAATTCCCCTTACATTTGGCATTAGCATTCCCCAATGCTGATGCTCTGATCAAGGCTTTTATAAATGTTAAATGCTATTTTTAGCAACAAAACCACTAAAAACCCATCTTCATCAAGGATGCTAATCTTAAAAAAAAAAAATATAAGCTGAGTTACAGTGAGCTTTCATCTTTGAAAGCTCACTATAGCTCCCATCTCAAAAAATATATATATTTAGGTAAGGCTTAGGTCCAGTGCATGTAGTGCACTGGATCCGTTAAGATGGTTACATGTGTTCAAAAGTGGACACGTGTTATAATCTTAGCGAGTCCAGTGCAACTGGACACTGGACCCAAACCTCACCCTATATATTTTATATGGTGATGAAAGCTCATTGTGGCTCCCATCTTAAAAATATATATATACTTTTTTTTTATATGGTTCTCTCTCCTTTTTTCTTTAAAAAATAAAGAAATAATAAAGAAAGTATATTTTAATGAAGTGATAGAAAAATATAAAATATTTGATGTTGGTTGTATTGTAAAGTGAGTTGTTAAAATAGATAAAGTAGATTTTTGAGATACTAAATGCTAAATTTTTTGAAATCTTTGATGAGGATGCTCTTAGAGGATTAGTACCCAGTCTCTCAAATGCTATATGTTGGTATATTTTAACATCAAAATTCCAAAAAACTCATTACTCAGTCTTCTAATTGTAAAAAAATTTGCAATCTTGCTACATTGCTATCATAAATCTAAAATGGTACTATAGCAGGATTGTATAATAAAAATTTGTTTTTTAATATCTGATTCATCTTCTCTCCCCCCTCTCTGTCTCATTATTGCACTTCTCTTTCTCTATTTTCCTTCTCTTTCTTTCTTTCTTCTCTCTTTTCTTCAAACCCAAAACCATCTAAGGCTTCCTCCCTCTCTCTCAGATCAGCATGGAAACAACGGCGGTGGAGGTGTGGAGATCAGCTTTTGTAGTGTAGGCGTGGAGATCGTGGAGCCATGGTGGAATTGTGGTTGTGGCTAGGTAACGGTGGTGGTGGTGTTGGGTTCCGATGCTGGGTAACCATGGTTGTGGCTGGGTTGCGATGGGTTTAGGTTGGATTTTTGGAATAGGTTTGATTTCCAATGGGTTCTAATAGGGGTTCTAATGTGAAGTTTTCTTTGATTTTTTGTGGGTTTCTGTGTATGGTGGTGGTGGGTGTGTTGTTGCCATGGTGGTGTCTCTAGTTGTGGTGGCAGAGGTGGGTTTCAGTTGTGTGGATTTTTGATTTGATTTTTTTTGTAGGTTTCTGTGCATGGTGGTGGTGGGTTGGGTTGTTGTCGTGGTGGTGTATCTGATGGGTTTCCTTGGAGGGTGGTTGTTGGTTGCTAATTCAGGTTTGATTTTGTCCTATGGATTTGATTTTGTCCTATGGGTTTGATTCTCACCGTGGCTGATTGGTTGTGGCTGTGGCTGTAGTGTTTGGTGGGTTCTTTAGCGGTGGTTTTGTGAGTGGAGGTGGTGGTAGATTTTATGGGTTTTGTTCTCGGTGATAGGAGTGGTTTTTTTTTTTTTTTTTTATGGTGTTGGTGGTGGGTTTCTTGTGGCAGAGGTGGTGGTGGTGGGTGGTTGAAAGAGAGAGACAATGAGAAAAAGATAAACAGAGTGATGGGAGAGAAGGAAGAGAGAGAGAGATTGAAGATCAATAAACTGTTTAAATTACAAATTTTTGTAGTTTAAAATTAAGCGTAAAATATAAGCTTATAAAGTATATAATAAATAATATTCGATTGGTATAAAATTTGACATGTGTATTAAAAGCGTAAACAACATGCAATTTAACAGTTAGATTTTCAAAATATGTAGTAATATTTTTTTTTTTTTTAAACAAAGTTGTAGTTTTAGGCTACAACCAATTTTGTAGCTAAACTTTATCCTTCTTTGTTTTATCTCTACTAAAATTCAACTTAACTAGGACTATTCCTTGATCCGGTTATTTCGTGTCGTAAATGAGCTAAGAAGAGTCGAGTCAAAATTAATTTTTTAGAATTGTTCATTTATTTTTCTTTGATCAAGATTAGCTTGAGTGTATCAACAAATGAGAACCATGGTTCATTTAAAGTGTTAAATAAGCTTAGCTTGTCCACGAATTACTATGATTTTTCAAATACAGTATTGGAGAAATTACCAATAAAATGATATTTTGTTACAATAAAATTAGGAATTTAAACAAACAATGTCAGACTGAGGCACAGAAACCTCTCTCACTTCAATGAAATTCAAGCCCTTTGCAATTGGCAAAGCCCATAAATTGATGCAGTAAAATTTTTCTTTTGACTTGTCCTCTCCAGGATACAACAACCCAACAATTCATTGTATAGTTCGGACCAACTTTGCACAAGTGGTTGAGCTCAAAACTCCACCAAAAGAAACACCTTTCTTTGGCCCGAAACCTCGCAAGTGTTTAGGAATATTGTTGAACTCACTCACTCTCACACAATGTTATGAATATCGTTTCGATGCCCATTCCGGTTTTTCTATTGAAACAGAATATTTTGGTACTGGCCTATTTCGGTGTACCGTTTTAGACCGTTTCAGAATTACCACTTTATATATATATATATATTAATTAATTAATTAATAATAAAAAAATGTTATTACTCATTGCCATTCTTAAGCCAAATTTTATTAATGTAATATCATCATTTAATGAATTTAATATAGTGTTTTAAAAGAAATATCACTATAATAATAAAGTGATTAGATTGATTATTTTAAAATTCAAATTTGGGTATTTTTTAAATAAACATGTTAGTATTTATAAACTAGGAAGCTTCTAGGAAGCCCCCCTTTCACCTTTTCACCTAATCCCACTCCATCACTCACGTGCAATGACTTACACTTACTCCTCCACTCTTTCTTCTTCATTTCATATTCTCATCAGTTACACTTACAGTAGTACTTCTTGGAAAGTTTCAGAGACCCAGACCAGAAGTTCAAGTGCAGGACTAAAGAAGAAAGTTTCAAACGCAGCTAAAATTTGAGCTTCCTCCACAATTGCTCTAAATTTCTGTTCTCTTCTTCTTCCTTTGTTTTTTTTTTTTTTTTCAAATCATTTGGTAGCTTCGTAGCATATCTGATTTGAACTTCTTCAGGCAATTAGTGCTAGATGGAAACATGTTGTACTAATGGGTTTGTTAGTTTAAGTTTTTCTTTTCTTTTCTTTTTTGGCTAAAAATTGCTACCGGCCGAAATTTACACTTCGGCCGAAGTTGACGGAATCGGCCGGAATGATCTAAAACTGGCCGAAATTGGACTCGAGGTGAAACAAGTGGTATTACCAATCCGGATTGCATCCTACTACGAAATATACGGAACGGATTTAATAACATTGCTCTCACACACTACTCACTATTACTATAGAAAAAGAAGAGAGAGCTTCTTGCTTTAACTATTTCTCGTCCTTCACTCTTGATATTTGATATCAGGGCTGGCTCAAGATATTGTGGGACCTAAGGTGATAACTTTAAGTGAGGCGTATTCTTATACTTAGAATATTAATAGGATATTTATTTAACTTTTGGTTTTTTTATTCATTTAAAATCTATATATATATTTTTTAAGTACAAATTAAAACGAACCCGTCACATTATTTCATGACTATACAACTAAAATAAATACTATTTATTGAATGAAGTAACCAAATAATAAAAAATTATGATTGAAAATTGTAATAAAGTTATATATTTGATATTTCTAAATAGAATGTGAGTATAAATTTATTTACTAGTGTAAGATTAATGAGTTTTTTTAACATTTATGTATGAGATATTAAATGATTGACCCATTCAATAAAAATATTTTTCTTTAACTGGTTTTTCTTTAATAAAAAAAAAACTACTTTTTATTTATTGGTGAATATTTAGGGCTTAATTAATACTTTTATTGATACAGGAATATCTCTATTGGTAAAAATTTAGGGGCCTTTTTTCATTGGGGGCCTTAGGCAGTTGCCTATTTGGCTCACCCATTGAGCCGGCATTGTTTGATATGAAATATTCGATATGAAAATAGTCGTAGCATAGCTATATATATATATGGTCTTTTAAAACCTTTTATAGCCTACATAATATTTAGGCAAAAATCCAAAACTGACCCTTTAACTTTCAGCATTTTTCATTTCAATCCTTTAACTTTCAGTTTTGTCATTTCAGTCCCCTAACTTTTAATTATTGTCAATTCAGTACTCCATTAAACCTCAGTTATGTCTTGCCGTTAATTGAGCCAAAACAATGTCGTTTTGGTTTTTTTAAAAAATAAATTTCGGAATTAAAAGAAAAAAAAAACTGATGTAAAAAATAAATAAATAAACATTTATAGCACTCACAGCAGTGATGCTATATTGGTATATTGGTATTTTTTAGCACCTCAAACACCAAAAAGCATGCTCCAGTAGTGGAGCTAAATCTATTTTTTTTAACTCCATTGCTACAGTGTTCATAAGAGCCAAACAAAAAAAATATTATTTTACTCCCCTTTTCATTAAAATAATATTTCTTTTCTCTTTCCTTTTCTCTTCCCGTTTCACAGCTCATCTCTCTCTCTCTCTCTCTCTCTCACATTACTTCCCTATGCTCTCTCAGACCAAAGCTCCTCTCTCCCTCATCTCACAGATCAGGTCCTGCCCTTGCCACCATTGGTCACGCCCTTACCTTCGTAAGTCACGCCCTTGCCGCCGCCCTTGAATCCATCTCGCCCAGTCCTCCACGCTGCCGACCCACCTCCCCACGCCGCCGACCCAAGCTTCATTGCCGATCTAAGCTCCATCGCCGATCCAAGCTCTATTGTCGACCCAAGCTTCATCGTCGACTCAAGCCATCTCTCCCACCATGTATGAGTTCAGACTTCTCTGTGGGTGGGTTTGTGGGTAGATTGGTGTGTTTGTGGTGGTGGCTCAGGTGGGTTTTGTGGTGGTGGGTGTGAGTGTTGCCTGGTGGGTCTGGTGGGTGTGGGCTTGGTTGATTTATTTTTTTTTCTTTGTTGTGGGCTGTGGTGGTGGTGGTGGCTGTGATAGTTGTGTGTAGTGAATATATTATTTTATTATAGTGAGATGAATTATTTTATTGTAATAGATATATTATTTTATTGTGATGTTTATATTATTTTATTGTGTTGAAAGCTAAAATAAATTCACTATTGCAGCATGTATGTAGATAAAGTAGATAAGGTAACTTTTGGTGGAGCTAAATAGCTAAATTTTTAGCTCCAGTATTGTGGATGCTCTTAGGGGACGATGACATACCAATACTCCTTCACCCTTCATTCTAATTAAACAAACAATAACTTTATGTAACTCATCTCTCTTATAAGCTTCAATTAATTACAAATTATGTTTTAACATAATTTAATTTAAAATGTACTAACATACAGTAAACAAATTACATTTGAAATTATAATTGTGGGGGTAAGAGCCCAAATTTGCATATTGGGCCTTGGGCCTTATCCGACGACGTGGATAAGTCCGAGAATGAATAAATGATTGGGAGAGGCCCCAAAGTTGAGAATCACACAAGTAAATGATGGAGGAATGTAGTCCGAGGAGCATATCCTGCTCGGATATGATGACCATCGGTCAAGCAGGCATTTGGATAACTTAGGTGACTTTTCAGGGAGTTCTAATGATCAGGATGAACCTTAAGCATGTACAAAGGTGATAAGAACGCAGAAATATCTAAAAGAAAAGCTGCTACCACCGCATTAAATGCACTGCAGCAACTTTTCTGACCGCATTTATGTGGAGAAGACCCCTGAACAGGGCAATCTCAGCTACCACCACTCACAGAGAACCCAAAGAAAGATGTTTGATGGGACACAGACTAAAGTGAGTGCTTAAATGGTTAACAAGTGTACGATCAGAATGGCCGGAAAGGAGCTATATAATGTAAAAAACCTCCCATAAGTGGGGGATTAGAAAAAAGAGAGTAAGAGAAAGGAAAAAGACTTACTGTAGCATTAAGAACGACGTTAGTTTTTTCAGAAATATTGATTCAAGTCACAGTTCATCTTCTTGGAGACTCATTTCATCATGTTTTACATGTGTTTTTATGCTTGTTTGTCTTTTAAATCCTTACTAGCCGTTGTCTAATTCCCAAAAAGCCTAACTCTTTCACCCACTCTCTACAAATTTATTATATTGAGTTCATTGGGCTCATATCCCATATCTTTAGGGTTTGGGCTACAAATTGTGACCCTACAATTGGCGCCGTCAGTGGGAAAGAGCTTGAGCGCTAGTGAAAACAACGGTTAACTATGGTAGAACTAGGTCCACAACCAGCAGGATAGGTGACCATGAAGGAAGTGTACACACCATACATACTGAGAGGAGCCAATTTCAAGGTGGTAGCCATGTCTCCCATGCAAGGAACAACAGGGGCATGCAGCTGGAGATTGACCGGTTGAAGAGGGAACTACGCCACGCAAAGAGGAAGCGAGCTTCCCCTGACAGTGACGTTTCTTCTGAGGATGGAAGAGACACTATTTACAAACGGAGGTCCCGAACTCCACCCAGTAAGTCTTTCTCTTACGAAGAAGAGCTCTATAACGAGCGGTGATTTAAAAGCTCGCCACGTAGGGGCGTAGGAAACGATGCTATGAGTAGAGCCTTGGACCAAATCTCCAAGTCGCCTTTCACGCGTAGGATTGAATGGGCGAGACTTCCTTGGCGTTTTCATTAGCCAACATTCACCATTTACAACGGACGAACAGATCCTGTTGAGCATGTGAGCCATTTCAACCAAAGAATTACTGTCTATTCCAAAGACGAGGCCTTGATGTGCAAAGTCTTTCCATCTAGTCTCGGACCCATCGCGATGAGGTGGTTCGATGGCCTAAAGGCAGAGTCCATAAACTCCTTCCATGAACTCACTCGAGCATTTGGTTCCCGGTTCGTGACTTGCAGGAGAGTTCCTCGATCGTTGGCTTCCCTCTTGTCCTTGAATATGCAAGAGGGTGAGAATCTTAAAACATACTCCGACCGATACTAGGAGCTATTCAATGAGATTGAAGGTGATTTTGATGACGTAGCCATCAGTACTTTTAAGCTCGGCCTTCCGTCCGAGTACGGTCTAAGAAAATCCTTGACTGGTAAGCCCGTTACTAACATGCGCCAGCTCATGGATCAGATTGATAAGTATAAAAGAGTTGAGGAAAACCGGCAGCAAGGGAAAGAAAAGGACAAGGTTATCCCTCAAAAGAGGAGGGATTTCAGGTCGAATCGTTACAGCAATAACAAACCGCGTAGGGATTTTGCTGGGCAATCAGGATCAACAAATCATCAAGCAGTTAATGCCGTATTCCGAGAGCCGGTGCATCAGGTTTTAAAGAAGATCAAGAATGAGTCATTCTTTAAATGACCAAATAAAATGGTGGGAAATCCTGAGAGGCGTAATCACAATCTCTATTGCCAATACCATCAAGATCATGGACACACCACAGAGGATTGCCGGAGTTTGTGGGATCACCTTGACCAGCTTGTTTGGGAAGGTAAATTAAAACACCTTTTGCATCATTCCAGTGGCTCAAGCGTTCAGGCAAGCTCAGAATCTCGGAGAGATGACTCTTCCAAACCCCCTTTGGGAACGATAAATGTCATCTTTACTGCACCAGGGAGAACTGGATCCTGTCCATCCAGGGTAATGTCCGTGGCCAGGCTAACTGCCGAAAACGCAAGCCAGGATATTAAGAGAGATAGAAGGGAAATTCAACTTGTTTTAGGCTTCTTGGACGAGAATAAGATCGAAACCATACAGCCATATGATGATGCTCTGGTAGTCACCCTCAGGATTGGGGGATATGATGTGAAGAGAGTGATGGTGGACCAAGGTAGTGGGGTTGAGATAATGTATCCTGATTTGTATAAGGGACTAAATTTAAAATCCGAAGACTTAACGCCCTACAGCTCTCCCTTGGTGAGTTTCGATGGGAAAGTCGTGCAAACTAGTCCAGAAGTAGTAGAGGTTGATTTCATTGTTGTGGATGCATACTCACCGTACACCGCGATTGTAGCCAGACCCTGGCTCCATACACTAGGGGCTGTTTCTTCTACTCTGCACCAGAAGATTAAGTATCCATCTGAAGGCCGAGTTAAAGAAGTTGTGGGAAATCAATCTGTGGCTAGACAATGCTTGGTGGCTGCCATTCAACATAAGCCCGAGATTGAATCCTTGGCCCATCCAGGAAAGGATTTATAGCAGTTAAAACTCCCAGCGTTGCCCATCGATAAATCAGCTGAGGAGGCGAAGTGTGAAGATTTGATAAAAGTTGTTATCGGGGACAATCCAGAAAAGTTTTTTCAGGTTGGATCTTAGTTGCCTTTGCAAGAAAAGGAAGAACTGATAGAATTCCTCAGAAGAAACATAGATGTATTTGCTTGGAATACTTATGAAGCCCTAGGAGTGGATCCAGAATTCATCTGTCATCACTTGAATGTTAACCCATTGGTCATCCCTAAGAAACAGCCTTCTCGGCACCCATCCAAGGAGCACGCTGATGCAGTACGAGAGGAAGTAACGAAACTCAAGCAAGCTAGAGCTATCAAGGAAGTTTTTTTATCCTCAATGGTTAGCGAATACTGTGGTAGTGAAAAAGAAGAGTGGGAAGTGGCGAGTGTGCGTAGATTTCGCAGACCTGAACAAGGCTTGCCCAAAAGATCCATTCCCTATGCCTAAAATAGATCAGCTAGTGGATGCAACTGTAGGTCATCCTCGGATGAGCTTCTTGGATGCCTTTCAAGGCTATCACCAAATACCACTAGCCTTGGATGATTAGGAAAAAACTGCTTTTGTCACCCCTATTGGGAACTACCACTATAAGGTGATGTCATTTGACCTGAAAAATGCGGGATCTACTTACCAAAGAATGATGACGAGGATGTTTGAGCCACAGTTGGGTAAAAATATTGAAGTCTACACAGATGACATGGTGGTGAAAAGCGAGGTAGTTTCTGAACACGTGGGCGACCTAGGAAATATTTTTGAAGTTCTTAGAAAATACAAGCTACGTTTAAATGCCTCCAAGTGCTCATTTGGTGTGGGATCAGGCAAGTTCTTGGGCTATATGATAACTCACAAGGGGATTGAGGTCAACCCGACCAGATAAAAGCTATAAACAGTTTAAAACCACCTCAGAATCCTAAAAAAGTCCAAAAATTCACCGGGATGGCCGTTGCCTTGAACCGTTTTATCTCTCGGTCAGCAGATAGATGCAGACCTTTCTTCTTGTTGATCAACAAGTGGAAAGGGTTTGAGTAGACTGAAGAATGTGTTTTGACCTTCCAACAACTTAAAGAATATCTTGCTCGGGCACCTATCATGTCCAGTCCTGAATTAGACGAAGTCCTATATGCCTATATTGCTGTGGCCCCTTATGCTGTAAGTTTGGTGATGATACGGGTTGATCGCGGTGTGCAACGACCAGTTTATTATGTGAGTAAGTCGCTGCATGAGGCTGAGGTTCACTATTTACCGCTGGAAAGGCCATCCTAGCAATAGTGCATGGTACACGAAAGTTGCCCCATTATTTCCAAGCACACACAGTTGTTGTCCTTACCCAGCTTCAGCTAAGAACCATACTCCGAAGTGCTGACTACACAGAGAGGATAGCCAAGTGGGGTACAGTTTTAAGGGCTTTCGACATCAAGTACATGCCTCGTACCTTAATTAAGGGCCAAGTCCTTGCGGATCTAGTGGCTGAGTTTACTAAACCCCCATTAGAAGAATTGGTACCAACACAGAACATGGATGAAAAATTGGTTGGCATGATCTCTCAACAAAGCCTCTCATCCTGGGAGGTGTACGTTGATGGTGCCGTAAATCAGAAAGGTTCCGGAGTGAGACTAGTGCTGGTGTCCCCTGAGAAAATTACCATTGAAAAGTCATTGAGACTGGACTTCTCGGCTACGAATAATGAGGCCAAATATGAAGCTCTATTGATGGGAATGACTATGGTTCAAAAAATGGGCGGAAAGGCAGTGGAGATGTTCTCAAACTCAAAGTTAGTTGTTGGCCAAGTGAAGGGAGAGTTTGAAGCGAAAGATGAAAGAATGCAGAGAGTACTTGAGTCAAGTCAGACACCTACAATCAGAGTTTGAATCTTTCAATTTATTGCATATTCCCAGAAGCGAAAATACACACGCTGATTCCTTGGCCACACTGGCGACCTCCTTGGCCCAGAATTTGCCTCGGGTTATCCTTGTTGAAGATTTGTACAAACCCACGAAAAAGAGAAAAAAGGGAGTCCAAGTTCACCAAGTGAATGTCGGGCCTAGCTTGATGGACCCTATAGTTCTATTCCTGAAAGAAGACGCTCTGCCTGAAGAAAAGTCAGAAACTGACAAGATACGAAGAAAGGCTACTCGATTCTGGCTGTCCGAGAACCAGAAATTGTATAAACGCTCTTTTTCCGGATCATATTTGTTGTGTGTACATCTTGAAACAACTAAGTTACTCCTGGAGGAGCTACAAGAAGGAATTTGCGGAAGCCATACTGGAGGCAAGTCCTTAGCACATAGAGCCATCATCCAAGGCTACTAGTAGCCAAATTTGCAAAGGGAGGCCCAAGAATATGTGAAAAAATGCGATTAGTGCCAATGGTTCGCACCAAACATACACCAACCTGGGGGAATCCTTAATCCACTGTCCAGTCCTTGGCCATTTGCCCAATGGGATTTAGACATTGTGGGTCCGTTCCCCAAAACAGCAGGAAATAGGAGATACCTGCTAGTCGGCACAGACTATTTTACCAAATGGGTCGAAGCTGAACCCTTAGCTAATATCAGAGATGTGGATACGAAAAGATTTGTCTAGAAAAACATTGTCACTCGGTTTGGGATTCCTCATACCCTCATCTCGAACAATGGCCTTCAGTTTGATAATAAAGCGTTCAGAAGTTATTACTGTGAATTGGAGATCACGAATAGATACTCTACCCCTGCTTATCCCCAAGGAAATGGACAAGCGGAAGCTGTTAACAAGGTCATAATAAATGGATTAAAGAAAAGGCTAGACGACGCGAAGGGCAAATGGGTGAAAGAGCTGCCACATGTCTTTTGGACGTATAGGACTACACCTCGGAGATCTACCGGGGAGACCCTCTTCTCAATGACTTATGGGGCTGAAGTTGTTATCCCTTTGGAGACTGGTTTTCCAACGCTAAGAACCAGTTCATTCAGTCTGAGTGATAATAATGAGCAGCTAAAGAAGAATTTGGACCTGATTGAAGAGCGGCGGGAAAATGTAATGGTCCAATTGGCATATTACCAACAAAAACTCAAACAAGGTTATAATGCCAACGTAAAGCTAAGGCGTTTAACGCCTGGTGATTTGGTGTTGAGGAAAGTTATGGGCACTGCAAAGAACCCAGCTTGGGGAAAGTTAAGACCTAATTGGAAAGGATCATATCGTATTACCTTAGGGACTAGCATCGAGGCATATTTTTTAGAAGATTTAGATGGTCATGTAATACCACGCCCATGGAATGTAAACAACCTTAAAAGGTATTATTATTAATGAGTTTTTTCCATGATCAATATGTTTATATGTTACATAAAAGTTTTGTATTTCCCTCCATTACAGCTCTTATAAGTGTTTAAACTTAAATCCAATCATACCTGAAGTTCTCGGACCAGATGATATGGATTGGTTAACACTCCATTACAGTTCTTATAAGTGTTTAAACTTAAATTCAATCATGTCTGAAGTCCTCGGACCAGATGATATGGATTGGTTAACACTCCATTACAATTATAAGTGTTTAAACTTAAATCCAATCATGCATGAAGTCCTCGGACCAGATGATATGGATTGGTTAACACTCCATTACAATTCTTATGAGTATTTAAAGTTAAATTCAGTCATGTCTGAAGTCCTCGGACCAGATGATATGGATTGATTAACACTCCATTACAATTATAAGTGTTTAAACTTAAATTCAATCATGCCTGAAGTACTCGAACCAGATGATATGAATTGGTTAACACTCCATTACAATTATAAGTGTTTAAACTTAAATTCAATCATGCCTGAAGTCCTCGGATCAGATGATATGGATTGGTTAACACCCCATTACAGTTCTTATAAGTGTTTAAACTTAAATCCAATCATGCCTGAAGTCCTCGGACCAGATGATATGGATTGGTTAACACTCCGTTACAGTTCTCTTAAGTGTTTAAACTTAAACTCAGTCATGCCTGAAATCCTTGGGCTAGATGATATGAGTTAGTTAACAATCCGTTACAACTTTTATAAGCGTTTAAATGGATCCTAAATCATGTCAAGCCTCTCGGACCATATTCGTGGGTTAAAATTAACGCTCAATGGCGTTCTTTGTAAGTGTTAGACACAGCCCAATTCAGGTAAAGTCATTAAGTATGGAAATATGCCTAATGCTTTAATCAAGTCTTTAGATTAACACCCCCGAGTAAGACAAAGTACTTAATTATTTACTTATCAGAGAATATAGAAGACATCTCTATCTTCCATTGTTTACTAAATTCATTACTAATTGTTATACAACCTAGTTTTTGCTAGTACTTAGTTAAGTTGTCTGCATAATTATCAAGGTATTGTTGTTGATTCTGCTCAAGTTAAAGTGGCAGCAGGTCAACATTATCTGCAATAACAATAAACCTTATAGTGTGTACAATGAAGATATAGAAAATAAAAGAAGAACGCTTTCATTGATTAGAAAGAAAGTATTTTACATTCCCTTACACAAAAAAAAAAAAAAAAAAAAAAAAAAAAAAACAAACGAACAAAGGTCTTAATATCTAAGTCTTCCTTTTGGAGGCCAAGGGGTTAGTAGTTTAGCTTGGCTAAGAGACAGCAGCATCTGGGGCTTGATCCTTGGGTTCAAGAGTAGTTTTCTTCTTATCCTGGCCCTTACTCTTGTCCTGGAGATCCTCGGCCTTCCTACCTTGGCCACCAGCTTGGTTGGACTCCTTAGGAGCTTCAAGGAGAGCAGGAGGGGCTTGGTCAACCAATGGTTGCTCTGATGCCTCCGGAGCTTGTTCGGAGTGAGAGGAATCAGGACCTGGGAGTTCGCGAATGTCAGGATCGTAATACACGCTCTCAGGTCGCCTCAAGTCAGAATTTGCAGGAACCCCTGCAACATCAAGGGCTTTACCCCAAGATACATCATAGTATTCCCTGCATACTACAGAGAATTCCTCTGTGAGTCTGACTTGAGTCTCCTCCACCCCAAGCTTATATGCTGCTTGCTTCTCAGCCTTGGTTGCCTCCTTGGCTAGTTGGGCAGGCTCCTTGACTCTTTGAAGCTCGGCGCGAAGATCTGTCGCCATCTGCCTCTCAATAGCAAGATTAATCTCGGTTAAATGCAGCTGCTTGCGTTGATCTTCGGCCTGCCTCTCCGCAGTCTTAAGGCCGGCATCAGCACTGTCCCTTACTTTAATAGCCTCTTTCAGCTGCTCGAACAGCCTGGCCTGGTCCCACTTAAGATTACCCAAGGTTTTTTCGACCTCGGACTGAGAATGGGCTTCCGCCTTGGCTTCATTACAGGCATCCTTAACCCATTCTTCGGCCACATAAACTTGTTGGGTAATCTGCATAACTAAAACGGAACGACTCAGTATAAAGCAAAAAAAAAGGAAGAATGAGTAAAAACGATCGAATATGTACTTAGAGAAGCGGATTGAATCACTTACCAAAGCCAAATCCCTCTTGAGGGATAAAAAAAAAGCTCTTGCTGATTGAAGCACCTGTAAGCGTCCATATCTCTTGGCAAGAGAAGGGGCTACTCCAAGGCCTCAGCAATGTGGCCTGCCTACCCTCCTTGATAACTTCTGACAGAGGTGTCCCAAGCGAGAGGGGCACCATTTACCTCTAGTTTGGGGGACCATATACGCGGTGGTCGGCGCACATCAGCCACGAAAAGATCCTCGTGGCTTTCGACAAAAGAAGACATTCTGCTTCGCTGGTCTTTCACCACCTTTTGTTGTTTGTTCCCCTTCAAAGGGCCCACTTCACCTTCTTCAAGGACTTCATTGGGCCTCTTCTTCCTTGGCTCAGGGATTGGCTTCAGTCCCAAATCGGCAGGAAGCTGGGGAGGGGGAGGAGGAAGATTGACGGAGGGCTTAGACTTGTTAGCTTCTTTAGGGGTGGGTACTTTATTCCTCCCCTTCATAAGTTCCTTTAAACTCTTGCCATCTGTTTTCGAAGCCATGTCTTTTACTTCTTCCTCTGAAGTGCCTTCCAAACAAGTGATCACAGGAACTGGGGCGTGAACACTTGAGTGTCTATCTGGCTCTTCCTCGGCCTCTGACACTAAAATCACTCGTACTCCCTTTGGTTCCTCTTCACTGAAATGAAATCTATCAATCTCCTTTTCAAGCGACGAACTAGAAGAGGCAATTCCTTCTCCTGAAGCTGGCGTGCCAAAAGGAACCTGTTGGACGAGGTGAACGATTAGGGGAACGCCCTGGGGGACTGGATGGGGTACTGGTGGAAGATCGTGGGGTGCCAAGAAACCGGGCCGAGATACGTCGATCCGAGCTAAACGTTGACCACCCGCCCTTATAGCGTTGCCAACCTCTTGAAAATTATCGGAGAGAGGTTTGAAGTATAAAATAAGATGAACAGCCCGAAGTTGTCTATCTCCACTTACGAAAATTTGGGACCTCAGCAAGTAATTGAGCGCTCGGACGTTAGTCAAGCTGATCCAAGGAGCAACGTGATTCCTATCTGTTAAAAAAAAAAAGGGGAAAAAGTCAGAAAATTAAAGCCCGCACTAAAAAAAAAAATGATGATAAAAATAACCACCACCAAACAACAAGGCAAGGCCGAGGACAAATATCCTAATTCTATTGTTAGGAGACCTAAATGTAAGATATCCCACTTGGCTCTCCCTCTTGGGTTGAGCAATGGAGACCGTCATGCCACGCTCCCGAAGCAATCAGGTAGTCGTCTTTCATCCCCTTGTTAGATCTGGGGAGACAGGAAATGAGTCTGACAATATCGGAGCGGGATTTAAGGTAAAATCCCGCCCCTTTTTGTTTGTGGCATTCGTACATGTGAACCACATCATGCCAAGTGAGTCCCAAGCCTAAATGCTCGTTTAGAGCATCGACACTGCCTAGGATTCTAAAAAGGTTAGGCACGCACTAGTGAGGATAGATCCTATGATTACGGAGGTTGTCCCTGGTTATACCACCCATGAGGAGAGTCATACCCCCTTCTATGAAGGCTATTATAGGGATGATGACTTCTCCCACCTCTCGGTTAGTTGCTATTTCTTCTGGGGAACAATACCGCAGAGCAACCCCTTGCGGTATGTGGTATTCTCTCTTAAAAGTCTCTATCTTGGCAGGACTATCTACTAGATATTTGAATCTACCCATTTCGAACAAGCAAAATGGAAAAATAGCGAAAACGACAACTGTTTTGAAGGCCGAGGAGGTTGGCTGAAGAGAAAAAGAGGGATTTAGAGAAACTAAAACTTACGTAAACTAAGGTGTGTGGTGATTCGTGGAGTCCTTAGAAAAGCTCTCAAGGATTTAGAAAGAAATGGAGAAGGCCTTGTGAGTTTGAATGCTCTAGAGCGTTGGAAAGTTTGAGAGATTGTAAAATAAAGGAAGAACGACTTCCTGCAAGACTTTATATAGTGGGCGAATTTTTGTGAAAAAATATTGACCATCGGATCAAGGCTTCACCGTCAGATGCAGGGAACATAATGCCGCCTGGAGCAGTTAATGATGTTTCACGGATTTCGAAGCGCCAGTAACAATGATGACGCGCACCAAATTATATCCCCCCACACGTGTAAACCCAGATATTTTAGCATTTTTAGCCTTCTATTTTAAGGCAAATCAAAATTTCACTTCTTCTCCTCGGATGCGAGGGAAAAACCGAAATTTTGAGGGGCTATTGTGGGGGTAAGAGCCCAAATTTGCATGTTGGGCCTTGGGCCTTATCCAAAGACGTGGATAAGTTCGAGGAGGAATAAATGATTGGGAGAGGCCCTAAAGTTGAGAATCACACAAGTAAAGGATGGAGGAATATAATCCGAGGAGCATATCCTGCTCGGATATGATGACCATCGGTCAAGCAGGCATTTGGATAACTTAGGTGACTTTCCAGGGAGTTCTAATGATCAGGATGAACCTTAAGCATGTACAAAGGTGATAAGAACGCATAAATATCTAAAAGAAAAGCTATTACCACCACATTAAATGTAATGCAACAACTTTTTTGGCCGCATTTATGTGGAGAAGACCCCTGAACAGGGCAATCTCAACTACCACCACTCACAGAGAACCCAAAGAAAGATGTTTGATGGGACACGGACTGAAGTGAGTGCTTAGATGGTTAACAAGTGTACGGTCAGAATGGCCGGAAATGAGCTATATAATGTAAAAAACCTCCCATAAGTGGGGGATCAGAAAAAAGAGAGTAAGAGAAAGGAAAAAGACTTACTGTAGCATTAAGAACGACATTAGTTTTTTCAGAAATATTGATTCAAGTCACAGTTCATCTTCTTGTAGACTCATTTCATCGTGTTTTACATGTGTTTTTGTGCTTGTTTGTCTTTTAAATCCTTACTAGCCGTTGTCTAATTCCCAGAAAGTCTAGCTCTTTCACCCACTCTCTACAAATTTATTGTATTTGGCTCATTGGGCTCATATCCCACATCTTTAGGGTTTGGGTTACAAATTGTGACCTTACAATAATATTAGAGTTTCTTTGATAGAATAATTCAAATATATTAACTTATTAAAAAATTTATCTTTATTGTTACAAATTATTATGATTTTTACTACAAAATGAACTATTTATATTATAAATAAATCATAGGTAATAATTTGATACATTAAAAACTTATTTACAAATTTACAAAATCTAATATTAAGTTTATATAAGTATACATATAAACATATAATCTCATTATATGTTTAAATCAAGTCTCATACTCACGAACTCATTCACGAACACATTCTTATATTTGAGCTTGACTCAATAAATAGTTGATCTTAAACTTGTGTTTGAGATAACAAATTCTAGGCCCACAAATTAACCCATAACTTAGTTTTTTTTTATTTTTTATTTTTTTTTAACCTTCAACTTTTGCCACAACTACATACATGGGAAACTATAAGTGATGGATCCATGTGAAAGTAACAGACAACTAGTCATAGTTTGTCATGTGAATAATTGTGATAAAAGTTATGACTTAATTTGTGGGTACTAGAATTAATTGCTTGAGATTGATTTGTTTGCTAAATACACAAAGTTAAACAAGTTTCTTTCTTGAGCCGAGTCCAAGTTATTCATAAATGGCTTGGTTCATTTCAAACCCTAGTTATTTCAAGAGTTCAACAACAATCCAATTTATTAGTTTGTTCTTTCTTATTGTATTTTTATTTTTCTCTCCCATTAAAAGTGGAAGTGAGTAATTTTTCACATATATGGTACACTTGAATTGAAGAATTCAAAAAAAGATTTAGATTTAAGTATGGAAAACTTTTTTTTTGGGGCCAAAATACAACTATTAATCCTTAAATTTTAACATTTTTAATATTGAGTTTCAAATGAGCACTTTCAGAATTTTAGTCCATAAAGTTTCAAAAAAATGCATTTATTGGTCCCCCAATCCACTTATGTTAGTTTTCTTACTTATGCCTGGGGCTGAACAAGAAACCACTTCGATATGACCGTACCTAAACTGACTAAAAACGACCGCAAATTGTGGCCACTGCACCACCGATCATGGTGGAGGTGCAGAAAATGCATCGATGTACAGTTTGCGGTTCTGTTTTCAAAAAACTGCACAACATAACACATCTATTAATATATAAGTTTTATTTTATATTTAATATAAAATTTATAAAAATTTAACATATATTAAATGTATGTTTAATAGATATTTACCATATATTTACCATATATTTAGTACACATTTATAATATATATGAAAACCAACCAAACCGCACTACATAGTGATTGATTTCTTAAGGCGAGGTGCGGTGAGGGTTTTAGCAAATTGCATCGCGTGGTGCGGTGCTAAATATAGCCCAAATTATATCAAACCGTATCGTGTACACCTGGAGCAAGAATGTTGCATATTATATATATATATATATATATATGTAAATGCCATTTATATAAGGCTAATTAGAGTTTATACCTTTTAACTTTGTCCATAATTTAATTCATTTTTGTAACTTTTGATTTGTTCATTGCAATCCTCCAACGTTTACTATTATTCAATGTAGTCATTTTGTCCACCTCCATTAGCTAGTGGGTTTCGTTAATAGTTATCAACAAAGATTTACTTTTCTCTTAATTCTTAAAGTCAATGAAATAAAAAAAAGAAATCTAATAAAAAAATTCAATTTCTTTCTTAATATTTGTGGGAGAACATAACGAAAAGCAAAGAACAAAAATTTTCATATGAATCACAAACAAAATTTGTCCCATCCAGTTGCAAATTTGAGAAAAAAATTATTTTCATAAATCACAAATTCAACCAAAAAGGTTATATCCAAATACAAAATTTTCAAGGAGTGGCGATAAAGATATGGACGATGGTTGGGTCATGTAACGACAGATGGTCACAAAATGAGGGGGGATAACAATGGATATCTAGGTTGCCACGGTGGTGAGAGAGATAGAGAGAGTAGATTTGGTTTGGGTTTGTTTTCAATGTGTGGAGTTTTGAAATAAGATAGATTTATTAAAAAAAAAAAAAAAAAAAAAGGTTCCCATTTAGATTTCTATGTATGGAGGATTGAATTGGGATAGAAAAATTCAATTCTATTTTTTCAATTTTTTTTTTTTTTATAGATTTTTAAATTTAAGAAACTAAAAAATTCCCAAACTATGTCGTTTTTTAGGTGTCTAACAAGTAGTGACGGAAGGACTGAAATAATCAAATCAAATATTCAAAAATTGAATTGAATTTTGGTCAAAGTTAGAGAGTCTAATTACATTTAACCTAAAAAAATTAGCTCCATACAATCCAAGATCTAAATCCATATCTATGTCCCATCCAATTGCTGACCTACAAGATCTTAGTACTTTTTCGAAATGAAACCCATGCGAGAGAGTGCACATTGATCTTGCCGCCTTCTTCTCCCTAGACAGGCACAAAATGAAGGAAAGAGCAAAATGTCCACATAGGAGTAGGATTAGGTTATAAATAAATGGAGGATTTTGGACCTGAACACGAAGTTAACACTAACCCAAATCTCTTGGCTAACTGTAAAAGTCAGGCCAAGGGATATTAATAAAAATGCACCATTGAAAGGTCACAATTGTCTTCTAAAAAAAAAATGAAAAATTATACTTTAGCATCCTAAATTATACCTCGTGTTACATTTTGCACCATAAACTTTTCGAATGTACTTTTTGCACCCTAAAACACTTTGCACCCTGATAATAAGTTTGCTGTTAACTTGGATGAAAAAATATGACACTACGTGAAAAGATCTGATTGCCCATTTTCTCAATGCTTTAAAAACAAAAGATAAATTATACTTTACCATCCTAAACTATACTTCCTATTACACTTTGCACCATAAACTTTGAATTTTCATCCCAATTAACAGCAAACTTAATGTCAAGATGCAAAGTATAACAGGAGTCATAGTTTAGAGTGCAAAACATGCATTCGAAAAGTTTATGATAGAAAGTGTAATATGAGGTATAGTTTACAATGGTAAAATGTAATTTCCACTTAGTTTCTGCCCTCTTCACAATTGAAGAGTCATAGCGATATTTTTCTTGAATCTAGGGTTGGAAAGGATTCAAGGTTATTTGAACACAAGTTAAATTTGAGAGAGACAATATTTTGTTTTCCTTCACTTCTTTTTTTTAGATTTTTATTTCCCATTGTTTTTCTTTTTCTTCACTTTTTTAGATGTCACCAAAACTCTCTCTCTCTGGTCTTGTAACTCTTGTTGCCTATTGGCTTCTCTTTGTTAATATGAGTGTTAAAAGGATAAAAAGTCGGGTGACACAACAAAAAGCACAATTTGTGACCCCTCCACCAATCACACATGGCGAGTTGTGGCACAAATTGTGTCTTCTGTTGTGGCACTAGAACTGCTCTTAAAATGAACTTATGGGAGTATTTGGTATATCCACTTAATCACATATTTTTAGTTTTTAAACAACATTACCGTATTTTTACACACTTTTTTACGTACATATGTTTTAATATATATTTTCAAATAACAAAACACTTATTTTTATATTTTTAAGTGCATATAAACTAATGCCGCTCTGGTCGTGATGGGGTGCCCGAAATTTCTCGCCCTCTCCTCTGTACCGGCTAGAAGGGCGCCGGTAGCTAGCTCCGACAAGCCCCTCCATGGCCAACCCCAACCCCAATGCTTCAGTTCATCTGCCACCGTCATGGCCGAGTGGCTTCACGATGCCCCAACCCCTCTCTGTAAGTAATTTTCCTTTCATAAATCTATTTATATGAATTGTGTTTGGTTGTCGAGAAATGGTGGAAAAGGATAGGAAAGTTAAGCGAGACAATTCAAAGGGCAATATAGTAAGTGCGTTTCACTCCACATTGACTTCACAATTCCACCGTGAGGTCAGTTGAAAATGAAATCATATATTATACTATTTTACAAAAAATTTACTGTTTTCAAGGAAGAAATTCTTTAATCTATCTTATCAAAAAAAAAAAAAAAATCTTTAATCTATACCACCTTCCCTAACAAAATCAACGCAGTAAAAGCCTCCAAAGTCGCCGCCAGAGCTAAACGCCTAAACCGGTGTTTTGGTTCTTCTAGGAGTGCTCTTGAATCTTTGACGTGAGTAAAAATCCATATTCTATATAGTACTTTTGCCCGCAGCTGCCGTTAGATGGAGCTGGATGTAGTTCTGTCCCCTCTTGTACAGTTGATATTCGACAAATTGACCACTCCATTTCTTGAAGAGATCACTAGTATCTGCGGCGTCAAGGAGGACCTCAAGAAGCTCCGGCGTACCTTATGTGGAATCCAAGCCGTGCTCAAAGACGCAGAGGAGCGACAGTTGATTGATAGAGCTTTGAGGAACTGGTTGACAGGGCTTAAGGAAGTTGCTTATGATGTGGAGGATCTTCTTGATGAGTGCTCCCCTGAAGTTATGCTATCTGGGAACCACAGCAGATTCATCGACCAGGTAAGCATCTTTGTTCCCTCTCTGGGAAAATTCGCGAGTTGCGTTGACATGTTACCAAAAATTAAGCAAATCAAAGAGAAATTAGATGTTTTGGCAGAAGAGAAGTCTTATTTTAATTTGAAAGAGGGACTTGTTAGTGATGGTGGAAGTAGAAGTAGGAGTTGGCAAACGGGATCTTTTGTAATTGAATCTGAAGTTTTTGGGAGAGTGGAGGATAAAGAGACGATAGTAGAGCAATTAGTGTCCATTGGTGAAAGTCCAGGGAGAATTTCTATTATTTCTATAGTTGGTATTGGTGGTCTTGGTAAAACAACTCTTGCTCAATTAGCGTACAATGATGAAAGGGTAAAAAGACATTTTGATCTGAAGATTTGGGTCTGTGTTAATGATGATTTTGATGTGGGGAAGATCATGGTTTCGATTTTAGAATCTGGTAGTAAGAGCAGATGTGATTTGTTTGGGATGGATGTGCTGCAGTTTCGACTCTGGGAATTGTTATTTGAGAAAAGATACTTGCTTGTGTTAGATGATGTGTGGAATGAAGATCACAATGAATGGGACAATTTAAGAACTTCATTGAGAAGTGGTGTGGAAGGAAGCAAAATCATTGTTACCACACGTAGTGAAAAGGTCGCATCTATAATGGGCACAACTTACATTCATCATTTGAAAGGTCTATCTGATGATAACTGTTGGGCTTTATTCAAGCAAAGAGCCTTTGGCTATAATGAAGACCACCATCCAAACCTGTCTGCAATCGGCAAACAAATAGTGAAGAAATGTGGCGGTGTACCTTTAGCTGCAAAGACTCTGGGAAGCATCATGCGGTTCGAAAGGGGGGAAAAAGAGTGGTTCTTTGTCCAAGATAGTGATCTTTGGGATGTATCTGAAAGTGATGGTGGAATTCTACCCGCACTGAGGCTGAGTTACAGTCACTTGCCAACACGTCTGAAAGTTTGCTTTGCATATTGCTCAATATTTCCCAGAAATTATATTTTCAAGAAGGAGAAACTTATCTGGCTATGGATTGCAGAAGGCTTGCTTCAATCAGAAGGGAGAAAATCACAAGAATTCATTGGCAATGAGTATTTCGATGATTTGGTATGGATGTCTTTCTTTCAGGATGTACAGAGAGATGACCATGGCAATATAATTGAGTGTAAAATGCACAATCTCATTCATGATCTTGCACAATCTGTTGCAGGAAATGAATACTTGAGGGTGGAAGATAACAATATAGTGAGAAGCCTCTCCCTAATTCGTCACTCATCAGTGGTTTGTGATTTCAGCTTATATACAATTCCTGAAACATTGTATGAAGCGAAGAAATTGAGAACTCTCATTTTAGTCTTTCCAAGAGGTGATCTTGGAGAAGTTCCTCCAGGTGTTTTTTCAAGTTTCAGATACTTAAGGGTCCTGGATTTAAGTGGTAGTGGCATCAAAAAGCTCCATGACTCAATTTCCTCTTTCATATTCTTGAGGTACCTTGACCTCTCTAATTCACATGTTGAAACATTACCTGAAAGTGTTTGCTGTCTTTACAATTTACAAGTGATGAACCTTTCTGGTTGCTATAATCTCATAAAGTTGCCAAGTGATACAGGCAAAATGTTTAAATTGAAACATTTGATCTTAATTGGCTGTGAGAGATTGACCCAACTGCCAGCTTCGATTGGAAACCTTAAAAACCTTCGGACGTTATCAATGTTTATTGTAGGAGAGGGCATGGGTGAAAGTCTCAGCGAGCTGCAGAATTTAAACCTTGGGGGTGAGCTAAATATTAGACACTTGGAGAATGTGAAGGATGCAACAGAGGCAAAGACAGCCAACTTGATAGAGAAGCGAAGCCTTCAGTCCTTGGAGTTATCCTGGGGGAATGATCACAAGGAATTAAACAGGAACAATGATACTGATGGAACTCTGGGAAGAGAAGTGCTTAATTACCTCCAACCACATGAATATCTAAAAGAGTTGTCTATAAAAGGGTACAGAGGAATCTGCTTCCCAGAATGGATGAGTCTTCATAAACTGCCGAGTCTTCATAAACTGCCAAATCTAACTGAACTTGTCTTGATTGACTGCAGTAGATGTGAACATCTTCCTACACTGGGTCGACTTCCCTTCCTTAAGGTCCTTTACTTGCAAGGAATGGATGCAGTGAGGGTCATTGGCAAAGAGTTCTATGGTAAGGGCACAATGAGACCATTCCCATCATTGAAAGAACTAACTCTCACTAATTTTCCTAATCTAGAATTCTGGTGGACTTTCAGCCAAAGAAAAGGATTCTCTTCCTTGGTCAAATTGACAGTCAGAAAATGCTTAAAATTACGCATCATGCCACGTTTTCCATCACTAAAGCATCTGGAGCTGCGGAGTTGCAATGAAATGATACTGCAGTCAGCATCAAACTTAGCTTCCCTCACCATACTTGTTATCGAAGAATTTAGAGAGCGGTTGGTTTTCTTAGAAAACTTGCTTCAAAATAATGCTCTTCTAATGTCTTTGACTATTGGCTCTTGCCCCAAACTTCGCTCCATCTCTCCAAATATAGGAAACCTCATCAATCTGAAGACCCTGACTATTCGCTGGTGCGAGGAGCTACTTTCATTGCCACAAGAGCTGCAGAACCTTACCTCTCTGGAGTCATTGGAGATAATTGAATGCCATAGCCTTATCTCATTACCGGAGGACATAAAAGGCCTGAGCTCTCTTCGATCTTTGTCCATTGAAAATTGCAATAATATTGCATCATTGCCACTCGGGCTGCAATTTCTAACGGCTCTTGAGCATTTAGCTATCATGTGCTGTCCAAAATTGGATTCTTTGCCTAATTTGCAACACCTCTCTGCTCTTAAAAGTTTGATCATCTTGAATTGTCCAGAGCTGGTGTCTCTTCCTGAAGGGTTAAAACATGTCAGCACACTACAGAATTTGGAAGTTCGTGGCTGTCCTGGCCTGCAGACTCTGCCAGAGTGGGTAGCTAATCTTACCATGCTCAGATCTTTGGCACTTTCAGATTGCCATAATCTTACATCTCTGCCTGGGGGTTTGCAATCTTTAAGTGCCCTTCAACATCTATCAATTCGAGAATGTCCTGCCTTGGAGGAAAGGTGCAAAAAGGATATAGGCGAGGATTGGCCTAAAATAAATCACATAGCACATGTCTATGTTGGACAACTAAAGTTCAGACAATATGAGACTGCCAGCTGCTCATCTCAGTGAAATATGAAACTTCCTTTGTTGCTTCTGGGTTTCAAGCTCTACTATGATGATGCTCTTTTGCAATTATCTCTTGTGAGTATATCTGAAGGTTCCACCATTTGGCGGGGTGCGACTCGGGGCAGTGGTCTGATGTGATTATTTCGCATGTCATCTGTATGAACTTTTTTGTAGGACCAATGGGTATATGTAAGGTTTCTCTTTGTCATAATTCTGTCTTTTCTATCTATTACAATTCAACTTATAAACGGAGCTACTCCTTGATCTGGTTTACTTTAAAGAGTTCAACAATCCAATTTAGCCACTCTTTCTAATATATTTCTCTTCGATAGAAAGCAAAAGTGAGTAATTATTAACATTTATGGTTTATTTGAATTGAAGTTTTTGAAAAGAAGGATTTGGATTTAAGTTTTTTGTTTAAATGACTTGGATAAAGTATAAAAAACATTTTTTTTTCTATTGAAGACATTAATTAATTTTAAGCTTTATGATGATTTGAAATGATTATGTTTAAGATTTTATTCCATTGACCGAGAAAAGTCACATTGCTTACATTAGGATAGGATTTGATCAAATTAAAGGATGTAATATCTTGTCTCATGTCCTCAAGTTTGGCCCACTATGAACAAGGGTCACTCTGATTCTGCCAAGAATCTATTGACTGAGATTTGAGGAAGAGATAGAGCTCTTGTTAATCTTATTAGTTTTCTGACAATAGTGAAAGTAGCAGTTTGATTTGTTTCATTTTGATAGCAAGGCGAAGTAACAAGAAGTTGCAATTTGAGCCAATTGCAGTTTGATTGTAGCAAGCAATTTTACCAGGTCAAGTCATTTAGGAGCCTAGTGCACTAAGAGCATCCACAGTAGATGTGGGATATGTGCCAAATGCTAAATATTTGGCACATATCCCACACCAAACACAAAAAAAGAGCTCCCATTAGCTGAGGTATATGTGCCAAAATTATACCACATTTGTCCGTACCGTTGCAAATTTGCAACGGTACGGACAAATGTGGTAAAAAATAATAATATTTTTTATTGGCTTTCTCTCTCTTCGCATTCGGTCTTAATTTCTTCTCTCTCTTCTCACAGACCCAGCTCCTCCCTCTCTCCAGTTTATTCTTTTTCTCTTCTCTCTCACCTCTGTTCTCTCTCACCGATTTCCTCCATCTCCACTCTCCCATCACCGATCAAGCCGCCGACCTCAGACCTCACCGATCAAGCCGCCGCCATCGCTTCTCGTTTGAAGACTCCATCGCCGCCGATCTGAAGACTCCATCGCTGCCATCGCCTCTCGTTTGAAGACGCCATCGCCGATCTCCCTGCCTCCCTGCCTTCCTCCACTCTCGCCGACCCATCTCCCTTGCCACTCGCCACCGACCCATTAGATGCAGTGCAGACCTATAAAATTTGCCAATCTGCCGACCCATCGAAGCTCTGTACTCAGTTAAGGTGGACAGAAAAATGGCGCCGTGATCGGCAACGACGGGAATTTTTCTTGGTTCATAGGTTTTGGATTGTTGGGTTTATGGTTTCCGATATGTTGTTGAGAAGGTGGTTTTTTTTTTTTAAATGTTGCCGTGGGTTTTATTTTTTGTGGTGGCTTGCATTTCGGTTTGTGGGGCTTTTGTGGGTTTTCGATTTGTGTCGTCTGTGGGTTTTGGTTTGTGTAGTGGGTGGACTTTAGTTTTTCTGGGATGTGCAGTGGGTGGTGGCTGTGGCTAATTCGGCGGAGCTGTGGTCGTGGCTAGTTTGGCAAGGCTGTGACTGGGTTGGATAGGTGGCTGTGCCGTTGATAGGTGGGCGAATGGGTGATTGTGGCTGCATTGTTGTAGTAGTAGTTGTTGTTGCTGCTGCGGCGGTGGTCGATGATGACGATGATGATGGGAAGGAATTTAATATATTATTTTAGTGTGTAGGAAATATTATTTTAATATATAGAATTGAAGGATAAAACATCTGATAAATGAGATGTTGTAAAATGATGTGGTAAAATAATAAAGTAGGTGTTTGATGTTGTAAAATGGCATAATTTTTGGAACATCTGCTACGGATGCTCTAAATTTGGCTTTTTGTATATATATATATTAGCTATTCTATTAGATATGTGACAAAAAACTAAAAACTAAAAATTAACTTATTAATATTATCTAAAAAAACATATACATATACATATTGTGGGGTCAATTTTTGTAGCCCAAGCCCAATAGATTCGGATTATGAGCCCAGTGAACCCTGAACAATGAATTTGTAGAGAGTGGGTGAAAGAGCTGGGCTGGACGTGAATTAGACGAGTTGATTATGGTATTTACGGATGAACTAACATGCAATCATGGTTGGACGAAGGCAAAAGTGAACGTCCGAAGAGGAGTTTTATTGAATGACCTTGTGTTACAATTATTAGAGCTACAGTAAAGGTGTTTTCCTCTTCCCTCTTTCCTTTTTTCGATCCCCCCTTTATCAGAGGCCTCTCCTCCTTATATAGCACCCTCTCCCTTCATCTTCATCGTCCACTTGTTCATCATCTAAACACCCACTTGAGTGCATGTCCCATCATGTATCCTCTTTAGGCTTGTGTGAGTGGCGGTAGCTGAAATTGTACTGTTCAGGAATCTTCTCCACATTAATGCGGCCAGAAAGGTAGATGCAGTGCATTTAATGTGGTGGTTGAAGTTTGTCTTCTAGATATTTCTCCGTTCCTGCTATCCACATGCGCGCCTGAGGTTCATCTCTATCATTAGACTTGTCAAGAGGATCACTTGAACTTCCCAGACGTCTGTTTGACCAAGCTTCTTCGGATCTGAGGATAATGGCCTCTTCGGATAATTGAATATCTCCTCGGACTATGCTCCATTCTCATCTCTAGGTACGTTTTTTTCACATGGGCTTCTTCTTAAGTACTGTCATCTCTTCGGACAAACAGTGGTTCTCAAATAGGGTCTTAGGCCCAATATACTAGGTTGGACTTTTCATCCCCACACACACACACACACATATATATATATATATATATATATATTATTTAACAAATAAGCTATTGAAAAACTATAAAATACCAAATGAACACTAAAAACGAACTGAATATGACCATATCAATAGACAATCAAGAGACATTAATAACAATTTTTTTTTCCAATCTTAGGGTTATAATCAAATTGAGCTTATTTCAAATATGAGTTAAACTTCAACTTAATTATCAAATTAATGGTCTGTTTGGATTGAGGGGGAGGGAGGGGGAGTAGAGTGGATTTAGCACAAAATTAAGTTATTTTTAGCCAACTCTATTTTACTCCCCTCTACTTCCCCTTCTTCTTCCCTTCATCCAAACAGGCCATAAATTATTTGTTTAAATTTAATCCTTTTTATTTTTTGGGTAAATTACATATTTGGTCTCTATCCTATACACCATATTTCAATTTGATCCATAATATTTCAATTGTGTCAATTTGGTCCCTAACTTTTTAGTGTCGTGTCAATTTAGTCTCTATCGTTATATCTTAAATGAAAATTGATGACATAACAAATGGCCAAAATAAAATTTTTGTGTATTGTCACATCAACGAAGTCTAATTTTTTTATTTTGGCTATTAGACGAGTCATTAATTTTCATCATAAAAATAATGGTAAAGACTAAATTGACACAACACTGAAAGGATATGGACTAAATTGACACAATTGAAAGGTTAGGGACCAAATTAAAATATGGTGTATAAAATAGGGACCAAATATGTAATTTACTCTTATTTTTATAAATAAATTCAAACGTTGTACTTGAATAAGCACCACGATTGAAACATTTTTATCCTATAAGAAATCTGCATTAATAATCAATAGCTTAATTATATATGAAATCATATTATTTAAGTTAATTAATCAAATTATTTTGATTAGAAACTTATATAAATTAGATTAAACAATCTTGTATGGTTGCAAATTATATATGGTTTTAACAAAAAAAAAAGAAAAGGTTTTCACGAAATATTTATATGCTTAATAAATTATTATAAATGAATAAATGAATAATTAATTAATTTATTTATAAATTTGTTTATAAAAAAATAATTTATAAATTTATAAAATCGAACCTCAAATTTATAATATATTATCAAACACGTAATCATATAAATAAATATAAAATATTATATATAATTAGATTGACCAATGATGTCACTTAAAAAAAAAAAAATTCACTTTTTCTTGTAAAAGAAAAGCTTTTGTCAGGTCGAATTTCCGCTGAGCTGTTTATAGAATCTAGCTCCATTTACAGCAAAAGTGGAAAAAAAAAAAGGAAAAAAGAAGAAGAAGAAGAAGAAGAACGAGGAACAATTCGACAGGCACAGAAAGAAAGAAAGAGCAAAGATTTCCCCGAGACAGAGATAAAAGCAAATCATCTAGCTTAGGATTAGGGTTAGGGTTAGGGTTAGGGTTAGAGAGAAATGGAGGGTTGGGACCCGAACACGAAATCGACACTGACCCAAATCCCTCTGCTAACGACGAAAGCCGGGCCAAGAGACGGTGCGGCCTGGACGCAAAGGCTGAAGGAGGAGTACAAGTCCCTGATCGCCTACACACAGATGAACAAGTCCAACGACAACGATTGGTTCCGGATCTCCGCGTCCAATCCGGAGGGGACACGTTGGACAGGCAAGTGCTGGTACGTGCACAATCTCCTCAAGTACGAGTTCGACCTCCAATTCGATATCCCTGTCACCTATCCCTCCACCGCTCCCGAGCTCGAGCTCCCTCAACTCGATGGCAAGACCCAAAAGGTTTCATATTTTGCTTAATTCCCATTTTGTCCTTTTTTGTTTGTGTCAATTTTCATTGTTCTGATTTTTCTTTTTGTTGTTGTTGTTGTGGTTTTTCAGATGTATAGAGGGGGGAAGATCTGCTTGACCGTACATTTCAAGCCGCTTTGGGCAAAAAACTGGTACTTTTGTCTCTTTATTTTTTTTTTTTTACTTTACTAATGGTATACATTAACATATCTGTATTTGGAAAAATATTATCGGGAATTGAAAAAGCTGATAATACTTTTTTTTAAAATTGTATACTATTGTGGGTTTGTGTGAGCATAAACTGCATAGACCGTCAGGGGTGAATGCTTGATTACCTGGCAACTGGTTTTGGCGGATGTAGTGAGTTCACATTAAGTTTTACGGGCTAAAGGCGAGTCCAAAGGTTTCTTCTTTAAAAAGGTTCCCTACTATATTTAAAAATATGTAATAATAAAAAATAAAAAATACACATTTACACACACACACACACACACACTATGGTGTTTATGATTTTAAAGAGTGTTTGATGAAGCTCGTATCTCGATTTATTGTGCTTTTTTACTAGTAGGATGAGTGATTAAATCTGGAATTTGATATGGGATGAAACATGTTTTAAACCAAGAAGCATGGACATGGGTACAGGTACATGTACGACACCAGTATGAAATGAAGTGTCCGTGCTTCTTAGGTTTTAAACCTCCTTGACTCTAAACCTTATTGGATTTGTTGGCTTGGCTTAGCTTAGCTGTGTTGTATAATTGTATTTCTATTCTTCTATATAGAGTAGAAGATTCAGTGCTTTGAATTATTATAAGAGCCATCTCCTTGATTACTTTGCTTTTCCAACTAATGAAAACACATTTTCTCTTTTGTTTGTTTGATGGAACTTGTCTTTTCGGATAATTTGCAAACCACTGTTTGTTTTAATGATATTATTGTTATGGTACTACAAGAATATCAGCATAATGACTTATTTCCTGAAAATTTGTTTCCCAACTTGATAATGGAACCCTGCATTTCAATTTGGAGCTGTAACAAAGTATGTATTAACATGGTATCATTCTTGTGCTGGAAAAACAGTACTAACTACTACCCTAGTTTTGGTTTTTAACTTTCCTTAAACAAACAGACTACTTTTTTCTGATCTCTTACCTACATGTGGTCACATTGGTTAACTTTGAATCATCATTATTTTCATCTGGAGTTATTCCCTATCTGTCTCTTTGAGCAATCTGGTTGTATCGTAGACTAATAGATTTGTTGATCCTGCTTTTGTTTTGCAGTCCTAGGTTTGGTATAGCACATGCACTATGCTTGGGTCTTGCACCATGGCTTGCGGCAGAGGTTCCCATTCTAGTGGATTCGGGTATGATTAAGCACAAAGATGATGCAACCACATCCACTGAAACTTAGTTTCTTAAACAATGTTAAGGCTGTAAAATTAAACATTGGGTTCCTGAGTTGTTACTTGTTAGCTTGCTTGAAAAGAATAAACATTGGGGCTTAAATGTGCCATTGATAGGACGTCGTCCTCTAAGGTGTACAATTTATCTGCCAGATATTATAATCTATGAGATCAAATATATACTCCTGAAGTTTTTTTGCATTTATTTAGTTTCAAGGTGCAAGTAAGTCATGATTATTCAGATTGATCATATTTTATTCCTTGTCTGCATTTTCTCCCTTGGTGCTTCTTTCTGTCAAGCTTGTATCTAGTCTGCGGTAACTTTACAATCTATGATGATGACGTAGGCACAATGATCTCTACCTTATACTCAACATTGTTGGTGTGATTCGTTCATAGCCCCAAATTGGACAAAATTAGATCCTTGTGTCAAAGTTCAAATTCCTCGCCCCACCTTAGCCTATTTGTGTTTCTAAATTTCATTTTTTTCTTACTGACAATTCATCCTTTGTGACAAACTTTGAGCCTTTTGTTGCTTTGTTAGAGCTCTTCAACATACTCAAACTCAGCATGTACATCATAAATAGTTTGCTTTTGGGTTAGTCTACCTGCGTACTAATTCTTCTTTATTAAGCCAAAATCTGCACGATTGGAGATGTCAGTCTGTCAAGGAGCTCCTCTAAATCTTTGTTTTTGAAAGGTACTGGAATGAGCTCCTCTAGATCTACTAGTATGCTAATCCTGACATGTGCTTATCACTGGGGGAGAGGGGACTGTGCTTCAACTTAATGGGCATATGATCTATTGTCCCTCTTTTGGAAATATTTGTCTTACAATTCATCCTCATTCTCCCAAGAAGTTTTTTAAGTTATAGTACATTCTAAGCCCTAAAATTAAGCGTAATTGCAGCGGGGAAAAAGGGGTGGGGTGGGGTAAGTGTAATCGGGATGAAAAGATTAGAGCGGGAAAGTGTAATTTGTCAACCCCCCTTCCCCCTCCTTTATATTTAAAGGTTGAAATTAAGCTATTGTACGTATATGCAGCTCAATGTCTTCTTATTGCTTCTCGTTTTAGGGGAGTAAACAATGAGCTATATGTAATCTAGATGTTAAACCTTTGCTAGCAACATCAAAACCAATGGATAAGTTTGATTTAAAAAAGAAAAGAAAAAAGGAATACATGATTTTGCAGTAGTTGCATGCACACAAAACCCTTTTCCGGCTCTACTTACATAGTATTGAATAAATGCCACACATGAATAACCTCTTCTCCTTTTTAATAAAGATTAGATTACAAGTTATATGGTTCTTAGGGACACAATATTGCACAAACTCTGCCCATGGTAATGGTTCACACTTTTCACGTCTTATTTTCTTCCATTAGCCTTTGCTCTAGGGTAATTGCAGCAGCGAAAAAGGGGGGGAGGTGGATAAGTGTAATCAAGATGAAGGATTAGAGTGGAAAAGTGTAATTTGTCAACTCCCCTCCCCCCCTTTTATTTAAACTATTGTACATATATGCAGCTCAATGTCTTCTCATTGCTTCTCGTTTTAAGGGAGTTAAGAATGAGTTATCTGTAATCTAGATGTTAAACCTTTGCTGGCAACCCCAAAACCTACGGATAAGTTTGATTTTTTATATTTAAAAAAAAAAAACAACAACAACAACATTTGCTTTAGTAGTAGTTGCATGCACAAAAACCGTTTTCCATCTTTACTTAGGCTGCGTTTGTTTCAATATAAAATATTTTCTGAGGGTAAAATATTTTCAGGTGAAAATATTTTCGGAAAATGAAAATATTTTCAAGTGTTTGGTTGCATTTCAAAAAATGCTTTGAAAAATATTTTCTGGTGTTTGGTTGTATTCTTGAAAATATTATAGAAAACACATTTTCTACTTGTTGCTCACATTTTTTCAGCTTTCAAACAAATATATAATATCATTTCTCAATTAATAAACGCAAAAGAAACAAAACCCAACAAAAAAAATTCATCAAATCCAGTCAAATTGAGAGAAGAAGGAAGAGAGAGAGAGGTGATTGGGTTCGATCTAGAGGTGGCGGAGGCAAGATCGCGCGGTTGAGGCGACTAGGTCGCGGTGGGTCGCTTGTCTTGCGGTGGTTTGCTCGACATGGGTAGAGAGAAAAAGGGTAGATCGGTGACATGGGTGGCAGAGGGAGGAAGAGAGAAACATGGCAAATTGACGGTGAGAGGCACGACCCAGACGGCGGTGGAATCGATCTCAAGTTCAGGTGATCGGCCTCTCTCTCTTTGACGGTGGGCGGCTCTCTCTCTCTCTTTGATGATGACCGGCCTTTCTCTCTCTCTCTCGGTTTGGTTTTTTTTTTTTTTTTGGAAATGGTTTGAAGGTGAGCTTGGAGATGGGTTTTGGACCGTGGGGCGGCACGATTTGGGCTGGCCGGAGCTTGGCTGAGGTGAGCTTGGAGATGGGTTTTGGTCCGTGTGAAGAGTGTGCTCGAGCTCTCTCTCTTTAGGTGTGGTTTCCGGAAATTGTTTGAAGGTAAAATCAAAGCATAAATGATTTTACGCTCAAAGTGGCTTATTTTCCAGTCAAAGAGTAAATGATTTTCCGTTGACCGTATTTTTCGTAACTGCCAAACACACACAAGGGTGTAAAATAATTTCCTGAAAGTGTTTTCAGGCGAAACAAATTCCATACAAGAATACCCTCTTCTCTTTTTTTAATAAAGATTAGATTACAAAGTATATGGTTCTTAGAGCATTCACAATGGGAATGGTAAATGCCATATATTGCCTGTATTTAGTATTTGTCTCTCAAAAACCTCCACCATCGGGAATTGTAAAAACTTAGAATTGTAAAAAATTTTACAATTCTGCTGCAGTGCCATCCTACTTTTATGATAGCACTGTAGTAAGCTTCTATAAGTTTAAATAATATTTTATTTTCTTTCTATCTTCTCTCTCTTTCATTTCTCAGTCTTCTCTTCTCTCTCTTGTTTTTGTTCTACAGTTGCTCTCTCCTCTCCTCAAACCCAAAACCTTATTTTTCTCAAACTCAAAACCTTGTGTGGTGGTGGTAGCAGCAGAGGTAGGCGTGGGTCCTCCAATACGACGTCGTCTTCCATGTGGTGGCGGCGTGGGTTATGTGGCAGTGGTGGCGAAGTGGGTCTGGGTCGGTGGTTTGTGGTGGCGGAGTGGGTTTGTGGTGTGAGTTGATTTGTGATGTGGCACGGTGGTGGCAGTGGATATGGGTATTCGGTGGTAGTGGGTAGTGGGATTTTGATTTGTGTGGGAGTGGGTTTTGGTTCAGTGGGTGGCGGCGGCATGGTGGGAGTGGGTCTTAAAGCTCATCTTTCTCATCCTTTGAACTTTGAAGCAATTCCTTGCACAAAGACTTATTTCTGGTGGTGGTTTCTATGGCGGTGGTGTGGAGTTTGGTTTTTGGGTTTAGGTTTGTTGAGGTTCAAAATATCACAGCCCAAGGCCCAAAGGGATAACACATTGGACTAACCCCACGAGAAATAAAACCAGAGAAATAAAAAGAGTTGGGCTCACGTAATGAAGAGAGAAAGAAAAAAAAAAGATGAGAGGCCTAAAGAGGTGGGATCCAAAGACCCATGGAGGAACAGGCTTTAAAACCCATGAAGCAAAGGAAAAACCCAACCGGCCAAGATCAGTAAGCCAAAAGAAGCCCAATACGAAGAACTGGGCTGGGATCCCAGAGACTGCCAGGGACCCGGGATCCCTGGGACGAACAACACAGCCTAAATAGGATTGAAACGGCTCAAAGGAAAGTGCCAAAGAGCACAAAGAACGAAGAACAGATGAGTCCCTCTCAAGCGCCCAGTGATACAGTAAGGAATCAGAAGGTATAAAGCAACCATTCATGAACAAAGAATCGGTACCCCAAGGAACCCAGAACGAGAAAACTATAAATGAGAGTGGCTAGAAGGAAACTTTTGACCCAGCAGAAATGGATTCTGCTCACTTAAGAAAAATGACAAAAGGGAGGACTGCCAAAATCTGGGTTTGAAAAGGTAGGAAGTTTTGAGAAACGTGAAATTGAGAACAACTTCCTAAGCACACCCTGGAATGGAAAGTCAGCCATGGACTTTCAAAGAAACAGAACCTAAAGGAGGAGATTATGAGCAACAGGGAAATGCTTAGCCTTTTGAGTGATAGGCACAAAACGAGCTCTAGTACCCAGGGAGGGGCAAAAGAGAGAAATCACTAGTACCCCGGAGCCCTAGGGTCGCACTATAAAAGGAAGAAGCGACCAACGTTGAAGGCATTCAGCAATAAAAAAAAAAAATCATAATAGAATCATTGAGGGAACTTTGTAAAATTTAAGGAAAACAGAGAAACATCTCCTGGTATCCTAGAAACAGCCACTATGGCACATACTCGGATTCAAAGGGATTCAAACTTTGTAAGTCTTAGAGGCTCAGACAGCCATCTAAGTTTGTAATTTTTGAGCTTATTTGAACTTTGTATCACGTCTTAGTGAGCACATTGTAACTATGATCAAAGAAAATTAATAAAGTATCTCATTAATCCGGGGATCCCTAACCACTGCTTTTTATGTATTTCTTTGTTGTTTTCGTTGTCATTCAATACAAATATTCTTGCTTGTTAGTTTATTTGTGTTGTAGGGAACATGTCTGTGCACCACTTGGTTCCTAAACAGCCCTTTAGTTGCGGTGAACCAAGCCCAGTCCACCAAACTATATTTACTTGGCCCAGGATCCTTGGGCCGGTGTGCTAAAAAAAAAGGCACGCTCATAGGGTTTTAGATATGTTGTGATTTACTTGGTTGATTTGGGTTTGTCTCTGTTGGGCTTTGTGGAGCCTAGTTGTGTTTGATCCGGATGACGACCTGACTTGAAATAATGTTGTGTAGTTTTTTAATGGGAGATTTTTTGTGGCTTAGTCCATAGAGTAGAGGCTTGGGCCGATAAACAGAAAAACTATGTTGCCGCACTAGTATTTTTCCCTAATAATAGTGAAATCCTTGCAACTCCGTGGACGTAGGCAAATTGCCGAACCACGTAAATACTATTTTGTGCGTGTGATTATTTTTCTTTGACGTGTGTTTTTTCTATTTTTTTGTTTCTCACAGGTTTGAGATTTTGTGTTAATCCCCTACAACATGCTCAACAACTGTGTGTGTGTTTTCCGGTGTGGGTGGTGGTGGGTCTGTGGTGGGTGGGGCGTGGGGAGTCGTGGTGGTTGTGGGTTTGGGTCTGTTGGGCTTTGTAGAGCCTAGTTATGTTTGATTTGGTTGACGACCCGACCTGACCCGAATAATGTTGCGTGGTTTTTAATGGGAGATTTTATGAGGATTAGTCTATGGAGCAGAGGCTTGGGCCGACATGCCCAAGTCGTAACGCTCATGGACAAGCCTCCTGGGGCAACGCCCCTAGGAAAAAAAATTTGGCTCGTTTTGTAGCCCATTGTGTATCCTGTGCGCAGGATATAGAAAATGCAGTTTTGGTGATTAAGGTTTTTTTGTTGTTGTTGTCGTCATTCTTGAGAGACTAAAACATTGTACTACCGCACTTTGTATTTTTTTCCTAATAATAGTGAAATCCCTGCAACTCTGTGGATATAGGCAAATTGTCGAACCACATAAATATTGTCTTGTGCGTGTGATTGTTTTTCTTTGGCTTGTGTTTTCTCTATTTTTGTTTCTTATAGGTTGGAAATTTTGGGTTAATTCCCTACAATAGGTATCAGAGCCTAGGGTTAAGTTTGAGTAGGAGCAATGGTAGAAGAAGTGGGAAAGGCATCTGGAATAGAAAAGTTCAATGGCACAGACTTCGCGTATTGGAGGATGTAGATTAAAGATTATCTCTACAGGAAGAAATTGCATCTACCTCTTTTGGGGACAAAACTTGAGACTATGCAGGCTGAGGAATAGGCTCTTCTTGACAGACAGGTACTGTGAGTTATCAGGTTAACTTTGTCTAGGTCTGTTGCACACAATGTTGTAAAGGAGAAGACCACGACAGATCTGATGAAGGCTTTGTCTAGTATGTATGAAAAGCCGTCAGCAAACAACAAGGTGCATTTGATGAAGAAACTGTTCAATTTGAAGATGGCAGAGAACGCATCAGTAGCACAACATCCGAATGAATTTAACACTATCACAAATCAATTGTTGTCTGTAGAAATTGATTTTGATGATGAGATCCGTGCACTGTTCGTTTTGGCTTTTTTGTCAAACAGTTGGGAGGTAATGAGGATGACAGTAAGCAATTCTACAAGAAAAGAAAAATTGAAGTACAATGATATACGAGATTTAATTCTGACTGAGGAGATTCGCAGAAGAGATGCAGGTGAAACCTCAGGATCTGGTTTTGCCCTAAACCTTGAGACAAGAGGCAGAGGTAATGACAGAAATTCAAATCGGGGCAAATCAAAATCCAGAAATTCTAATCGGAACAGAAGTAAATGTAGATCAGACCAATAAGTACAATGCTGAAACTGTGGGAAAATGGGTCACTTTAGGAGGCAATGCAAAAGTCCTAAGAAGAAGAATGAAGATGATTTTACTAATGCTGTAACAGAAGAGGTACATGATGTATTACTTCTTACAGTAGACAGTCCACTTGATGATTGAGTTTTGGACTCAGGAGTTTCGTTTCATACCACTCCACACTGAGAAATTATACAGAACTATGCTGCAGGTGATTTTGGTAAGGTGTATTTGGCTGATGGTATAGCCTTTGATGTTGTGGATATGGGAGATGTTCGTATATTGTTGCCCAATAGGTCTATTTGGTTATTGGAGAAGGTTCAACATATTCCTGATTTGAGGAGAAATTTGATTTCTGTTGGACAACTTGATGATGAAAGGCATGTAATACTATTTGTTGGTGGTACTTAGAAGGTTACAAAGGGAGCTAGAGTATTGGCTCGTGGAAAGAAGACTGGTACTTTATATATGACCTCAAGTCCAAGAGATACAATTGCAGTTGCTGAAGCAAGTACTAATACAAGCCTATGGCATCGCAGACTTGGTCACATGAGTGAGAAAGGGATGAAGATGCTGCTGTCAAGAGGAAAACTACCAGAATTGAAGTCCATTGATTTTAACATGTGTGAAAGCTGCATCTTAGAAAAGCAGAAAAATGTGAGCTTCTTGAAAATTGGCAGGACACCGAAGGCTGAAAAATTGGAGTTAGTACACATTGATTTATTGGGGTCTTCTCCGGTTGCATCCCTTGGAGGTTCAAGGTACTACATCACTTTCATTGATGACTCAAGCAGAAAGGTATGAGTTTATTTTCTAAAAAATAAATCTGATGTATTTGAAACTTTTAAGAAGTGGAAGGCCATGGTTGAAACAAAAACAGGTTTGAAAGTAAAATGTTTGAGGTCAGATAATGGAAGAGAGTGCATAGATGGAGGGTTCAATAAGTATTGTGCTGCACAAGGAATTAGGATGGAGAAAACCATTCCTGGGACACCATAGCAGAATGGTGTGGCTGAGCGCATGAACAGAACTCTCAATGAGCGTGCTAGGAGTATGAGGTTGCATGCTGGACTACCAAAAACTTTCTAGGTTGATACTGTTAACACTGCAGCTTACCTGATAAACCGAGGACCATCAGTTCCCATGGAGTTCAGACTTCCTGAGGAGGTTTAGAGCGGTAAAGAGGTAAAGTTTTTACATTTAAAAGTTTTCTGTTGTGTTTCTTATGTTCATATTGATTTTGATACTCGTAGTAAACTTGATGCAAAGTTTAAAATATGTTTTTTCATTGGCTATGGTGATGAGAAATTTGGCTATAGGTTTTGGGATGAACAAAACAGGAAAATCATCAGAAGTAGAAATGTGATATTTAATGAACATGTTATGTACAAGGACATGTCAACTGTAGTGTCAGATGTTACAGAGATAGATCAAAAGAAATTTAAGTTTGTCAACTTAGATGAATTGACTGAAAGTATTGTCCAGAAAAAGGGTGAAGAAGATAAGGAGAATGTATATTCACAAGTAGATCAGAGTACACATGTAGCTGAAGTCCGTAGATCTTCCAGGACCATTAGACCTCCACAACGTTATTTACCCACTCTAAATTATCTCCTGTTGACTGATGGTGGTGAGCCAGAGTGTTATGAAGAAGTCTTGCAGGATGAAAATTTAAGCAAGTGGGAGTTAGCCATGAAGGATAAGATGGATTCCTTGTTAGGGAATCAGACATGGGAATTGACTGAATTGCCAGTAGGAAAGAAAGTTTTGCACAACAAATGGGTATACAAAATAAAGAATGAGCATGATGGCAGCGAGCATTACAAGGATAGATTAGTTGTCAAAGGGTTCCAACAGAAGAAGGGCATTGACTACTCAGAGATATTTTCTCCAGTTGTGAAGATGCCAACCATTAGACTGGTACTGTGAATGGTGGCTGTTGAAAATTTACATCTTGAGCAATTAGATGTGAAGATAGCATTATTTCATGGTGACTTGGAGGAAGACATTTACATGATTCAGCCAGAAGGGTTCATTGTTCAAGGACAAGAGAATCTAGTCTACAAACTGAGAAAGAGCTTGTATGGCCTAAAACAAACTCCAAGACAGTGGTACAAGAAATTTGACAGTTTTATGCATAGAATTAGGTTCAAGAGATGTGAAACTGATCACTGTTTCTATGTTAAGTTCTTTGACAATTCTTATATCATTTTACTGTTGTATGTGGATAATATGCTCATTACAGGGTCTAGCATTGAGAAGATTAATAATTTAAAGAAGCAATTGTCAAAACAGTTTGCAATGAAGGATTTGGGAGCTGCAAAGTAAATCCTTGGTATGAGAATCATTAGAGACAAGTCTAATGGTACATTTAAGCTTTCATAATCAGAGTATATGAAGAAAGTTCTCAGCAGGTTCAACATGAATGAAGCTAAACCAATAAGCACACCCTTGGGTAGTCATTTCAAACTAAGCAAAGAATAGTCACCGAAGACAGAAGATTGTTACTATGCCTCAACTATTGGCAGCTTGATGTATGTTATGGTGTGTAAAAGGCCAGACATTGCACATGCAGTAGGAGTTATGAGCAGATTCATGAGTAGGCCTAGAAAGCAGCATTGGGAGGCAGTTAAGTGGATTCTGAGATATCTGAAGGGTTCATTAGATACATGTCTTTGCTTCACAGGTGCAAGTTTGAAACTGCAAGGTTATGTAAATGCTGATTTTGCTGGTGATATTGATAATAGAAAGAGTACTACTAGGTTTGTATTTACTCTGGGTGGTACAGCTATATCATGGGCTTCAAATTTATAAAAGATTGTTATTTTGTCTACTACAGAAGCTGAGTATGTTGCAACAACTGAAGCTGGAAATGAGATGATTTGGCTACATGGCTTCTTAGATGAATTGGGAAAGAAGCAAGAGATGGACATTCTACACAGTGACAGTCAGAGTGCGATTTTTCTTGCTAAAAATTCAACTTTTCATTCAAAGTCGAAGCATATACAAACAAAATACCATTTTATCCGTTACCTTGTTGAAGATAAGTTGGTAATACTTGAGAAGATTTGTGGATCTAAGAACTCGGCAGACATGTTGACTAAGGGTGTTACTGTTGCGAAACTGAAGTTGTCTGCAGCTTCAGTTGACCTTCTAGCTTGAGGACAGGAGGATGAGTTGCAGGGATGAGGGATTGTTTTTGGAGGAGTGCGGTTGATGTTGGTGATTGAACTAGTCTCCAAGTGGGAGATTTGTTGGGCTTTGTGGAGCCTAGTTATGTTTGATTCGGTTAACGACCCGACCTGACCCGAATAATGTTGCGTGATTTTTAATGAGAGATTTTCTGAGGCTTAGTCCATGGAGCGGAGGCTTGGGCCGACAGACCCAAGTCATAGCGCTTATGGACAAGCCTTCTGGGGGTCCTGGGGAAACGCCCCCGGGGAAAAAATTTTGGCCCGTTTTATAGCCCATTGTGTATCTTGTACGCATAATGTAGAAAACGCAGTTGTGGTGATTAGGGTTTTTTTTTTTTGTTGTTGTTGTCGTCGTTCTTGAGAGACTGAAACACTGCAACTCCATGGATGTAGGCAAATTGTCGAACCACATAAATATTGTCTTGTGAGTGTGATTGTTTTTTCTTTGCGTGTGTTTTCTCTATTTTTGTTTCTCACAGGTTGGAAATTTCGGGTTAATTCCCTACAGTGTCGTGGTGGTTTGAGGCATGGTGGTTGTGGGTCTGTGGTGGGTGGGGTGTGGTGAGTCGTGGTGTTGCAATGGTGGGTTATGGGTTGTGGGTTTTGTTTGGTTGTTGTGTGTGTGTGTGTGTGTGTGTTTTTGGGCGTGGCGGTGGCATGGTTTTTGTGGCCGATGCCTGGTGGTTTTTGTGGCCGATGTCTAGTGGTTTATGTGTGCGTGTTTTTTTTTTTGGTTCTTGGTTGTGGGTTTGGTGGTTTTTTTAATTTGTTTACAAGTTGGCATGGTGGTGGCGTGGTGGTTGCTGGCCGGTGTCTAGTGGGATAAATGGGATGTGAGTGGTGGTGTTTTAATGGGTTTTGTTGGAGCTGGTTGAGGGAGAGAGAGAGAGAGAAATAGTAAAAAAAAAAAAAAGAACAAAAAAGAATATTTAAATAAAGTAACAAAAGAAATAAAAGTTGGGATGTGGGGAGTATTGTAAAATAGTATGGTATAATTAATAAAGTAGTTTTTTGAGATGGTAAAATAGGAGGATACAATTTTCGAATGGGGATGCTCTTAGGGACACAATATTACACAAACTCTGCCCATAGTAGTAATGGTTCACACTTATTATTTCCATCCATTTGCCTTTGCTCCATCAATCACATATTTCTGTTTAAAAGGTAGGACCGGCTGCAAGGATCTCCTCAGTCAAGTTGTTGTCCGTTCCAATCTTGTAATTCGTGAATACCTCAAAATTCTTCTTGAACAGACCCCCTAGCTTTAATAATGTGTCATTGTAGGCCTTCTTGTCTGACCACTGCATACAAAAAAATTGGGTACCTTGTTAAAAAAAATTCAAGCTAATGCCAAGATATAAGCAGCAGGATCATTAGCGGAAATTGAGTCAACTAACAGTATTAATCGGACTCAGGATTTCTGAAGGCACGCCATCAATTTCAGTAGGGATCTCAAGTCCAAACACTTCAGTCTTAACATAGTTTGCCTTCAAAAGGGTCCCTGAGTGAATGGCATCAATGATCTTCCTGGTATAAGCTAGCTTGATACGGTTACCTGATCCATAGCTGCAGAGGAAGTAGAAGTTAAAATTTACCCAATATATATCAAATGCATGGTAAGATTTGCATTCTCAAAAAGTATATCATACCGTCCACCCGACCAGCCTGTGTTAACAAGCCATCCGGTAGCCCCATGCTTTTGCATCTTTTCAGCCAGCATTGCTGCATACTTTGTAGGATGCAGCATTATAAATGCTGCACCAAAGCAGGCTGAGAATGTAGCCTGTGGCTCCTTAATACCTTCCTCTGTCCCAGCCACCTATTTTCACATGCAAAGTTACATCTATTAGTCTCATATATCACCAGCCTTAACAGCATTGTCAAATATGAAATAACAAACGAAATATTATAAATGCATCTATCCAAGTGTCTGAAAGATAACATCAGGTTTGAGAAGTACCAGAGCAGTGTAACCACTGATAAAATGGTACATGGTCTGAGCCAAGCTCAGCTTGCTCACAGGTGGGAGCACACCAAATGCATCACAGGCTAGAAGGATGACATTCTTTGGATGGGGTCCAACACATGGTATCTTAGCATTAGGGATGTACTCTATAGGATATGCTGCACGAGTGTTCTCTGAAACAAGCACCAAATCAACAAGTATGAAATGCTTACTGGCTTTGTATCGTTATTACATGGAGGGTAAATTCTATACTTGATTTATATGATATTTGTTCTATGTTGCACTGATAATAATTGCCCTCGACCTGCTCTTACTGGTAGAATCTATGTATGTTGCTGCATAACCCAACTTCATTGCCGCATAAATATTTAATGGATAGAAAAACAAATTGACATAATTAAGTCATGCCACTTTCTTGATTTGCATGTTCCAAATTTATCCAGTGATAGTTTTCCTCAACATTTTAGAATATTCAGCTTATTCAAACACACGTGATCTGTACCTGTAACTCCTTTGTCTGAGTAATCCACTTCTCGAGTATGCTCTTCAAATACAACATTCTCTAACACTGCCAAAGACAAACAGTAGTTTTAAAGAACAAACTAATAAGCTAAGCACATTCATTTGATGCCATTCATTGAACACTAAAGCTAATTCACACTTATTTTAAATTATGAATTCCAACATAAATATGAGTCATTTTTACCAGTCCCAAACTTGATAGCATTCCAAATATCAGGCTCCTTATCCTCTGACAAATCAATGCACTTTGCATAGCAGCCACCTTCAATGTTTGACACACCATTCTCACTCCAGCAGTGCTCATCATCTCCGATTAAATACCTATTATGATCTGTAGATAGAGTTGTCTTCCCGGTACCTAGACATAAACCCAAAGGGTATCAGTGTATCACTATCATCAACAATGAAGTGATATGAATCTTAAATTACATTGAGGGACAGGTATGTAATGGCTGGCAAGTGATGGCTTCACATCACAATTGTCAAAGTGATAAATTGTTAATATAGGTAAAAAAGTTATGTCAATGGTGGGTTCAAATTAGAACCGGTAAAAACTCACGAACTTAGCTGTAGTAAAATATGTTGTGTCTAGTATTACTCTACTGTACCTGATAATCCAAAGAAGAGGGCAACATCACCACCTTTCCCCATATTGCAACCAGAGTGCAGGGAGAGAATATGACGTTGAGGCATGAGATAGTGCATTACACTGAATAAACCTTTCTTCATTTCCCCAGCATACTGTGTTCCGAGGATGACCATTTCCCTCCTAGCAAGATTGAGGTCTACGCTAGTAGAGGAGGTCATGTAATGAGTGTAACGATTACATGGGAACTGCCCAGCATTGTATATTGTAAAGTCTGGAGTCCCAAATTCCTCCAGCTCTTCAGCATTGGGTCGTATACACCTGCCACCCAACCCAGATATTATTTGTATACTAACATTAGGCACAGATTCTTAGTACTCACTGACTTCTATGTTAGGGTGAAACAATTAGAAGTAGATGAACAATTCAATCTCAACATTCAAGCTTACTTATCTGGTGACCATTAGCATTGTGGAATGCAGACATAAAGAAGCCAGGGTAAGTATTTGAATTTAGCACTTACATGTTGTGCATGAACAAGGAATGGTAAGCTCGGGCAGATACAATCCGGACTTTGATACGGTGTTCTGGGTCCCAGTTCAAAAACTGATCATTCACATACACCTAAACACAAATTTACCATATCAGCTTCATTATTCCTCACAAATTTGTACAAATCACAGAGATAGTCAGGAAAATTTTCTAAGGGCTTAGGCATTAGTTGCTGATCAAAATTTGGAATCAAATATTTTCATGTGCTGCTTTCCCCTTGGGGTTCAATGAGAGGTTGGGGATGATTAGTTTCCTTTGCAATTACTTCCAAAGTACATGATTTTTTTTTTTTTTTTAAATCAAAATAATTGGGGGAGGGGGGACTTGAACTTTAGTTGTCTCTGTTGAACACACCATGAAATGCTAGTTGAGTTACAAGCTCTTAACTAAAATAAACAATATAATTTGAATAATTTTGAGAACTATTTGTTGCTGTTGTACTTTTTCCTGTGGAAATGCCAAGAAGAATTATTATTATTTTGGTTGTTTTTCCTGATGCAGCAAGCTTACCAGCAATTATTAATGCTGCACTCATGAAACAGAAAGAAAAATATATATTTCTTTCTCAACATTTCTAAAATCTAATCGGAGCACACTTCTTCTAAGTTCACCATATTCTTTTTATACCTAAGCTGAATCAATAAAAATTATAGTTTCAACTAAGGCAAATCTCCAAAATTTATTCTTCAGCCAAACTATTTCTTACAAGGCCAAGGGCTTTAATCTAAATTGAAAATCAACTAATTTGGATCAATATTCTCTCCATCTGTCTCGAAATTGAGAGCATCTATTTCATGGTTTAACTTTAGTTTTCATGAATTTTAAAGGGTGTACATGGAGTTAACCTCATTTAAAATTCAATCCCATCAAATAAGGAACAATCATTCTCCGCTAATTGAGGAACTCAAAAATTGTGTCACATCAAACTTTATGATTCAACTTTTTTTTTTTTTTGGATGAACAGACTTTATGATTCAACTTGTTTAGACCTTTTGGTGGGAATCCAATTTCTCTACTTCAATAGCCTATGCCTATCCTATCTCACGGGCAATCCAAGCAGATTGATTAGTGTGTGGGCTCCAACTGCATAAAAGGTCCTGATTTCATGCTATTAATTTCCCTCAAAATCCTTCTTCGTTGATCATACATGTCTACATGCTTATATTATATGCTATTCACAACAATTGCAAAGGTTGATGAAAAGTCAAAAGAAATCCCATGTGCCTTGTGTAGAAATAAAAGCCTAAAGTGGGTCTATTCAAGAGGAGATTCATGCATGTGTCAACTTCTTGGAGACTAAAAAAATAACAAATGTATATCCCATAGATTTAGGAAGAGATAAGCATTCACTAGATTCAAAAACTCAAGGAAAATGATTTGAGTTAATTAACTAATCACTAAAATATCTAATTCTTAAGCTGTCATATATCACAACCAACTAATTGACACGTCCTTCTCAAACAAAAAAAAAAAAAAAAAACTAATTGACACGTCCACCACTTGACCGTCCATATCCAAAGTGGACGGTTCAAGGAAAGCAAGCTGTGACTTTGAAAAGAACAAAATATATATATATATATATATAATGTTACCCAAAAACGTGAGGTGAAACCATAAAGAGTAGAACTTTAAGTATCAAGCATGTGACAACTAATAATATAACAAATCTTATTACTTTTTTTTTTAATAGATATGGATGAATAATTTATTATGCATAATAACCCAAGAGATCCCATTATATTGGAAGATTATAGTCCCTTCTAGTTCTCTTATCATAAACAGAAGTCATAGTTTAAAACTCTCTTAAAAAAAAAAAAATTTATTGTAATATAATGCTTGAGAATAAGGTAAAGATGTAATAAATTGTCAAGCAAAACGTATATTTGTCACGTTATCTTTTGTTTGTCTTACTTTTATTTTACAATATTTAACAATTACTTTAAAATTAATGATTAATTTTTTAACCAAAATCAGAGAGGAAAGATTGAAATACCTTATCCAACGAGTTCAAGTAATCCACAGCTCTTTCTCTGTTGACCATGAAAGTATGCTCATCCATTTCGATGTTGGGTGAGCCCCTAACCAGAAAATTCATAAACTCAACTTTCAACAAATAATATAACAGCTAGCAAGAAAGGCAGTTTTTTTTTTTTTTTTTTTTTTTTTTTTTTTTTGGTAAACTAAGAAAGGCAGTTTCTATCACACATTGTCTTATTACACACAATTCAGTTTTTGAACTAAAATTGTCTTGAAGTTGTATGTACTGTGTGTGGGGTGGACACTGCAAATTGCAATTATTTAACATGTGTCCAAATTCCAACGCTCATCTTGAGCGGTTTTGTAAAAATTAAACATTTTTTAATAGTTAAAATTACACTTACTTTCCCCACCAAAGCTCATCTTCAGTGGTTTCATCCTTGACTACACGTCTGTCCCTGGGTGACCGACCTGTCTTTGCTCCCGAAAGAGTTGCTAAAGCACCGGAAGCTGTTATAAATGACCCTTTCTCATACCTAATAGCTTGCTCGTAAAGTTCTGTACCAAGTTTAAGTTTACATCAGCTTATGGATTAATTAATTAGCAGATTTCAATGATTGTTAAAATAATAACAGAATCACTATAAAAATTGCACAATTGCAAAAACCAGAAGATATGAGTACACGTTAAAGGAACTGTTTGACTGGAAGAAATCCATGATACGTGTCTAACTAATCAAATATAATATGTTCAACAATTTTAAAAGTAAAAGTTAAGTAGGTTTTTATTACTTTTTTTATCCCAGCTTTTTTCTTCCTGGCTTGAGCATTCAATTATTTTACTATATATGAGGATAATCTATTTAATTTTTCTATTCAATTTTGAAGAATAAGTCGAGCAAAGAAATAGATAAAGAATCAGCTAAAAATGCACTTTATAACTGCCAAGTTTGAATGTGTACAAAACTTAGATTATACTCTCGATTATTACAATTCTATTAGGTTGTAATCCATACTTAGGCATAAAAAAAATTCAACACTACTATAATTGGAAGTTAATTTAGATTCGATTTGAATTTTATTTTATAATTCAATTGCCGAGTGAGAGTTTAAATTATAAATATTTTTATTAAAAATATTACAAGATGTAAATTAAATTACAAATCTAAAATAGACTATTTAAATCATTAGAAGCAGATGTCATAAGTAAAAACTTTCTTAAAAAAAAAAAAAAAAATCCTAAAACTAAACCTTCAATCGGTTTCATAAGAACGTAATTATAAAAATCAATAATTTAATTGATAAAAATCAAGAATCTGAGGGTCCGTTTGGTAGAATAGTTTGAGTAATATTGTTTGTATTTTTTTAAAATACATGAGTGAAAAAATATATAAAAATACGTATAATATTATTTAAAAATTAAAAATATATTGCTAATATAACTTACCAAACAGGGAATCATTTTCATTATCTTTGCACCATTTCAATTTTTAAAATCATGGATTCAACTCACTTAAACAAAAGTGGTAAGTGGACCATACCCAATCCCAATGCCAATCCCAATGCCAATGCACATTAATGTAAAACAAAAAAGTTGACAATGTTGAGAGAGAGAGAGATACCAGCAGGTGAAAGGTTGTAGAGGACGTGTGTGAACTTGAGGGCGCTGTCACTAATGTCGAAGGTGTCATGTACATTATGCCCACTATGTGCCACACTTTGCCCCTCTGCCTTCCTTGCTGGGTCCCCTTTCACCACCTTAGGCCCTGTCTCCCTCGTTAGCGATGCCAACGATGCACTATTACCGTATTACCCCCACACACAACCCATAAAAAGGCCACCAAAAGTCCAAAACAAAGGGACAGGTCAGTAATTTAATATGTCGTTATAGAACCAAACCAACTTTTAGTAGTGCGGTTTATCCCAATTTTAACTATTAAAAGAGAGAATTGTTCTTCTCAAAAAAAAAAAAGAAAAAAAAAAAGAATTGTTTTCGTGAATGCCATTTTCACATCAAATTATTGGAAATAAATTGTTTTTTAATTTTAATTAAATTTACAAATTTTTTTTTACCTATAAATATAATTACCAATAAAATTCTGTTATTTAAAATTTATTATAAAAATATTGTAAATATAACCTACCTTAATAAAGAAATCCTATTGCCCGAACAATTGTCATATTTTTCAATAAATTATTTTAAAATTTCTTTTTTATACTTTTATAAAGAATAAAAAAAATTGTGAAATAATCCGTTAACAAAATCCTTGTTTTACCTTTCTCTAAAGAAAGAAGTAAATTATTTATTAAAGAGATCAAATTCTATACTGGATTTTTTTTTTTTTTTGGTAATTTTTTGAAACCGATAAGATGTAAAACCTATGTTTTAATTTTTATATCCGATCGCATTATGCTAAATTTCGTAAGAATTAACAGCAAAATGACAAGATACATAATAAAAATATTTTAAAAATCATGGGATCAACAGATCGAGCATTTCAATAGTTCAAAAAAAAAAAAAAAAAAAGGATTTTGTTTAATTAGGGCGACAGAAAAATGTGATTTGCCATTATACAAAACGATCGACGCGGTTTTACTTTTACCTGATGGATTGGAGTTGCTGTCTCTGGAAATCCTCTTCGGAGATGATGGCAAAAGTACCAGCTCCCTGACCATGACCCGGAGTTCTCGCCGTCCTCGGAGTGTTGGGCGCCGATTTCTTCTTCTGAAGAGAATGAAGCTCGTCGATCGTCTGAGCTTTCACCGGCGGCGCACTGTCATCGTGGCACACCGCCGCCGACTTCTTCTGCGTTTCGATCCTCATCAGCCCTGCACGTCCTCTGCTCGCCAACCTTGCCTCTCCGTTTTCTGCCTCCATGATTTCTAGCTTTTCCTTATATAAAATTTTTTTTTTTACTCAGTTTGAAATCTAACAACGTTAATATTTTCCGACCATGCAAAAGAGATTCAAGAAGAAGAAAACGAGTGATATGATATTTTGATAAGATGAAAGAGCGGAAGGTGATATCATACCCCTTTTAAAGGCTTCATTTTTAACAACAAAGCTTAACTTGGGTTTAGTTTGTTAATCTTGGTTAACAAGCCAGTACAAGGAAATATTTTTTAATATATGAAAATAGAAAAAAATGGACTTTGAATTGGGATATATAGCTCCAAAATAGGAATTTTCCATAGACTCCCATGGTGGACCGTTGGTGGTGGTGCCAATACACGTAGATATGATTGTCAGCGTCATTAGTTGCTGCATTTTTTCAACACCTGTATTGACGTGTGAGAAAAATAGTAAAATACTAGTGAGTAATAATTTCCCGGGTCTTAATCTTTTTTTTTTTTTTTTTTTTATAGTAAAGTTCGGATCACGGAGCAGGAGGCGGAAAATATCTGGAAAATTATTGAATATTTTGGCAATACTATAAATGTCTATTCTCTTTTCTTACATGAATTGTAGATCTCACTATAAATTTAATTAATGGGACTCATGGTTATGTGAGAAGAGTTAGTATGTATTTATGGTACTCTGGGAGTACCAAATAATTACCCAAATATCTAGGGTAATTGCACACGAAGCAAATTATACCCTCTTCAATTCATCCCATTCGCACACTTTTTACTATTTATATTCAATGGTTAAGATAGAAAGTTACTTTCTTCAACTCTTAATCATAGCATTTGTTAGTTATTGCATTAAGGTATTGCACTTGATCTCAATCCTTAAGATCACATATTATCAACTTATCTAATCAATAACTAATTACCCACCTCCAAATAAAAATAAATAAAAAGATAACCTAATTACTAGGTCGAAGTTGGATCCCAACTATGACTTTCTGCCATATTTGAAAACTTGACTCAATTACATGTGTACTCACTTTAGGGAAGAAAAAAAATACAAAGAGAAATTTGTCAACTAAAATGCTACAATGTAATATCTTTCATAATTATTGACATACTATGTGGTTATTAGAACAACATCACTTTCGCTTTTATCTACCATTGATATTGCTTTTATTATGGTCACATATTATCATCTAATCAAATATGTAATCATGCACCCCCGAAAAGACAAAATAATGTCTCATTTGATCACAATGCCAGTTTTAGAATACTTTAATTGTTAAAAAGGGAAATTTTGTTAACAAATTATGCGATGATATAATAATTTTTTACAATTGTTGACATGGTTTGTTGTTGTTAGAACAAGATTACTTTCACTTAAATCCATCATTGAAACAACTTTTATAATGCATAAATTACAATGACATACAAGCAATTGTGTAAAAAAAAAGGTTATAAAAACTCTTGTGTCCTTAAACTTATTATTACATTAAACATATACAGTTTAGACCATATTTGAGCTCATGTCCCAAATTTATGAAATGTTTTATATTATTATTATAATAAAATTATAAATGTCATCCGTGAAATGAGACGCGTGTAAAAGTTATAGATAGTCTGAAAAGCTAATGTATGGCCACGAGATGACCAGGCCCATTTGGGCCTTGAGCTCAAACACGAATGATGCGGCCCATTGTTCCCATTTCCTTTTCTTTCCTGGGATCCCACCCTAAAGCCCACACAGGGTGTAGGCCCAGGTTTTACCACTTAGTGTTTGCCTGGGAAACTATTACCGGACAACATAGGCAAGATAACTGCCGAGCACCCCACCATGAACATGACCGGCAATACCCTGAAGCATTTCTGCCAGTCAGACTTGCTGAAGTGGGAATCAAGTTCCAAAGCCACCTTCGCCACACCCCACTCCCACCTAACCAGCCACTTATAACTGATGACATTGGACCTCTCATTGCACTAACTGCAAAAACAATCATAACACCCCACTAATCAGAGTACTATAAATAAGAGAGGTGGGAGAGTGGATAAAGGGTTGAAGAATTTTGAGAGAAAGAGAGAGAGAGAGAGGGCGAGAGGAAAAAGATAGCCAAGTAGAGGAAGAAAAGTGATCTCATTGGGTCTCTGTGTCGTGAACCACCCATTGTGGGAAATCCTATACCCACTCCTCAAATAAGTTATGAGCCCAGGTGAGGCCCAGTCCATCTGCCCCTCATTTGGCCCGCACAGCTAAAAATACCATAATTAACAAGTGATTGATGACGTGACCATTCATTGTTAAAGAGTGCAATTATGACAACTTTGGAATTTAAAAGGAGTTAACATCTTAATAAAAAAAAAACGATATAACACAATGGATAAGGGTCCTAGATAATCAAGATTCAAGAATGATGGCATCGTATAACATGAATAAGTGCAGTTAATCGTAGAGCCAAAAAATAGGCTCACATTCCATTCAAAGGATACATTATCTTTATTATTGTTATCTCAAGTGTGTAATATTCTTTCTATTTCACTTATCTAATCCCCTAACACGGTTTCTAAGGAAAAAAAAAAAAAAATCTCCTAACACAATAAACATTATCTTAATGTTATTTCGTAATAGCATTTAGCAATTAGCATTGATGTGGTTGGTTGGTTATGAATGCAAATATTCTGTACCACTTTTTGTATACCGCTCTATGTTTCACCAATTAGTATTTGCCATGTTTTGATTTTATTTTTCTTATAAAAGAACTGAAATTTAAAATGGAAAGCAATTATACACATGATAAGTAATAATTGGTAGAACATAAAGTGATATAATATACAAAGGATTTGCATTCGTTGGTTACATAGTCGTACTTATTGATTACTTTTATTATACACAAACTTAGACATAATTAAGGAACGTTTGTTATGTACCGCGTTGCATTTGTTACTATTTTTTAACATGGATGTAGTTAGTTACTAAATTACATTACAATTTCCAATTACAATCCATCTTGTTAGATATGTTAGATATATTAGTGATTTTTCGATCTGAATGAAAGATATTTCTCCATATCTTTGTGCTTAATGGTTAATATTTCTTAATAAAGTTACAACGTTCTTCTATAAAAAATATATATATAGTCCGTTCAAAAAACAAAAACAAAAATATCAATGTAGTGTATCTACAGTAATCCATTTGTAATCATCTAACAATCATAATGTAATCTTTCCTCAATAAATAGTAAGTTGCGGCAAAAATAGACCTATAAACTTTGAGAAATGAAGTCAAATTATGGAACCGATACCAATCAAAGTAGTTTTTGGACACATCAATGTGTCCAATGGGATGATGCCGGTAATGACTAGAAGTAAGGAAATTGTGTAACGTACAAGCAACAAAACTCAGAATCAGTCGGAAAATCAACTCGAGGGGTTCTCTTATTTGATCGTACTATTTTTTTTTTTTTTTTGACAAACCATAGCCATTCAATATATCCATTTTGCGCATTGTGGAGACCAAACCATCAATTAAAACAAAAAAAAATTAAATATATATTATCATTTGTTCATTGTCATTAGCTCCATTAATTGCCACCATTTTGTAAACTTATAGTTTTATAGGTGGTCTGCTTAATTAAACAAGGTCAAAGAAGCCATCCTCTTCTATCCCGGAAATTGCTTAATCTTTTTTATTTTTTGGATAATCTTCCGACTCTGTCAATTTTTTATTTTTATTTTTTTATGATACTTTGTCCATGTTTGATTGTTTGTTTGTTTTTTTTTCTTTTGTTGTTATAAATTATAGTCACCGGCACAAATATATTTGAAGAAAAAGATGGAAGTATGCTAAATATACGTGTAAACACCTCAATTCTATGCAAACAAAGACCAAATTCCTATCCACTCCATAAACGTGTTACACGACTTCCTGGACAGTAGAAGAATTGTATGATCATAGAGGAACTCCTCAAACTAAAGGAGATGGAAATTATGAAGGCACTACTTAATAACTAGTGGTAGAGGTTAAGGTCTTCTATTTCATTATTATACATTTGATATGATGTTTCAAATTTCATATGCATGAAGGGAGACAGTGAAGCTGAGTTGGAATGAATGATATGAGCTGGGTGTGGGATTGTGTATTTGATGTGCCTATTTGCTATTTTTTTTAGGACTGTTTAAGTATATATCAATTTATCAAATCTCTGTATGTATGACCAAAATAAATTAATAATGAAAGAAGGACTTTGGGTTTTTCTACCTTTGGCAATTGATTTTGAGCATAAGAAATTGAAAATCGCTTAATTGATTGATGTGATAAATGATAGAAAACCACACTTTGTTGCATTGAAAGAATTGAAGAAATGCTGTTTACAACAATTTCATAACATTTTCGTAACAAAATATAAATGACGGGTTGTTATGGGTTATGGCAAAAAAGTCATTTCAGTAATAGATTTAAATTTGAACTAGTAACAACTTACCACCTATAATTTGTGGTAAAAATGTTTGTAAAAATGTTGTGTAACATAGCACACCTCAAAGAACAATCCCAATTGTTGGGCTTGCACCGGGTTCAAATTTTATGTGACCATTTCTTACTCAACTAAAAGGCTTCAGCTGCACTTCAAAATAACAAAAGGCTTCAGCTAAATCCATAGTCCAGCCCAAGTTTATATGGGGTTCAGATGCGTGGTAGCCCAGTTCATTCTAGTCCGACGTTAATAATTTTTCACTTTGGGCCTAACACTTTCTTCTCTTCGTGACTTGGGCCCGACATTGCTCTGACTTAGGTTTCTTGCCTTAGGCGAGTTAGGGGACCGCCTAAGGCCCCCAAATTTTAAGCAATTAGGTTAGTTCTTTGATTCCAAAAAAAAAAATCTGTAAAATAAATAAATCAAACCTCCAATTAGAGTTAAAAAATGGGGAAAGAAGGCCCCAATCTAGGAGTAATAAATTATACCTAAAACATATATATATATATATATATATATATAAAGATTAATTTTCTTTTAACCCAAAAGCTAAAATCAATCTTTTTCTCTTTCTATCTTAACAAAAGAGAACATAACATAAAAAGCTTCACACGAAAAAAAAAAAAAAAAAGAAAACCTCGTTTTTCTGGTACACATTAGTGAAAGAAAGTTTCTTTTCTTAATCTTTCTTTGTATTTGCTATCACTGAATTTGGTTTAGTAGCTGTGCGTTGATTTGCCAGTTTGTTGCTTCCTTTAAGTTCGTTTGAGACTATGAGATATTTCTTCAGATCTATTTGCTTTAGAGTTTACATTGTCTTTGTTTGTTTCTTTAGTACTGATGAGTGATGTGTTTAGTACTGATGTGTTTAGTCTGTCTAGGCTGTGGTCTTCTCATCCGTGGAAGATGCGTAGTGGACATCTTTTATTTGGTTCACACCCTTCTTCACAGACCACACGGTTCACCATATTAAAATCCTTATTTTTTGTTCAAGCAAAATTCTATCCTTTTAATTTTTGTAAATAATAAATTGAGTTTTGTCAAAAAATAAAATATTAAATATATATAACTAATTACAACTAAATAAATTTATAATCAAAATTAACTTATGAAAAATATAATTTCATTATAATTTTCTAGTATTTAATTTTTTTTTTAATTGTGTTGTTCTTTTTAGTTGTATTGTATTGTTTAATCCAATTTATTGAATGATTTAATGAATACGTTGTTATTGTTTTTATTTATGCAAGTTGAGACTATAAGATGCTTTCATGGTTAAGTAGAGCTAGCATTTTATAAATCAAGTTCTATTGCTCTAAGCTTGAAGTTTTTTTTTTTTTATTTTTATTCTAGTTATTATAATTTTATAGATAAAGTGTTTTTTTTTTTTTTTGATGGTTTAGTTTATTTTCAAAGTTAAAAGTTTTAAAAGAAGTTCTACAAATAAAAGAAAATACCCCAATTGATGTACTAAATTATATTAAACAGTTAGATTCTTTTCCAAATGCATGTATTGCTTATAGAATATTATTAACAATACTTGTTACAGTTGTTTTTACAAAAAGAAGTTTTTCAGAATTAAGATTGATAAAATAATATTTAAGATCGACAATGTCACAAGAAAGATTAAGTGGATTAATCATATCATATATTGAAAAAGAAAAGTTAGAGGAAATTAAATACAAAAATTTAAAAAGTAATTTTGCATCTAAAAAAACAAGAAGTATAGATTTTAAGTAAAAAATTATTTAAGTAATATTTAAAATATTTAAATATATAAAAGGCTACATTTTAATATTCGCCTTAGATCCCAAAAGGCACAGGACCGCCCTTGGGTTTAATTACCTTTTCATACTATGGATGAGTTTGGCTTGAGCTTTTAGTTAACTTAATTTAGCTAATTATTGTTATTATTATTATTTTAACCTGACGATACAAGTAGTGAGAGTTTAGAATATAAATGAACTAATATTGTCAAATTCCATTTACTTCAAATTTTTTCTGGGATTTCCCATTGAATTTCTTAATTCCATCTATTTTTATGTAGAAGTAAAATATGTGTGATGTTTAAAAACCAAATAAATGCCATGTGTCTCACATTAGATTAAAAATAGAAAAGAATTGGAAGATTCAATTGGAGGAAATCATTTTCCAACTTTTTTTATTAGATAGGTAGACAGTGAAGGAGGAAGCTAGAGGTGGGGTTCTAATGATTTAATATAAAACATATCATAAAAGATGTCATTGACACTAAGCTATCACCTGAAACCTGTCTACTTCATCCCAAGCCTGATCACTTATGCGATTTTTTTGCCAACTAATTAGATTTTGGATAGAATCCCATTCTTCCGGTTTTAAGAACTCAAGGTATCTCTATTCGAACTAGCTAACATCTTAAAATTTGGCTTGTTTCAAACTAACCCTTTCTTGGTAGTCCAAGTGCAGCTGAAGTAACAAATTCTATAATAATTTCATTATGGAGTGCTATTTTCTCTATTTATTTATGAGAAAATAGATTGTATTGATTCAATAAGTTCTGCATATGCAATTAGATTTTAAACAAAAAGGTAAAGAAAAGTGAGCGATATATATGTTCTGGTGAATATTATATGCAATAAGATTTTAATTATATATAGTTCCCTAATGATTGTAGCTACTCTCTTTTGATTCAAGGCTGTTATACGTGTCTAATCTTCCCAAATTGGCTGTTTTCACTCAGTAGAAGTTTAGAACCAAATGGCCTGCAGAATTTTGAGTATCCTCATTTTATTCTCTCCTTCAAGCAGGTGAGACCTGCACCAGTACTACCTCAAACATATGAAAAAATTCAAGAAAGATCAACTAAAAAACCATTAAAAAAAAACACTATTTGTAACAAGAAGGCAATCTTTATGTTCACTTTGACGAAATGTACAGATTTTTCTAAGCACATTGACACCAAACACAACATTCTGATCGGTTGGAAAGTAGCTTAATTTATGCACTAAAATCAACTTTGAATAGTGTTTTAAAAAATAAAATAAATAAGGAGTGCCGTGGCCCAAGACAAAGCTGGGAGCAAGTTGTTCAGTTATCTTGGAATGCACCCTAATCATGCACTGATATAGAAAGGAAAATAATTGAAGTTAAAGATTGTCCCATGGAAAACCCTAGTTTTCATTATGTTAACACAAAGGTGAGTACTACTAAGCACGAGTCCAAGCATCAATTGGACATCTGCTCTAGCTTGTTGTACTTTCATTGTAAACAACAAAATTATACCATAAAATTGAAGAAAAAGATGCAGCTAAAGCTACTAGGCTTTCTTCAAAATTAAGGCAAGACTGTCAGTATTTTATTTGTTATTAATAAATTTGTAAGGTTCTGAAGCAAGTTGCTTGGTTTGATACTTAAACTACAGATCCCAATTGACAAATTTCTTGCTATTTTTCCTAAAGATATTATTTTTTCTTATGTTGATTGGTTTACCATGCAACAAATTGTTCAATTTTCCTCGACCAACCACATGAAGTAACTTGGAATCAAAATGATGAACGATGCGTTGATTACACGTGATAAGAACACTCATTTTAATTTATATTATTCACTACAAATTGAGATCTTACGTTCGTTTATTATACACAATAAAACATTCATTTTAATTTATATTATTCATTACCAATTCAGACCCTATGTGCGTTAATTGCACACGATAAGAACACTCATTATAACTTTTATTATTCACTACAAAATTGAGGCCCAACATGTAAATTGAGTGAAGACATGATTTAAACTTAAGATCATTTACTCTGATACTACAATAAACTACGTACCATTTAACTTTTTTTCTTCTAATAGAAATAAGGTCCATATATACTTTATTTTCTTAAAAGGCTTTCTTTGAAGGTTAGCTTGTAATGGTTTTCATCTTGGGGGGGGATGAATTAGCAGTATCTTTATTCCTACATGGCTACATCATCACTTGCACTCAATCTTAAGATTTTCAGTCATTTTTATTGTCATGTTGAAGGAACACATTTACCATGGACAAACACACTTAATAAATGAAAGTAGGAAAACTTGCACATTGCAGTCAAAATCTTAAAAATCATACAGTACCATATCCAAAAAATGTAAGTATATTTCTTGTCCACGACCATCTCAGTAAAGTTGTGGCAAACAGAGGCCCTGAAATCTTAGAAGGCAATCTCTATCACATCTTTCACGCCCCACCTCTTCCCACCTTATCTCTTTCTTGACTGTATCTTTCACATTTTCATGCAAATTGAAATGGCTGTGACATTATTGCGTTGGCACCTCTCATGACCACTAAATTGTGCTTTGTCTTGATCTCTTTAAGTGATCCAATGGGTGTCAATCATCAGAGGACTTAGTTAAGATTGTAAAAACGATTTATTTAGTGTCAAATTCTGCAAAATTTAAAAAGGGCACCCAGACAAGATAGAAGAATCAAAGGAACATTGATAGTTTGATACTCTTTTTTGATTTTAGCTGCAGTTCACGTCGTTATCGGACTCTTTGTCCGCATCAGGGCAAATCTTTCTAAGCATTTGACACTTACCTAAAAATCTAATACCTCATTTTTTTTAATTCGAAATTATATAGAAGTTATGGTACATTCCTTTATAAGCATTTATATATATATATATATATATATATAAATAAAGTTTGGGTTTTAACAATTGTAATTGTGCCAGTGATTATCTTTTCTCTGCAACACGTGTTTATATACTTTTATTTATTAAACTATATTATTTTGATTATATATTATAATTTTATATATAAATATAGTAAAATTTACTTACCACATGCATACTGCGCTTGAGCTTGAGCCCGGTGTCTCAATATATGTATATGTATTACATAAATAATAAAATTAATTTTTTTTTCTTTGTCATGTAACTCATTAAGATAGTTAATTTATGTTAGATAAAAATTTATTATAGTTTTAAGTGACTCAACTAATTATTAAAATAGTTTTGAGTTATTTATAAATAATTTTGAATTAAGCACGAACATAATCAAATTTTAATTATAAGATATGATTCATTTTTGAAAAATGTTTAGCTCTAACATGTGTAGTAATGTTATATTATTCTAACTTACTGTGACAACTTAAGGTGACAATTTAAGAGATCATATATGCATATTTTTTTATTACATAATATTTAAATACACTCAAATAATTTTATAATAATTTGTCATGCAAGGGTTTGGTCCCAATGCTTTGTCCTTCATTTTTAATCCCATACCAATGTGAAATCTGTATAATTGTTTTATGTTAAGAGGTGGTGGGGATTTTCCTCTCTAAGTCTTTAACCATTTTATAATTATTTTTTAAGAGAGTTTCAACTTATGGCGTTTGCTACTGATGATAACTCTTTATCATCAAACTAAGATATCAATCCGTTTTTGGTATAGGTAGAAATTGAACTCCAGATCTCTTATTTTACTAATTAAACTAACTGGAACCTATCATTTTATAAAAATATTGTTATATATTGCAGTAATTTTGATTTCCTCCTACCAAAGTTTTTTTTATTTCCATGAAATGGGGCCCAAATAAGATGAAGGAGAGGCTGTCATTGAGAGTGAGAGAGAGAAATGAGTGTGGATAAAACGTGCATTCCATCCGCCAATCAGAAGTCAGAGAAATCACAAACTCCTCCCTACCCATTACCCAAATCCAAATCCCATTCATTCTCAATTAATTTTTTCTCTCATTTAGGCCATTTAGTCCCAGAGCGAGTGCACACTCACCACACGACACGACACCCCAGTACCACTCACTCACTCAGGGTCAATTTTTTTTTAGTACCCACCAAAACAAATCCAAACCAAACACGACCTTCTCTTTTTTCCCTCAAAAAAAAAAACTACTAAAATCAAACTCACTTCCTTTCCTAAATTTCAACGAACTAGTTAAAACTATTTTTCTCATTCGTTGAATCTCAACACCAACCCCCCCATTATCAAAACCTCAAATCAATCTCTCTGAAAATCTAGGGTTAGGGTTTGGCTGACTCGATGGCAGTCTCGACGAGCTTTGCTGGTGCGAAATTGGAGGCTCTGTTCCTAAAATCTTCGTCTTCCTCATCCTCGTCGAGAGCCTCGCTTTCTTCTCAGGTGCCGCCTCAGATTTCTGGGAAGCCAATTCGGAGCAGGAAAACCCTAATTCAGAGAGGTGCTGTGAGGTGCGAGGTTGCTGCCTCCGATGTTTCGCTTCAGACCGATAAGCTCTCCGCTCTTGAACAACTCAAAACCTCTGCTGCTGACAGTAATGCCTCCATTTCTCTCCCTCTCTCTCCATTTCTATATTTTATTTTGGATGTTTTGAGTGTGAATTTGAGTAAATGTGTTTTCTTTGATTAAGAAATCTGTGATTCTTTTGACAAAGCTTGGAGAATTTAGTGTTCCGCTAATATTATTTGCTTTGGATTATTGGGACTTAATTATCAGTAGCATGCCTATCTTTGCCTATAATTATGAGTTCGTTTGGTTAAGTGATTTGGGAGCTTAAAAGCGTGTTTTTAAAACCCAAAATAATGTTTCACAACAACAACAACTCGTAATAGCTTTTTTTACAAAAACGCTTGTTTTAAACCCAAAATGCCATTTTCCAATAGCTTATACAAACACACTCTACGTAGGGAAAATTGATGATTTTGTTATATATTAAGAAACCTAAGGAATATTACAGATACAATCACTATGACATGCCCAAAATTTTTTCGTGAGAGGCGAATGAGCCTTGACCCAATTCACACTCTTCACAAGTGTGGGTTTCCAATTAAAAGAAAGAAAGAAAAAAAAGTTTTGTGAGAGATTGTGTGGTTTTTTATATCGACATTCATATGAATATGGTTATTGGGGTTTTTTTTTTTTAAATTTTTTTAATTCTATGAACTTTAGCATCTTTGAAGTATTAAGAAAAGACCTTGGCTAGATTCTTGTACTCTCTCCTCTTTGCTCTTAGTCTAGAATATCCGCAATTATTACCTTAATGTTTTTTTTTTTATAGGTAATCAGAGAACTATTATTAATGAGAAAAAAAGAAAAGAAAAGTAGAAGTTGTTCATGATGATGAACAACATGGAACAGAAAACACAAAACGACAAAACAAAAGAGAGGGAAAATCAGAAAGATAATCTAAGGGAAAACATAAACCTCTTGACAGTGATATGAATTCATAGATAATGTAGCCAATTGAAATGGATGTTCTTCTCTATCCTTCTGAGTTCCTGATAACTTTAACAATCTATTATAAGCTATGTTCAAATAATATTTTCAGATTTAAGCTTAAAGTGGGGGGTTTCCTGTGATCACTTCCAAAATATGCGATAATATTCACTAAAGATAGATCCCAATTGATAGATTTGTGATTTTAACTGTTAGATTTCAGGTGTCACTTATTTTAAAAAAAAATGTTAGATTTCAGTTATCAGGATTATTATAAAACACCCAACTGGGCCAATACCTGAATTAATCACCGGATAAAATTTAATGTAAGATCTCTTTCCAAACAACAAATAGGGATATGGGTGCTTAACTCTTAATGCTCAAATTGTAATATACCAAAGCAACGTTGATCATTTTTTTCATTTAACGGTTTATTGAGAGTTTTGCAATTCTTTTAGTAATTTTCATTATAATGTTTTTCGTACTATATTTTTACTGAATTGTTCAAAGTAATGTGTTTCAGGATATACAAAAGAAAGGAGTAGCATTGTGGTCATTGGGCTTAGTGTTCACACTACCCCTGTTGAAATGCGTGAAAAACTTGCCATTCCAGAAGCAGAATGGCCTCGAGCTATTGGGGAGCTGTGCAGTTTAAATCATATTGAAGAAGCTGCTGTTCTTAGCACCTGCAATAGAATGGAAATATATGTTGTAGCTCTTTCTCAGCATCGTGGTGTCAAAGAAGTGACTGAATGGATGTCAAAGGTGCTCTCCTTCTCTTGATCAATACTATGATATGTTTTTAGGTGCCACTAAAATTGTTCAGTTTACAGAATTTTGTTTTACTTAATAAAGAAAACAGAATATCCTTGTGTGATAGTGACATGAAATAGTTTGGTCATGTTAAGAATGGTTCCATGAAAGACATGCAGTGCAGATGCTTTCTGAGTGAGATCTGTTAGCCTTTAGCCCTTTTGAACAAGTTATTTTATCCATTTTGTCCCAGGGGATTTTGTTGTCCCATGATTTACATCTTATATGGTGTACTTTTTATTTTTTCTACTCTATTTCCACTAATGCTTTACTCTTTAACCATGTAGTTTATGCTATTTTCCTCCACCCATACTGAGGGTAAACATATTATTTACTAAGTCGCATGCTTAGCAGTAATGTGTCTGATTATCACATTTTTATGAATCTTATTATAGTAGTTAATTGTTCTTTGCTTCTCGTTGGCAGACAAGCGGAATCCCTGTTTCAGAACTTTGTGAGCATCGCTTTTTGCTTTACAATAAAGATGCTACGCAGCATATTTTTGAAGTATCTGCTGGTCTCGACTCTCTTGTCCTTGGAGAAGGTCAAATTCTTGCACAGGTTAAACAAGTTGTCAAAGTTGGGCAAGGAGTTGTGGGCTTTGGGAGGAACATTAGTGGGCTGTTCAAGCATGCAATCACTGTGGGAAAGCGTGTTAGGACTGAGACTAACATTGCTGCTGGAGCAGTTTCTGTTAGCTCTGCTGCTGTTGAGCTGGCCCTAATGAAGCTGCCTGAATCCTCGAACGCTACTGCTAAAATGTTGGTAATTGGAGCAGGCAAGATGGGGAAACTTGTGATCAAACACTTGGCAGCAAAAGGTTGCACAAAGATGGTGGTTGTAAATAGAACCGAGGAGAGAGTTGCAGCCATCCGTGAAGAGTTGAAGGGTGTTGAGATAATATATAAACCACTCACAGAAATGCTAACATGTGCTGCTGAATCAGATGTCGTGTTCACCAGCACAGCATCGGAAACCCCACTATTTTTGAAAGAGCATGTTAAGGACCTTCCCCCTGTTAGTCCCAAAGTTGGGGGAGTGAGGCTCTTCGTTGATATCTCTGTACCCCGGAATGTGGGCTCATGTGTTACAGATATTGAAAGTGCGCGAGTTTACAATGTTGATGACCTTAAGGAGGTAGTGGCTGCTAATAAAGAGGATCGCCTTCAGAAAGCAATGGAAGCACAAGCAATTATTGCTGAGGAATCAAAACAATTTGAAGCATGGAGGGATTCATTGGAGACTGTTCCTACCATTAAGAAATTGAGGGCTTATGCGGAAAGAATCAGAGTTGCGGAGCTAGAAAAATGCTTGTCAAAGATGGGTGATGATATTTCAAAGAAAACAAAGAGAGCTGTGGAGGATCTTAGCAAGGGTATAGTGAACAGGCTCCTTCATGGTCCAATGCAGCATCTGAGATGTGATGGGAGTGACAGCCGGACCCTGAGTGAGACCCTTGAGAATATGCATGCTCTTAATAGAATGTTCAGCCTTGAGACGGAGATATCTGTGTTAGAACAGAAACTTCGAGCCAAGGTGGAAAACCAGAAGTAAGCTCCTTTGTCGAATTTCATTCATGCCACATCTTTTATTTCCTCAAATTTGAATAAGGGGAAAATTTCCTCACCTTGTCATTGTGAGTGTTGGCACTGTTGTGATCTTCAATTGGATAAGGCAAACAGCGTTGGCCCCTGTGGGGGGACTTCTTTCAGTTCATTCATTGGTGTAACACTTTGGCCAAACTCTTGTTTGGTGTTCCTTCATATTTCTCAGCCTAATCTGTAGAGGCCACTCGGCTATGTAGGATACAAATTGAGGAACAATAAGGCGGTTAGTCTATGTATCAATTGATTTTCCCTAGAGTTTATTGGTCTGTATCTGGGATATGATTAATCCCTGTAATTAATATACTGGTTATTTCAATATGTAGATGAACTTGTATTTAATGTCCTTGATGGGTTTCCTTGCTGAATGTGATTACTTTTGTCATATGTAATTATTATATACATCCAGCTTTTGACAATATAGATCCTGTGATAACTTGGCTGGATATGAGTTTTCCTGTAGTGTGGAAGTTGTGAAGCTTCGATTCTATACATGCCGTTAAGCTGTAACTCAAATGGTACCTAAACGGTTCATCCACTTCTAAAAACAAAGTGTAGGGTCAGATCATAGGTTCATCATCTCACCCTACATTCATTTTTTTTAAAAGGGATCATTTCTATTCCTTCCTCTCTTCACTTTTTGGACCCTAATTTGTCAAAAATCCGATCTCTATAAACGTGAATGTTGCAGACAGGTAAATCAACTACATCACCTTGTCTTCTTTAACTTGTTAAATATGTTAGAATAAAAGGTGATTGGATTCACAAGCACGTGATATGATAGGGTTAGGCTTCACAGTGATATATATATATATATATAAATAGGATTTTGCTAATGTGTATCATAAGGGCACATAATAATTAATCATTTTTGAAAATATTTTTTTGAGAATTGAAAAAGTGTTGACAGCTTTTTCAATTTCCGAGAAAATATTTCAAAAATGAATGGCTTAATGTGTGCCTTAAAGGCACACGTTAACTGGACCCATATAAATAAGGCCATATCTAAAAAATATCAATTAGAAAAAGTCTATAAGAGTATGTACTAAGAAGTCTAAAATTTGCCGAACTTAGTAACGTAAGCTTGTAATCAAGTTGGGATATTAAAGTGGTTGAATGTATGTTAGGATTGGATGTTATTAGTATTGTTGATTTGTTCACCACAGAATCAATATTTAGCATGCCTCTCGCGCTTGGGTTAAAGGGCACCCCCACACACAATAGAAGGGTAGCCCGCTTCTCAAAATGAAGTCTAAAATTCAATTTAATCCCTAAACTTTACTTCATTAGTCATATTAGTCTTGCACTATGTCAAAATGAGTCTAAGGTCATTTTGTTCAAATATGCTAGCAAAGGAATTCATTATATATATATTAGAAAAATAAAACTCAACAAACAACTAGATCTATTAAATGACGCATCTTATGAATAATTTTAGTTAAACGGTGCTGTCTAATAACATATTTGAACAGAAGAACCAAATTGACTCATTTTTACTAAAGTGAAATACTTATTTGATAGAAATTAAACCTGAAGGACTTATTTGCTAAGGCAAATTAAGAACTCATTCTAATTAATGCGGGACTCAAGGAAAACCAGAGACTTTATGAATTTAGTCCATACCCATGGCCATGATAAGACAACAAAAGGAATGGCGCTTTCTAACAAAGGCAAAGCCCACCTTTTTCGGCTCCATTTTCGCATGGGGACGGGTCCCAATTTCGTGAAAAATGGTCAATGTTGGAGGCAAAACCCAACGTTCCGCACCATCTTCGCAATGTACAGGACCCCTCGTACTAGCTGGGCCTGAAGTCTCTAACCAGAACCATTGAATTCAGGTAGGCCCAAATATGTATATGGATTGAGATGAGACATTACAAGTGACTCCCTCTCTACGTGGAATCTCTGGTTTTTAGGCCTAATCTATACATGAATTGAGACGAGACATTACAATAGACATTCAATTGTCATTTGCTAAGAGTAACTATTAGATATATCCAGAGTACATTATCGTGATGCTTCTTTCTCTCATATTTACTGTGAATTAATATGAGAGGAAGGAATACCGTCACTGTACTCCTCCGACAAAATTTCTTCATAATTTTCCTTTGCCAATTTGCCAATGATGGCTCCTTTACAACCGTGAAATATTTTGTCCCTGCATCTTACAAGAACAAACAAAACTATATGTGGGAAGCCACAAAAATAAATAGTTAAGTTTGAGAGTTGAGACGTCCCTTCTGTTGGGTTGTTTGTACGATTAAGGACAGAACTCTCCCTCTGCTCTCCAGACTGTTATCGACCATGCTCTATCTTTTAGTTTTGAAAGTGTCCTGTAAGTCAAATTTCCATGGTAGAACAAATGTTCAATCCCCATAAAATGGTCCAGCTAGCTAGCTAGCTCTCCCAGTGAATCCAAAAGGTTGAGCAAATGATCTTGCAATTAGAATATTAGGGCACACTTTTCACTATGTTATAGAATCTAGTTTATCTTCATTCGAATGTGAATAGTATTAATAGAAACTGTAGCACAATTTTTTTTTTTTTTTAACCTTTTGTTTTTACATGTGATATAATACTTAGCCACTCAATCATTTACACGTGAATTACTTCATAAATTTAACTAGACAATGAAACAATGCTTTCTATTTTTAACTGTATGTAATTGTTTTTTCACACTCGTTGATATATTCTGACACATAAGGTTCATGTTCAAAATTTCATGCATGATATTCATTTTATTTTTATAATTATTGTTATCAATATTAGCATTTAAAAGTAAAACACGTAGAATAGATAAACAAGGTACAATAAGAGGTGTAAGAGAATCAATGCCTTTCTCTAGTCCTTGAATTTGACAGTCTCACCACATGACCATAAGAGGTGTAGAGTTAACAGAAACACACGAATGAACCTTTTCATTTCCTGATTAGCAAAAGTAAAGAAAAGAAGAGAAAAAAAAAAAATAGAACAATTTTTCTCACTTCATTCAAGCTGTCAGATTGTTCACAAATGTACGTACGTGTAACTGGTTGTCCCATCCCCACATGTAGAGAAAACTCTTAAGCGTGCTTTATTATTGTGTACTATAAGACCACAAAACTGGTCCCGGCTTCATCACAAGAGTCTTTATCTACATTTGTGCCAGTATGTTTGATCTCTTGTCACCATATTGGACCACACAGACCACTCACTGTTTGCATTTCAGCTCACAGAGAGAGAGAGAGAGTTTTAACAGTACAAAAGAAAATGCTAAAAGAAATTGGCTGATTGGATGCTGGGCCAAGTGCCAAGGACAGCATGGGCATCATCAGATCATATAGATGCCGAAAGACTGGATTGGACGCTCGGTATTACTGGGATCCACTGTGACCAAAAGCTAGAGATGCTTTTATATGTGTACTTGGAATTTTCATCACTGAGATTCCAGTGACATTGTGACACTCTCCTATTGATTAGGCCCAGTAAACAGTAAACACAACGGGTTTTTACTCTTCATGCTACACGTGATTTTGTTTGTGAGAACCATATATGTGTAACTAAATGTAATGCATATATTACTGAATAGGCAGCAAAATTGGCACTATTTTGAAGTTATTTTATAATTTAGCTTCCTCTTTTCTTTTCTTTTTTACTCTCAAAATCTTGTTTCAGAAACACAATTGCAATACTTAAAAAACATAATTTATGTGAAATCATATTTTGAAAACACAATTTTAACACTTAATTTTTCATTTTTAAGTCTAGATTTCAAATAATTTTAAAGTTTTCCAATTTAAATAATAATAATTAAAATAATATTATTGTGTAAATTTTGACTTGAATAAACTGATTTAATATTCAGACAAGCAAAAAAAAAAAAAAAAAAAAAATCATGCAAGCTTCAATAAAAGTATACTCATTCGGTAGGCCAAAATGTCAAAAAGAAAAACCCAATGCGATAGAACAAGAATTAAGAAGAAAATAGAAAGCGATAATATATTTTTAGCTAAATAAAATTAAGATCCATGAAGATGGAGTATTTAGCAAGGAAGTCGATACCGTACCGGTACCGGCCGTACCGGCCGGTACGTACCGTACCGGTTGCATACCGGTATCGAAACATTAACGTTTCGTACCGGTTTAAATACCGGCCGTACCGGCCATGTACCGGCCATACCGGCCAATTTCGGGCAATACCGGCCGGTACCGGGCGTACCGGCCGGTACAGAAAAAAGTTTTTTTTTTTTTTTTTTTTTTAAGTTTTGTAATTTTTGAATTTTTGTTAGGGTAGAATGGTAACTTATTTGCATTAACTTATTAGTATTATTTGTTTTCTTAGTATGCAATGGTAACTTTTAAGCTTTCTATTTTTTATATTGTGTGTTTTTTTTTTTCTTTTAATTGATACTAAAGTCTAAAATTATGAATAATTAGTTTTGAATTGAGAAAATGTTTTATGGTAAACTTTTATATTTATTATAATATATATACACACACATACATATATATATTTATTTATAAATATAAAAAATAGCGGTAAACCCGAAACGGTACACCGGTATTGACCGGTATCCGAAATATACCGTACCGCTGGGCAAACCGGTACAGCCTCCGGTACGGTATTGACTCCCTTGGTATTTAGTAATTGGGATTTGGGAAAAGGATGCTTGCTTTCCCTGGATACGAATCATACGATCTTGAATTGATTAGAGGGTGGTCCCTAATTGTGCATGATACTAGCTACATTGCAAAATTTTGGTGCTTACTAATAAATATAGGCTAGGCTGGTAACTCAGGTGCTAAAACCAATTTAATTAAGGACAATTCATAGGTTTGACCACAGCACGAGGATCACTTAATTAAGCATACCAGATATGATAAAAAAACATGTAGTATCTGATAAATGCATAAGTAAATATAATAGTACAGTTTAAATATTTGTAGTCCAGACAATTTGGAGTTAGGAGACACAATGAATTAATTGATAAAAAAGAAATAATGCTACAGAAAAGCCCGCCCCAGTAGAGGAACAAGAAGAAGAAGGCAACCAACACCAAATCGCATGATGATTAAAAATAATAATAGAAGAAAGCAATCATAGTCAGTTTGACATAGTTTTTTTGTTTTAGTCTTTTATTTTAAGTACTTCTGTAAAAATTTTTAAAACCTCATTTTATTTCGAAGTGTAACAATATTTTAATCAATTTTCAATAAAAAGTTCAATAAATTAGTGTCAAACTCACTAGCAAGGAAGTGCAGAAAAATATGTACTTAAATATTTAAAAAAAAATGAAACAGTAAGGCTGGATAACGTTTCACTACAATTTATAAATTAATTTACTCTTAAGACCAAGTCAATTATTTAGTTTTTGTTTTTTTTATACTTGATATAGGAAAAAATAAATCTTTAAGGTGTAAGGGACTAGTACAAAGTTAGAGAATAAACAAGAATACGAGCTTTAAAATTTTCTTAATACGCAAGTTTAGAGTCTAATACTAATGCTTTTACTTTTCTTATTTTAAAAACAGATTTTTTTAAAATTACACAATTCACACTGGCGGCTCTACATGTTACTCAAGGTGGTCACAGGACCACCCTAAATTGATTTTTTTTTTTTTTTTTTTGTTAATACCTTAAAATTTTTGAATTTTAAATTAATATGGATTGTTGACTACCCTAGAAAAAAAATCTTGACCACCTTGAAAAAAAACTTAAACACCCTAAATAAAAATTTGAGTCCATTAAAAATAAAATTTGATCTCTCCAAAATTTTGGTCTGTTGAAGGTTGAACCAAAGAATTTCAAAAAATGCAATTTTTACAATATTTTCACAACAGTTTCACAGATAAATCTTAAGTAGTAAATTGTTACTAGTTATTATTGGTGGATAAAAAAGTGATTTCTATGGTAAGTTCAAATTAGAAATAGTAAAAATTGCTCATCTAGGATTTGTTGTAAAAGTGTCGTGAAAATGTTGCGAATGTAACACTTCTCAAAAATTGCCCAAACAAATACAATTTAGCCCAAAAGCCTAAATCAAATGTTTAATTGTGATTTTTAAATTGTGTTCTCAAAAGACACATTTTCAAATGGGTAGTCTATTAGTGTTTATTTTAGTCTTTAGCTGAATTTGTTGAGTTTATGTGATATATTTTGTACATACGCACATGAAAAAATTAAGCAATATCTAAATACTTTATTGAATTTGATTAATATAACAGTTGAATGCCTAAATTGAATATATTGAATGAACTTATAGTTTACCCTTTATTATTTTGCACCATGAATAAATTTCTTATAAAGAAATCACTTGTATTGCAAGATTAATATTCTAAGCAAAACTGTGTTGACTTCAATAATTTTCTTTCAGATCATAGGCTATGAGAAAATATCTTATTTTTTCATCCTAATGATTAGGTTGAAATAAGAAAAGCATATTTACAAAGAGGTTTTTGTCAACTTCTTGGCTATGATTTCCCTAAAAAAGAAATTAAAGGAGCATTGTGTTAATTTAATACTAATTAGTTTAAAGAATACAAAAATTGGTTGGAATAGATCATAAAAAAAGATGATGTATTTTGTTTATATTGTTACTTATTAGGCAAGATATTTGTAATTGGATGAAATATCAATAGTTTAATGATTGTTTGGTTGTATATATTAAAAATGATGCAGCTGATAAAATTGATAACTAAACTATCATACATCAATTTCAAAATATGAAAACTTGTAGAATAAAATTTTAAAATTTTATGTATTTGTGCTTTTTTGTGATATCGATATATTCAAATTTTATTTTATTAAATTTTGTTTAATTTAAGTTTTTAACAATTCACCACAACTATTGGAGCAAGTGTTGGAGCCGTCACTGAGAAAAATTATTGGAGCCGTCACTGACAATTCACCACAACTATTTCCATAACTTACAAAAATAGCTAATAGGAAGTGTTGAACAATCATTTTCATGTACCGACCATTTACAAAAATCAACGATTGTGAGTAATAAAAAGTCATTTTCATATATCTATCGCTTTTTTTTTTTTCACTACATGAATTAAATGAGAGTAGAAGTAGTGGCAAAAATTGTAATTCATTACTCTCACCAAAAAAAAAAAAACCTAGATGCCCTCTAAATGATGACTCAAAATAGGGTCCACTTTATGTTCCATGAGAGTGCCAATTCAATTGGGAGGAAGAAAAGCTGGGTAAAGGGGACACATCATTTTTGTGTGGCAAGGGTCTACTCTACTAAGATTCTTCGAAGTTCTCAAATTCTAACAAAAGTTGTCACGTTAAAGAGATTAAATAGAATAACACAAAAAAAGGAAATGATTTGGTCATCATTCAACTCATACCTACTCCATCATTCTGTTCTACACTTTTTCAAAATTTGTAGTAAACGAATCCTAACTCGCCACGCCCCTCCCTGCTATACTCCAAACTACACCATGCACCTATCAAACTACAAGTACTTGATAACTGAATCAAATTTTAACTCATCACACACAAAATAAAGTGAAAGAAAAGATACGATCGAACAGAGTCATTTTTTTTTCAATTTTCATTCAAGCACAACAACAACTTCATTACATTACGATTAGAGTTACACTAGCTAGCATTTTACACCCTCTTTTTTTTAACCTTTTGATGTTCATCATGAAATTCCTTACAAAAGTACCCAACGGAGTCTCTCAAAAAAAGAGAGATCATGTGGGATTAATATTAAAAAAGCACAAGACAAAAAGACAAGCTTTAAAACAAGCCACCCAATCTGATCCAAAATCCAATCAATTACTAACTCTGATCTCATCAGAAAGGGCCGCGCCGTCTGCTACCATCTTGTCCCTATTTTTCATTTCATACCATCCATCCCCCCAAAACCAATGCAACCCTATGTTCTCTCTTTCTTTCTTTTTTTTCTTTTTTTCTTTTTCTTCTTTGTTTTTTTCCTAATAAACATTGCTTTTTAATATTTATTTATTTCCCAAAAGTCAGAATTATTAAAATCTAGCATTTTCAAAGCCGTGCAAATCACTGACTCGATTCATCGACTTCTTCATAATAGCTACCTTAGCCAACTTCTCAGCCGCTCTCCAAGCCGATGTCGGCGTAAGCGGCTCACCATTCTCATCAACTAATCCACCACCACCACCCATCACATCCCTCTCGTGCCCTCTCCTCCGTTGGATCATCATTACTTGCTGTTGCTGTTGCTGCTGCTCCAACTGATTCTGTCTCCTCCAATGCAAATCCGCCAGCTCAGCTTCCAATCCCCGTACGTATTCCTCAGCTGAACTCGAACTCGACTGCACTAACAAAGCACGAGCCGAAGCGAGTAAGTGGTGAGCACTAGACAGCTCGTTGTGTTCGATTAACCGCCTCGATTCGGCTATGGCTCGAGTGGTAACGAACAGGTTCCTCAACCGCTCGATCTTAGGAGCCGAGGATCGAACGGTGTGGGGACGAGGTACTAGGAGAGCTTGTTCTTTCCCATATACTACTTCATGAGTAACAGGATCCTTGTAAAGGCATCGAACAGACATCACGTGGTGGGACCCAAATGCCGACGTGGGAACCTTAACCTCCACGAGCAATTCCCTCTCTTCCTCGGCGTACAAGTCACCGAGCCGCACCGAGCCAGAGCCGTGCACTGTGGGCCGTCCGTTGCATGAATAAATAGCCGCAATCTCAGCCGTTGATGGAGGAAACCCAAGCTGAACCCTCAAATCCTGAGCCACCACACTCAGTAACCCACCGACGCATTTGGCAAACGCATCCTCAGCTGGATCGTGGCTGTAGCCACCATTTTCACCAAACCCAAAAGAATGAACAGGGATCTCAATGTGGGAGAAACGAGTAGCTGACACGTGGCTTGAACTCTGCCGTTGATTACCTTTGCTTGAATTGGCTCGCTCATCTTGACCGTCCGATAAGAGCATGATACTCGCAACTGGGTTTCTCTCCCTCCTATCTTCCAACACCTTTGTAGCTTTTCTCAAGGCATCACCTACACTAGTGCCTTGACCACACACGAGCCGGTCAACGATGCGCCGAGCCGCGCGCTGACCTTGGACTGTCATTCTTTTGAGAGGCAATAATCGTTTGGGAACGGCAGAGAATGCCACAATAGAGAGCCGATCGGCTGAGCCGAGTGAGGAAATGACTAAACGCATAGCGCGCTTAAGCATGTACAGCTTGGCACCAGTCATGCTTCCACTCACATCAAGCACCGTCACCAAATCAATCGGAGCACGGTGTGTGGGGTCTAAGAGCGCGGAAGCCGCCGTGTTGCGCGCCGGAGGTGGCGGAGCTTTAATCCTCAGGGCCACCACGTAGCTCTCGTGGGTCTTACATGTTGATACTACTGCTGATTCGGGTAATAATCTAACCCGAACCATGTTCTTCGAAGAATCTCTGGGATCATCTGAGTATTTGATTGAAGAAGAAGAGTTTGGATTGACGAAGAAGCCTTGAAACTCTTCAACGTCGTCGTTTTCTTCGTCTTCTTCAACATTCTCGTCTGCCTCTGGGATTGGAATAATCCTTGAACCAGCTGTGGGAGAAAGAAGAGGCTCATCGTCATTGTAGGATCTCAAATCGGACGGCTTTGGTTGCTGTTGGTGTTGCTGTATCTCTTGCTTCGGTTTGAGGAATCTAGGAGATGATTCTGTGATTGCTTTGTCTTCAATCTTGGGTTTGATGATGTCAACGTTGTCAGTGTGTTTGTAGTCACTGTCCACGGCAGCGACGACGTCGTTTTGGTCTGGAAATTGCGAGCCGAGATTCTTGTGTATAGCGAGCAAAGGTACGTCTTTCCAGTTAGCGTTGCAAACTGGGCAAACCAGTTTGCCTTGTTTGCGTACGTGTGCGGCTATGCACGGAAAATGAAATGCGTGACCGCATTCCGCTGTGTAAATCGCCGTGCCCTGACCTGTCTTCACGCTATTCAAACAAATTCCACAGCTACTCTGTATTACAAAATACAAGAAAGAAAAAAAAAAAAGAATACAATTCTTAATGATTTAGATTTGCTATTGATTGGAAAGAAAGTTATAGCTCAATTGATTATACCTTTTGTTATTTTCAACAGAAACGTTCAGGGTTCAAATCTTTCGTATACAATTATTTGATTGAAGAAAACATAAAAAATAAGGTACTTACTCTGAATTTGAAACTGTTCTTGAAGAGGGACAACTTGAGAGGAGAACGAGGAGAAGTTTGGTTTGAGGCAAGTAGTGTTCTTGGGCTCTTGGAGGTCTTGGGAGTGCTGGTATTGCATTGAAGTCTCGGACTTTCATTGACAATTTGTGCTTGAGCTGCCTCTGATGTGGTGCGGCAACGAAGGCTTGGGCTTGACACTGGCTGAGACTGTAAACGAGGTGTGGAAGGGTTGCTACTACCAGAGAAAAATCCCAACCTGGTACAGCTTCTTGGGCTTGGACTGGAACTAGGGCTTCTCTGTTGCTTGTCAGAGATTGAAGAAGAACCTGAGTCTCGAGGGATTGTAGTGCAAAAGGCTCTTCTCCAACCAGTACCCATTTCTCAGATACTAAAAAAAAAAATCAGAAATCTAGTGGATACCTTTTTGTGTTTCTTTTACTCTTTTCTCTCTATCTTATTAAGTATATCTCTCCACCTTTGTTTATCTTTTCCAGAGACGAAGTTGTGAGTGAAAAAGAAGTTTTGTTTTGATCGATCTGATGCTGGCACGGAAGACAAAAAGGCAGGATCCTATTTTGCGAGAAGATCATAGGGATTAAATGAAACCAAAACAAAAAAAGCAGTGAGATTTTAAGAGAGAGAGAGAGAGAGAGAGAGAGAAAGAGAAACCCAGAACCAAAAACCAGACCTTTCACTCTCTTTTTCTTTGTACACACACTGTTTCTTTTATCCTTTGGTTCTCACTCTTCTATAGTTAGCCCCTAAAAAAGATCTGTGCAACAAAAAAGGCTTGCGAAGTTGAGATCTTATCTACCATCTATATTTCTTTCTGTGAGATACGGAGGAAATGCTTTTTCTCTTGCAATCAATATTTATATTCATTGGAAAATGTAAATTAGGAATTTACAGTGCAACCGGCACGTGTCCGTAGATTTTTGGGTAACCAGTCAACGTTTTTACCTTCTTTAGAGAATCAGATTACAGCCACCGACCTGTAACCTGGTGACTGTGCCTTATATGATCCATGCTCTCAATGAATTTCTTCAAAAATTTCTTCCCCACGCGCGTGAATGTCACTCTATCTAAATTCTTCAAGTCAATACAGCGTCTCTTCCACTCTCCATTCCCTGCGAGTTAAATTCGAATTGCACTGTGGATGGTTCAGTCTAGAGTGGGGAGAGATATATATACTGTGCACTATAAAGTAATTGGATTCATTTATTGAGGTATCATTAGCCGTTGATTAGGTGGGTACTGTGTGGTGATGGTGATGATAATCCCAAACACATGCAAATTCACGTGAACTTTGTTGTACAAAAAGTGGGGGCCAATACATTGGAGCACAAGTTGTACGGTGTGCACAGGTTAAACGAGCACCCAAATTTTCATGCACTAAGCAAAGTTGAGAAGGGTAGGAACCTAGGATTGCAGGCATGCTAGTGTGTTAAATTTTTGCAGTAAAAACATTAGGTGTCAGAATCCAGCTTTGCATATCTTGGAGTGTTAATTACCGTATCAGCGTGGAAAAGTAAAGGCCATTAATATGGCAATTAGAGGTCCAGAATATCAGAGGCTGAGAGGCTCGGACACCCACATGACCCGTCCCCTCAAGTATCAAGATTCAAGAGGTACATGATAGTGCAATGTCGACTTTAGAACCCATATTGGAGGTTAGCTAAATGAGGAGCCTAAAAATGATGAACTTTTCCATGGATAAATATGGTTTTAAAGCATTTCTTAATAAGGATGGAACTTTTCCATGACAATTAATTTGTACCCACAGATTATTTGTGACAAAGGCAACACGAATATATTGGTTGTGCTCGTCTGGAAATATACATATAGCCGAGTTGTTTACCAAAAGAAAAAAAAAAAAAAACAAAACAAACAAACAAAGTTTGACTCTAAGCATAGACTCTAAACATTAATACAAAAATAACATTATTGTACATGACTTATTTGCCATTTTCTTATTGGAGGTTTGAGATTTGGAGTCCAAGACTTCAATCATGTTAAGAACCAACTTTAAAAAAAAAATTTGGCTAGGTTGTTTACTAAAAAGAGAAACATAATTAGCTAAGCCATTTATTTATTTACTAAAAAAAAAAGTTGGCTGGTGAGGCATCTACTTAAGCACACATTAAATGGTGACTCACCTGCCTATTATATTATTAATATTTTTTTTGTTTAGAGTACAATTAAAATAGCAGTGTAATAATACACAATCAGCATACATTTCCAATTACATTAGTTGGTGTATTTAAATGAAGAGTATCAATTTAAACTCCGAATGTCATTTTAAACACAAATTAGTATTATATAAGGAAAAATTAATAGATATTTTAATGGTATTGGTTTAATTAAGAAATATTTTAAGAAAATTTTTATTAGAAAAGAAAAATAAATATATTTTTTTAATCTGGTTAACAAGTGTCGTAATGACATTTGTTAATAGACCATGTATGGGCACGGTTTGAGTCCTAAACCCAAAAGTTAAAAGGATCCAAGCCCAACGAGCTCAATACAATGAATTTGTAGAGAGTGGGTTGGAAAACTAGACTCTAATGAGTTAGGTAACGATTATAGTAGGTCCAAACGACAATAAAGTAAAAATGGACTGGCTGTATCTAATGAAAATCGTCCTCAGCACAGTTCAAGGAGATCAGTTCTTGTATATAATTCTTGAAGTTGATTACAAGTACAGTTCTTATTGTTACAGTGTTTTTCTCTTCATTCTCTGATCCTTTTCTCTCAGGGCCTCCCTGCTATTTTATTATATCTTTTTTCTCTTTCATCTCTGTCCTCCATGTGTAAATTAGATTGTTAATGTTGATCCTTGTCACATCATCACCTTCCTGAAATCTTTGGAGAGTAGTTGTAAGACTGAAAACTTCTGTTCAGGTATCACTTCCTCATTAATGCGGCCAGAGAATTAGCTGTAGAGCATTCAATGTGGTAGTAGCAGTTTTCCCTTAGATATTTCCCAGTTCCCATTTGTCCTATACGTTCACAATGCATATCCTTATTGTGCGCGCCTGAAATGAGGCTATTGGGCTTAACCTCCCTTGGGCTCACAACTTATTTTTGTAATGGGCAAGGATTTCCTACCCTGGGTCGTCCTCGGCACTGAGATTCAATGAGATTACTTTTCTCTTCTCAAATGCCCGAATCACCTTCTTCTCCCTCTGCTCTCAATCTATCTTTCCCTCTTTCTTAGTGAATTTTTCCAACCCCTTATCTTCCCCAAACTTCTCATATTTATAGTGCTAAGTTAGTGGAGAGGTTATGATCACCTTCTGGTTAGTGCAACGAGCGGTCCAGTATTATCGATCATAAGTGGGTGGTTAGGTGGGAGTGGGAAGCGGTGAGGATGGCCTTGGAACTTGTTTCCCACTTCCGGAGATACGTTCGGCAGCGATGCATCAAATGTGCTGCCGGTCACACACCGGACGGGACGTTTGGATGCCGTCCACAACATTGATCGGTAAGGACTTGCCGAACACAAACAAGGTGGCAAAACTTAGGCCAGCGACTTGTGCAGATCCGGGTTGGGCCCGCGGAGAGAGAGAGAGAACAGGATCATGGGCCGCATCTTTGCATAAGAATTAAGGGCCTAGGTATTCCTGGGTATGGGATGCCGTACAGAAACCATGGGCCCACTCGCACACTTTGGGCCCAAACGTCCAGATGGTCCTGGGGGAGGTGCACCGTACACTTATCAATAGAACTTCCTGGAACGTCACTCTGGATGGCAGAACATACTTTCTGACCTCTGCTTCGTTAGCTGAGGAGATACTCCTTCTCGGCATACCTCCCCCAGCCTTCATAGTTATAACTTACTCATGAAGTTCAAAGTCTTACATCTTCCTTACTGTTGATCTATCCTCGGACCACTAAGCCTCCTAGGACAAGCCCAAGGCCCAACATATATTTTTGGGCCCTTTATCCCTACAGACCAATTTTAAAAAAATTTAACAGAATTTTCATGGAAAATATAAAAAGTTGTCCAAAAAATAATTACTTTTTTCCCATAAAAATATTTCCTATAATCAATGCCTTTAGGGCATTCGTTAACTTTTTTTTTTTTTAATTTTTTTACAGGATTTTATATTTCTCATAAAATGATATCAAAATTTTCTTAAAATAGTTTATTTACAAATGTCATATTTCGCTTCGCTTGTTTCGATGGAAAAAATTGTGTTAAAATAGTTTTTTGTGTTTTTCAGTATTTGATAGCATCACAAAAAATGGGTCAAAGGGAAATTATTTTCGGTCAACAGAAAAGGTAATATGACTTAATTCTAGAGATTGCTTTCCACTTTTTTTTTTTTTTTGAGAAAACAACTCTATTTCACAGTAACCTAAATAAGAAAAGTTAAGAGATTTTTTTCAACTCATTTAAGGTTGTTAACAAGTATAGGAAAATGAGATAGTTTTATAGAAAAATATTTTTTTTACTTTTTTCAATGGAAAACTTTGTATTAAGATAGTTTTCTGTGTTTTCTAGTATTTGGTAGCATCATAAACAATGGGTCAAAGAAAACTATTTTCGATCAACAGAAAATGTAAATATGACTTATTTTTAGAGATTGTTTTCCATTTTTTTTTTTTTGAAAACAACTTTATCTCACAGCAACCCAAATAAGAAAAGTTAGGAGATTTTTTTCAACTCATTTAAGGTTGCTATCAAACATTTAAAAAAAAAAATGAGATTTTTATAGAAAACTCTTTTTGAAAATTCAGTCATTTTCTAGAAAACATTATTGCCAAAACAAATAGAGCTTAAATAATATATATATATATATATATATATATATATCTATATTTATACAAGATATAAATTCTACTTTAGAATTATCTAAGTGTATATGTGTATAAAATTCCCTTCTCGAGACTTGAATCTCACATTTTGTCCCCTACCACTTACAAGAATTTTGTACTTGTAAAGTGGTCATCACGCCAAAAGTGCGTAGTAATCAAAGTGTAAATAATATTAGTTATTTGTAGTTATAATATAGAGATCATTATTACAAGCTTTATTTATTTATCAGTAATTAGTAAGATAGGGTACTAAGCTTTATTTATTTATCAGTAATTAGTAAGATAGGGTACTAATATTTTTAAGGAGATCAAAAATATCGTGCAAATTCCTAGATATGAGACCTAACTGAGAAGTAATTCTTAAGTACTTTTAAAGTATGGAGAATGGTTCTTCATCTTCTCACATTCACAATGAGGTCCACAAATTAAATTTATGGTAAAATCTACCATAAATATGAAAATAAGTAAAACTATTTTTTTATACCCCACAAATATCTAAGAATTTTCAGGCTATATATGAGTTCTTTTAATTTATTTATCACAAGGGCCAACTCGGTTATTGAAAATCTAAACCCAAGCTTCCATAGTATACCACTGAGAGTTATAATAGCTTGAACTTAGCAACCCAATGCAACAGGAGGAATGGAGAGGTTCACACGGCTATGGTACCTTCCCGAAAAAGAGAATCACAGTGGGCATATGATTTTGACAGCAAACAAAGATCGAGGCCCTGAGTGAGTACTGTGTCATCAGCAGTCAATAATTCCGACACTCACGTGGGTCCCTGTTTTAGGCCTCTGATTCTAACGCCGTTAGCCTATCTCCCATGCATGCTGACGTTTTTTTTTTATAAATTATTTTAGGAACAGCCACTGCCGACCTGGGTTTGTCAAATGTCAACTCCTTCCGGGAATAAAGTATGAGCAAAAATCTTACCCTAATCATTATTTAATTACTAGCTCCCTCATTTTTTATTTTAAAGTTAGGCAGAGTAAAGCCACTTTAACTTGTTTTTCTATGCACTTTACTTGGTTTTCTTCTAGAGGAAGGTCAAAAATTTCTGGATAGAACGACTTTGATTTTGTTCCTTTGGAGGATGTGCTAGTAGAAGAAGAAGCCTACTACAAAGCTAGGTTTACTGCTGTTTCACCAATTTATTATAATGCTTATGCTCTGGAAGACAACACTCAACCCCTTAAAAAAGACTCACGGGAAGGAACGAGTTTTTATGTAAATTGAAATTGGCCAAACAACTGGTCTTTCCCTCTTTCTCCATATTTTTCATTTTCGGGCTCATAACTGTCCTCTCTGTCCATATAATAAACTTGAATTTTCATTCAAAAGTGCACCTATTAAGAAAAATTTGTGCTTGTATTTTATTATATTCTGAGTTTCCAAATAAGTTCAATGGTTGATGTCATGGGACATGGGCCATGATTATCGTTTAATTGTGGGCGATCTGTGAGAGCATGCATATCATTTGTTTGCAAGTTATGTCAGTTGCTTTGGGGATTAAACTCACGTGCTTTGGGAGTTGAGGTTCGCCTCATTAAAGTGAGTTCGTTCATCAATGGTGACTATGAATGAAAATACTTGACGATTCCTTGATCTTTAATCAACCATCTTTTTTAGGAGGGAGGAAAAAATAAACCCAATTGTGTTTTCCCTTTACGTTTTAAGATAATTATTTGGCTAGCTAAGTGTTCATGGTATCAACAATGCTACTTTTTCACCATTGGATTATGGCTCTCTACAAACGAATATAAGAAACCTTAAAATTGATATATATATATATATAATCTTTAAGTGTTCATGATATATACAATTAGTCAATAATAAGATTGTGAATCTCTAGAAATGAATATAAGAAAACTTAAACTTATAGAAATTATAAAAGAATACTTACTTTAGTGTCATTCTATTCTATGCTATCAACAATGTTTTTGAAGAATTAGATACCCATTGTAGAGTACTGTTTAGAGAATGTTATATGAAGTCTCTATGCATGATTGTGATCTTCTTATTTTCTTTCTAAAATGTCCAAAAGAAAGAAGAAATTTAAAATAAAGAAACATGAGTTATCATGTGACATGATAGAACATATAATTTAATTTAACGTAAATATTATCTTTACTTAACCCTATCACATTTTAATATGACAATAATACAATATCAAAATACTGTAGAGTTATATTATGACAATGTGACTATCATCTATTAGGAGAGAGAGAGAGGTAACCAAATATGGACTACTTTCTAAAATAAAATTCAGTAGGTATGAAGTATATATCTTATTTTGGATTGTTATAGAAGTGTAAAATTATAATTCAGAAACAAAAAATAGTGTAGAATTGTACTATAATATTAAAATTATGAAGCCTTCTCCATTTGGGGCGTTTAAGCAATTGTTTAAATGACCAAAATTAAGAGTCCATCCTGCAAATTGGATTAACTTTTTTCTTCTAAAATGATTTGCATAATGATCCTCATAAAGGTAAACGTTCAACCTCAGCTAGTGATTTGTTTGATTCATCAAAATCCAAAAAATACAGTTGATTTATTTCCTCTTGTAGTTTAATTATATGTTTAAGATTTTGGAGGTTGAAAATGAAATGGCTACCAATTAGATGTAGATTCGTAATCTCACGACGCATTTAAGATTGTGCGTGCTAACGTATAGAAAACTAAATAATGTATGAATGTATAAGAATCAAGGTTCATCTTTATATGTATATAGAAAGATTATTTTATACTTTATTATATGGAAAAGTTGTGATTGAAATAATATCACTTTTACAAAATTTATTATTTTTCACATATTTATTATACTTCATATATGATTGATAAAAACTTGTAAAAAAAAAATTATGAAAATTTGTGTCACAAAATTTATTTGGCATTTATGTCCCAATGTGGTGCTAACATTCCACTTGTGATGCCCAAGTTATCAAACATTACGTGGACCTACCACCACATCGTTTAGTCAAAACGTGTTGACTAAGGAAAAAAAATTCTCCTAACCTTAAAATAATAATAATAATCTTATAAGAAATATAAACAGTTTGAATTTAAATATTTATTTTTAATAAGATTATCCAAAAGTTACTCAACATTTACTCATGGGCGCAAGGGTTCATGAGAAAATCTTTTCGTTAATGTTTAGCGGACTCTTTATAAAATTTTGATGTCTTATATATTGAAGTCGAAATTCAAAGAAGATGGGCTACTTAAAAAGTTTCAGAAAAACTTACTCGTGGTTTATTTTAATGATACCATATTTTTTATATAAAAAAAAATACAAATTAAGAGAAATTACGTAATTGATAGTCTTGAATATAGAATGACATATAGTATTGGCTTTGACGTAAAATATGTTAGAAAGTGTTCATATGAAAGTAGTGCCTCTCTATAGTCTATAGCACTCCTTCTATAATGAATGATGGCTTCACACTCTATAGCCTCATGAGTATCCACGTGAACGATTTCCAAACTTCCCTCTCATAAATTTATAATAACTAATAAGTACCCCAAAAAAAAAAACACCCATCTCATAATATTTAATATCTGTGTAAATTTCTTCACAAAAAGGAAACGATCATATGAGGGACACCCACATTATGTAGCTAAAAAAATTCTTGATGGAACTCAATTTGACTTAAATAAAAAGCATGATTACTGTTGATGTGGCATGAAGATGATTTTCCGGCCATGATTGAACTGAAGCAAGTTCCCATTATGATACAATGGGTAAGGCCCCATCTAATCAAAACTTCAAAGGGCACACCCATATCAGCCTAGGAGGACGTTAGGAAGCATGAATGATTGTCAATAATGGAGCAGTTTTAAATGCGGGCCCCAATAAGTGAACATTAAAAAATCATAAATCATCGTGATTGCAATTGGTATATAACTATATATATATATATATATATATATATGATCAGAACCCACCAATATTTGGGTGGCCTAGTTGCTAAGATACCGAGTTAATAAGTTTCTGGATTTAAGTTTAAGTCTCAACAACTAATTGTGTGTTGATATACTTTATATCATATTTTCATCGCAAACGGTCAAAGAATATCTAAAAAAAAAAAAATCAGGACCCCACAATATTAGACCTTACGTTCATCGTTTTGTATTTAGATTCCCCATTTCCCATTATCAGTTTTGAGAGATTGTTTATATAATATGCAAAAGTTTTAATATTGCCAAGAGATCATCATAGTACTTACTCAAAACAATGCATAATGATTGATTAAAGTTTATGCAATATACATAGTACTTTCCCTTGGTGATTATTTTAATAGGCTTGGCAGAGACAGATGCATCTGCTTGTGGAAGAAAACCCTCATTTTTCATCATTATACGGCTATTTATTTATTGTTTTCTCTTTGGCTGTACCATTTATATGATTCAAAGGGGCTTGTTTCTCAAATATAAAAAAGAAACTATATAATATATAGTTTTTTGTCATTATATTTATCTGACAAATGACCAATCCTTATACAGCTAACATGACCAACCCTACCACCCTTTTTTGACCATCAATGAGACAGCACCAGAAATTTTGGCACTTAGTAGGTTGAGATGAAAAAAAACCTGCTTGTTTATTTTGTTTTTGCAAAAACAAATTAGAGGGAGCTAGCCCTTGAGTGTGTTTTAAAAGTTTAAGACACATGCCCTCACTGATTGGCACCTAGGCTGACAGTAGATTAATCCCATCAATCAAGAAAGATGATCTATATTGTCAAGGGGAAAAACAAGAAAGAAAGAGAAGCAGATTTGTTTGCCAAAGAAAGCAGCAAAAGTATATTATATTTGGAGTTTTTTAGGAGTCAAATTGAGCAAGTACAGGTTTGTTAATAGTGATGCTTTTTCTTAATGACTTTGATTTTGGAGTCTATATAGGTCCTAGGAGATGCCCGCAGAGCACATGACAAAATTGGACACCCCATATGGGAGAGATCCGATCACAATGCAAACAACAAGATGAAGATTGTTGCAGCAATATTTGATAGTATTTAAGATTTCACATCCAATTGTATATATGCAACTATCTATTTGTCTCTTAACCACTTAATTCAGTCACTATATGGGCACGTAGTGCCATCACATGATGATACTTGATGAACTTACACTTTTTTTCTTTTTATTAAAAAAAAAAAATACATATATTGTAGTCATTATTTAATTGAGTTTTTATATGGGATCCTAAATCTCTTAACCCATTAGATAATTAAGATTACTCAGATTTGGTGATGTAATCAGGATTAGAAAAAACTTGACATTCCTTTTTCTCCATTGACCATGAGGAGAATCATATTCGTAGACTTCAAGAACCCTAGGAAAGTCACTATTGTCCAAAGATCAATTTCAATATTAATTAATTCCCACTCAAAATTAAAAAATTGAAAAGTAATTAATAATAGTTAGTTGAATGAATGAATGAAGAGAATAACGTGATGATAAGAGGTTTGAGAAGATGGAGATCAACATTTTGTGATAGAATGGTTTGTTTAAACTAACATAAATTGGTGGGTGGCCTTACATAGTCACATGGGTGATGAGGCTAGCTTAAATAGAAAGGGAATTGGTTCCAAAGAGAATATCCTTATAAACAAGCTTAATTAAAACTTTAATTGGGGAAGACATTAATGGGTTCGAAAATGAAATTTTTTCTTCCGAATGGTTGTTGAGTTGTTGCCATTATTGGGGCGATTCTCATGAACTGATAACTGGCTAGTCTGCTACAAAACCCTAACGACCATATAATAATTTTTTTTTTTGAAAGTCACTATAATAATATTTAATCATATTATAACTTACAATCTGACATGGATATTTTACTTACATATAATTTTATTATTTATTTGTGTAAAAGAGAAGACTTCATTTAATGTACATAGAGGATGGATACGTATAAAAATTGGGTTCAGATAACAGGTATATTTAGGGCATTTGTTAATAATTTTATGAAAGTTTTAATACTATTTTTATGATAAATATATAAAATTGTAAAAAAAAAATTTACTCTTTTTTTTTCTCATAAAAATTTCTAAAAATATTTTATAAGCCAATGCTTTTAGACCCTGTTTGGGATGTGATGCAAGCTTGAGCCTATTTGAGTTTTTAGCTTCTTTTTTTTGGTATTATTCATGGGTCTCATTACACTTTTTAATACTATTTATGGGTATTATTGTACTATTCAACTAGCTTTTAATTTTTTATTTTTTCTATAGTATTTTTTAGCAAAAAAAAATTCAGTTTTAAATAAATAAATTGTTTCCAAATGGACCTTTAAAGTATCCGATCAATCATCCATGCAATGCGTAATTGCTCTGGAGGACTTTTGTAAATAATCAATCTTTATCTAGTCGAGTAACGTTAATGTAGGCTTTCTGATACACAAGATCAAATTGATCTGACTATTTCAAAAAAAATGATGAAATTTTGCACACAACAATTGCATGCAACTGTTAGTGAAAAACTATATGATTTCACTGTGAGTTATAGCCTTATTGATAAAGTATCCAATGTACTAGAGCATTGAACGGGATATAAAGCCAACATGTGATTAATTTTGAACAAGTGTGTCAATGCATTGAACATGAGCCAAACTTCTCAATAAAAATTTGGTTGAAAAAGACGTTCATATATGGTTCTTGTTTTGAATCAGAATATGTGCCTATCATAGTGTGACAATGACTACTGTCAATTTGTAATAAGAATTTTAGTTCAAATAATCTCACTATCTTTATGATTTTTTTAATTTTCAATTGATATTATGAATGCTGCATTTCCCTAATTATTTTTTCTTCTTTGAGCGCGCTTCTTCAAAATATTTTTCTGGGAAAGGAAAAAATTCTAAATGTAAAGGCAAACAAAAAATTGCAGTAAAGAATGAGACGTGAGATTAAATAATTTTGGTAGAGTCTAACGTCTTTGTATTTTATTCAATATATGCGATAGGATCTGAAATTTTATAGGGTCTATTCTATAATGGTTATTTTTTACCATCATGCTTAAGACACCAATGAATTCCTTTTTTTATTTAGCCAAAATTTGAATTTAGATCTCTTATTCAACAACCAAAGATTTTACTAATTGAAGTAACCGAAACTCACAAAGTCCACTATTTTATACAAATGTCGACTATGAATTATACAATGATACACTTGAAGCAATCATATTTTATACCAAAGTCTAGACACAACTTTTGTTTACAACTATTGACATGAATTGTTGTAATCAATTTATAATAAAGGTGGTTTCAATGGTCAAAAAATCTTGTACCACAAATTTAGTCACAATTTTTGCTGTAACTCTTCCACATGACAAGTCGTAAATGGTGAAAATTGATGTAAAAGTAATAAGCCGTCAATTACAGTCTGCTACTTAAAAGAGTTGTAGCTAAGTTTGTAGTACTAGAACAACTCTTCGATAATAAACCCAGTTAAAAGTATGTAACATGGGCTCCAATCTAAAAACCATGTTAGCATAGCAGTTGTGAAAATTGTGGTGCCCTAGCAATACTAATATACATAGAGCGGGATCAGGGGGTTGGTTATTACCGTGTCCAAAAACTTCTGAAATTTACGTCCAATTCATGGTGTTATGTTATGCACTTCTAGATTTCATCATCTGTGATTAACAAAAAAGCAAAAAACCATGGTGATGATGAAATCTGGTGACACCTAAAATTAATAAATGAAGTGGAAACTTATATATATGGCTCGGTACTAGGGTATTTGAAATCTGAATTTGACTACCGTGCACTGCGTATCTTTGGTGCAATGATCATTACACAAGTATAAGTGTTTATAAGAAATGAGGTGTGAGGGGTAAAGACCGGATTTCAAGTTTCCAGAAATGAGCTTCACACACATATAATTAGATTATGTTAGGGTATAATTTATATCTTGTATAAAAAAAATTAAAAATTAAAAAAATCTGAATATGCGTTCAAAAAATTTAAAGCTTGCAGAGAATTTTCGGCCCACTAAATATTATGTTAGCCGGACCTGACAGCAGCTCTGGCAATGATCGGACAGTGCAAGAAATTCTAACCGTGCGGAGGATTAAATTATCATCATGAGTTGAAAATTCCCATTGAATTATGAAAGCCAGGTTTTTGCCTACGCACCCCAACTGGCTAAAGAATTTATAAACCCCTAGATAGGTCAACAATGTTGCTAGGTAGGTATAGAATAGAACAGTAAGGGATAAGATTATAAGAACCAGTACTTGTTCTACATGTGATGTGACTGATTTTAAGTAAAGAAAAAAAAAATGGAAGAAAAAGTAGGACTCTAATAATACCAATATACTACTGGAGGTGGAGGGTAACACACACACACACACATATATATATATATATATATATATGTTAAAAAACTATCATGTTCTTCCTAACTTTCTTTTGGATAAGAATATTTGAGCTAGAAATTGGATTAAGATGATAGAGACATTTAAAGTCTCTCTTTGAATGAGAAGCTTTAAACTTAGATGTAGAAATAAGATAATTGTATTTTTAGATTAACAGGTGGGATGATAGATATTTGTTCTTTAAAACTAACTCATTTATCATTATCATTGGTTTGCCCTCTATTTTTATTTATTTATTTGCTAAGTCATTGATTTGCCTTCATTGTACTTATAATGTCAATTTCTGGCTCCACTACTGAAGGTAGAAATGTTACATTTTTTGTTGTTACACGCAAATCTATATGTTTGATTTGTATAAAAAAGCAACTCGATCGGTTTATAATTGACCTCTGCAGCAAGTATTGTTGAACATTCTCATAGTTTTTAGCATACCTACCATATAGTTTCACTTTTTTGAAACTTTTTTCCCCCAATCTAAAAGGATTTCCTTTGTTGAAGTGCAATTTAGATATATTCCTCTCTTAACCTAAACACATGCTTAATTAGGTGATGAAAAAAACAGATAGTCACAGGTGCTTTATGGTTCGAAAAGATTTGAACAAATTGTATTCAAAGGGTCAACTCATGTCTCGCATGACATAAACCCATTAACCTAACCTGTGGGACAAAGCGGGGAAGGTTAGAACAGGTCATGTGGAATGTTTTTGAAGACTGATTAGGACATATTGCACAGAACAATTCATGATCCTATGTACATTGCCTGGTTTGGAAAACCATTCATTTGTGCTGAAAGCTTGGGTGAAGCTCATTGCAATTTCTCTGTCTAGCTAGCGAAGCCTAAATATACGAAAAGCCTTACAAGACTCCAAAATCTAGTACCTCTTGACAGACATGCAAAGTGCAAGAATGCATTGTGCCTTCTAATTATTTAAGGGTTTGTTTCTATAGAATTAGTCTCATGATTCATTATTCATTAAAACCCATTATGGAATAGAAGAAGTTGATGGTAATATTATAATGAGTAATGCTCATGACACAATTAAGAGAGTGTGATTAGAACGGTATAATTTTTTATACAGACCCACCAATAACGTCGCTTTATTATACCTTAATCACAATATTTTATATTAATAACTGTAAAAAATTACTGAATATTTTTGTGTCATTGTTTTATAATTCATGATAAGATTAGGAATTTTGTAATTCATAGTGAGAAAAAGAACTTCATTAAACGGCCTACGTTTCATGAACTTCAAATCCTCCTAACTTATTAACCACTCCAACTACATTCAAATCTATTGATTTATTGAGAAAAAGAAGACCAAATTAAAAAGGTACGTAGTTGCGTATTAGAAGAGAGACGAGAGTTGGATTTCCACAAAGCTAACTGATTTGCCAATTACCAAACATTATTGTTTATTAGCTAAATTAAAAAGGTCAAATCATTCAACAAAATAATGTTCCCTCATTGGTTTTTCCAAAGATTGTTATCTATTTTCTGGTCACTGAACTTGTTGAAGTGATACTAGCTAGTTAGCTTTAGCAAAAGTTCTTCCACTACTCTTGCTGACTTCTCATCCAGCAGAAAATGGGTTCTTTTAACTTAGCCATCCCTTGCTGCCAACTTTGTTATGAGCTCTCTATCTACTGCCACTTGTGCAGAAGATTTTTACTTTTTGAGAAAGAGTGAAAGGAATGGGCATAGATTTGGAGGCAGGTCATGGGTTTTGATCCCTGTGGATTTGATGCAGAGAAAAAACGTCACATTTGGCCGGGAAATTGCAGGCAGAAGAACAAAGACAAAGGCAAAACTCAAAAAATATATTCTATGTATATGGACAGAAATGAATCTCCAAAATAACAGGCTAAGAACTGCAGTACGTCCTTCCAAAAGCAACCCAACTAAGTGTTAGAGCCTTTAGGTCCAAATTTGATTTTTACATTGATAAGTTGAGCTGTGCAGTAATTTTTCTCTCAAGGATTGATTATTAGACCTTTTTTTACTATATATCATCCATACAAATCACCCGTATCATAGATTAAACATGGACATGATTAAAAATATGAACACGTGAAATTATTGACATTATGTGTATGTAATGTACTCTAACAAGTCTATAAAGATATTTTTCCTTCTATTAAGCATGCGTTTACGTTTCTCCATGACTTTAGTTCATACATATAATTCATTCAAACTGTCACCAAGTCTAAAAGCAAAAGCATATCCATGGTTTCACATATTAGAAGTCATATTGACAAGCATATAAGTGGGAAAGTTCATACCGAGTCCAAAAGTTTTATTAAGATTAATCATTCTAGTCAAGATAAATCTTGTAGAAATTGCAGGTTATACATTCTTTTAATCCGCACTAATTTCAAAGTAGTTGATCGAGCAAGCACTGTATCATAAAGATAAGAGACAAATGTCAACCTATAGGTGATATAAATTTCAAAAAGGCTAATTTTCTAATTTAACACCCCCTTCCCCGTGAATAAAATAGAGAACAGAAAAATTAAAAGAAGGTTAATTATGGATGAGGTATCAATTTATCAATGATTAATTATTTGATGATTGAAGCCATATGATAACGATGTTGACATACAAATGAGTAAAACAAAGTTTAAAATCATTGCTCTCACCTGCTAAGATTGCACTTTAGATTATAAGGTTTACAATAATACTGCATGCGCAAGAATATTGACTAAAAGAAGAGGCCTTAACACACGCCATTACACAACCCTTTTGGGACCATAGACTTTATTGTTCAAACTTCAAAGTTGATTCTTACTCATTAAGAGTGGAAGCTGATTCGTTCTCGTGAGGAAACACATCTGTAAGGACACACAAGAAAATCAAACTTGCATCAGAAAAGTTAGGTCGTTTGCCACAATTATGAGCAATAATTATTAATTAAGCGGAGTAATATTACAGACACAACAGTTTTCATAATAAGTTTCACATTTGAGATTAAATTCTATAAGGATGGGGTGTAAAACTCATGTTTTACACCATCCAATAAGTGATTGCCACATCAGCATTTTACTTAAAATTCAGTACATCTTACCACACCTAATAACATCTTGAAAGATTCCCAATTTGGTTGGATTTATATATGAGTATTAGAATTGATTGAGTGTGATTGTATTTATTCTTAAATATGTGATAAGATGATTTGGCATGTTGGGATTGGAGAGATAAAATATGAGTTTTACACCACATCCTTATAGAATTTAATCTCTTCACATTTACTGAGTTGGCGGGTTATTATCGATTCTTATATGAGTGTACTACTAATGACACTTCAGACAAATGTGAAATTTGTTATCAATTTTGTTTAGCTTTAGACTTAGGGTAATGCTAATAAGTGTCTTTAGGGTATTGGTTAACAATCTATTTTAAGAAAATTTTTACACAATTTTTATGAGAAATGAAAAAAACTGTCAAAACATTAATTTTTTTCTTTTTTCTTTTTTCTTTTTTCATAAAAACTTTATCTAAATAAATTATTAATCAATACTCTAAACACATTCGTTTGCATTTTTCTTAGACTAAACTAGTAACAGGATTCTTGATTGACGGTAAACAAAAGAAATGTCATTGTTTCAACAATTCTAGGCAGAGGGTTACCTTGCTATCAATGGTGTCCACATATATCCACTGCCTCACCAAACATGTCTTTCATAGATGGATAATAATTAATACTGATATGATATAAAATTGTCGAACATTGATATGATACATGTAATGATCGTTAATGGTCGAAATTCATGCACTGACAACTGACTTCCCCGAAAAAGGCGTAAAATATCTTTTGTTTTCAGAAAGCCTTTTTTCCCGTTGTTAATGTGATAATGAGAACCTTGCACGGAAGTAAATTTAAGTTATTCAATTCTCTATATAAATCCTTCTTGAACCCAAAAAAAAAAAAAAAAAAATCTCTATATAAATCAACTGTCAATGCCAAATAACTATTTCAAAATACTTTTTGATTTTAGAAGATGTTTCTCCAATAAGTTGAGCAAACTATAACTCTAAGAAGGCCCATCATGGGAGGCCCATAGGCCCATTATCACCCTGAATAGAGAAGAGCCCTGGGCCCATAATTTTATTCTAAGTGAAACTCTATTACCAACATTTAAAAAAAAAAAATTAGATACTAAATAGTATAAAACTCAATTTTCAAAAGTTACAAGAGATTGGGAGGAGTTTTATTATTTATTTAAAACTATTTTATAATCTATTATAATATTTGGTTTTTAATAAAAAATTTCTTCGATAACTATTTTGATTAACCAAATGTGTAATGTATATAAATTTAAGATAAGTTTCACTATTTAATTTAATTTAATAATTCATTATATTTGCTTTTATTTTAACAATAAAATTTGTATATTGTGTTTGGTTTGATTAGGAATCTACTAAGATTTCAAGGATATGAGATTCCTATATTTGATTTATTTTTAAGAATCTTATAATAAATATATATTATTTTGAAATATCCTTTTATTTATAAACACAATATCAATTCACTATTTTAGTATCTTCCGACAAATAAATAATGAGAATATATCCCATCAAAAAAAAAAAAATAATGAGAATATAAACTATAAGACAGTTCAAACGAAAAAAAGAAAAAAACAAATCAAAACAAAATTGGAAGACATTCCAACTTGCCCTTCTTCAATTACTTTTATAAATAAATTTAAAGGGGCAAATCTGAAATTTCAAAAATATATTTAAAAACTTTTGGTGGGGCCACAAGGGTAATTCCACCCCTTCGAACGAGAAATTATTCAGGCCTCAAAAGTTTTTTTATTTTTTATTTTTTGGATTTAACTCAATTAATGTGCACAAATGACATTTTATTATTGGAATGGAGGACCGCTAGGTATTGCTGATGTAGTCCTCAATGAGGACTGAATAATTTCTCCCTTCCAACCCATAACCCTGCCATTGTAGGAAAACTCAAACTTCACATCCCTAAATCATTCAAGCTTTTTGGCTTTTGGTGAATCCCTGCAAAATATTATATTTATATTCCAATAGTAGCATGTCATAGCGTTAAGCTAACTAGAAATTATTGATATTTTTTTTAACCATTCACTTGTGAATAAGATCCATATGCTAGCCAAAATTTAGTATAAATCTTTCCCATGGGAAAGAAAAAGAAAAATAAAGTACACTTTTGAACTTTAATGCTGGGGCTATTTTCAATTTCACTCTTAAAGTTTTTTAAAGTTTCATTTTTATCTTTTAATGTTTGGTGTCATATTCAAAAGGGCCTTGTCCATCTCTATAAGTCGTCTCACTATTAGATAGGTGTCATCAAGACACGTCACTCGTTTAATGACAAAGACAAAATATGGGGTCACTATTACCGAATCCGTGTAAAATCTCAAATTTCAGAGTGCACTAAGGAAGGTTAGTTGAGACTTGAGAGTGATCACAGATGTCTTAGCAGACTTTAGCTCCCTCTTCCATTTGTATCTTGTTAGTTTTGTTGGGTTTTAAGAGAGGCTAACTTGGCTGGCTCATGCACTTTGTAAATGGGCCATGTCAAACTCTTTTGTGGGCCTGTTGCCGAGCCCAACCTTGGGTCCCCTTGCCAAAGACCTCTGTTCAAACTCTGCGTTTGCTAAGATCCTTTTCGTTCTAATAAATTCTTTTTTTAAGCAACCAAATATATATATATATATATATATATAATACACACACACATAAAAGTTTCCTTTTTTTTTTTTGATAACTCGATAGTTAAAATGGGGTGAATTAAACTGAATGTCTCTATTGCAAACCGCTTGAAGTGTTTGGTACAAAACTCTTGACATCACTCAATTTTATTACTAACTATACAGTTAATTTTGTTTCCTGTAGCCGTGGACGATTGGCTGGAATGTACTGCAGTACAATGTGGTACCAGCTCCTTTATCAAGGTCAATGGCTCACACTCACACGCACTTGTGTACCCTTCCCCCAAAAAAAAAAAAAACCCAACTGCACTGCTATAAATAATTTTCAAATAGCAAGCAAAAACATCAATAATGCAGCTAAGGATCAGAGCACCACATGCTTAGCTCAGGCTATCTCCGACAACCATATCCAAAGGCCTGGCAGTATCTTACTAGTTTTGGTATACGCTTAATCAAAGGCACAAATAGTAATATCCACACTTGTCACAACCTCAACAACTGATTCCCTTTCTTCAATTATGAATTTGAGCAATGTGACATTTCAATTCAGCATAATCTATATATCATTTGCTACTTGATTAAATAATATAACACATGCAACGCATGTTAACCGTTAAGGTTAAATGTATGCTTTCAAAACATAAAATAACTTAAAATCAGAGGCAGAACAAAGCACTAGGTGCATATAAATACTTGAAAATGAAGTAAGGCTGACAGATAACTGGGAGGTCTTTTGCTCATACACACACATACATAAACATTAAAAGTTCACCAAACAATGCACTTTTTACAAACTAAGGATCCTGCATATGAACAGGAACTTGCCTAGAAGTACACTCCCACATTTATAAGGTTTTAGGAGTCTTACAAATATAATAAAAGTAGAAATAGACCTTACCAGAACATTTAACTCCATGGCAATGAAAAACGTAAACATAGTAACATGATAAAAGTAGCCACACATAATTTCCTATCCAGTCCAAACACCCTAGCACTCCTCACCCTTCAACTAAAATCTGGCTAATGTGCTTTCAGCCTCGTCATATTTTCCGTTAGAATGCTGGAAGGATAGCATTAATCATGTGCAGAGATGAACTAGTTCCTGTTCCTGCACTTCTCCACAGCCCTTGGAGCTGTTCACAAAACCGAAAAAGTTCTCCATGAGAATTGAACATGACACATCTAAAAGCATATGATACAAGTTATGAACATGCAAATGCACAAAGTATCTACATACATATCCTATTTATACAGGCGACAAGCATTAAGAGCCATGATCACCTGCGTGACACTTGCATAACTTTGCATGAGACCCAAATTTTGTTAGGCTTACTGTTCGGTTTCATGTCATTCATATACCTATTGTGCTTTGCCAATCAAGCTGAATGAATTTACAAGCTACTCTTTATTTTGAAGATTGAATTTTTGTTTAGTTTGAGATACTAAAAAATTCTAGAAAGGATGGCAACTGGCGTTCCATTGACAAAAATTGTAAGGCCTAACATAGCTAGACCCTTTTTTTTAATAAGTCAGTTTTGGCCCCAATGAGAAGGGGAAGGGACATTCAAACTACTGCCTTCTCTTTGTATTGCAATAAAATGACTATAAATCATTCATGTTTAATGCATTAGCCATTAACTGTTTCAAATATTAAATTAATTGTTTGAGATGTTGAAAAGGAAGGAATTAGTTCTAAAGCTAAATAGATGTAATGTTGTATGGTTGACATAATTATGATATCTTTTAGTTAATACTGACTCTGGTTTGGAGTTTCAACTTTTTTATTCATCATTTGGTTTTAAATGGTTTAATTTAAAGCAGCAGTGTTTCTAATAATGCACTAGCTCTTGCAGCCTGACGTGGGTGAAACATTAGAGATGGTTATATGGAAATATAATTTATGCACCTAGTCCAATGGCATCAGAGCTCTTCATGATTCTCATCCTTTTGCATGTCTCAATAAACATCCTGCAAAACAAAACAAAAAAAATTGATTAGATTCCAATCTAGCAGACAATTACTCTAGTAATTCATAATTTACAAAATAAAGTGACTAAATTTTACATTAGCTAACTACTCTGGTAATAAATAAAATAATACGTCGAACTTCATATAAACTGAGTCTCTGAGGCAAATGGCTGTTAATTAGAGATGGCACCAATCAAGAGCATCATATATACTCCTCTAGTAAATAGAAAGTTCAAATTATGACAAACCGAACAAATGAATGCATTTCAGAAATCTGTAATAGGACTATAGTATGTACCCATTAGAACATGGAAGATCAATACCAATAAAACTAAGGGGGGGGGGGGGGGGGGGGGACCAAGAAACCAATCATACAAATCATCAGCTCTCCCATATCCAAGACAAACATCAACAGCAAGTCAGTTATTGTTTAAAAGTTGAAATAAATGGGGAGCTGTCTTGATTATTTAAGTTGAAAATCGAAGAGGAAAAGTGCAAATCACATCTTTGTGTCCAATGCAATGTTATAATATGCAAATCATCAGCTCTCATCAAGCCATATTTCTCCCATTAGAAAACAATGACATGGGAGTTAATTTTTCTATGTCATGCTCACAACTAGCAAACATTATTAGTCATGGTTAAAACATTATAACATCATGATTCACCTCCATCAATCACAGGTTCATAGGTTTTACTGAAATATTCTTCAAGTTCAAACCATTAGGAATATTTTTTTTTTAAAAGTCCAAGAACAAAGTTCTGAAATATGAGCTCTTTGATAAAGCTTCTTTCTTCGAATACAGTACATATAATGCATACTTTTTAACTCACATTATCCACATAGATCACCACTTCTTTGGCTTCTTAGTATGTCTCAACCAATTCTCAATTCTCAACTCATTAGCATCTACCCAACATGTCCATAGAATAATATCAAAACCCCAACAGATATGAATTTTAACCAAAAAAAGAGTTTATTATGGAACTGATGAAATTCAATTAGAGAAGTAAACAGTAAAAGTGAACCAGAGCTTACTCCCAGGGGACATCACCCACGAGCATCCAGTCGCCATCTTTATCTTCATATGTAAGAACATATTCTGAGCCATGAAGCAGATCCTTCAGCTTGCTCTCACTCAGCATCTCCCTGCCCAGAGTTCCATGAGATCCATATTGACCTGACATCATATCAAAACAGCAGTAACTTGATCCATGCAAACCAGGACATGTAGCTTTGAAGTGCAAAATATACTCCCTTGATAAATTACATCATAAGTTACCTGACCACTATCTTTTTGTATTAGATTGAAACTTTAGAGTGACTCACCAATGGTAAAACAGCTGAACATCTTCTCGAGGGCAGACGAGAGTTCCTGGTACTTAGAGTAATTCTTCAAGTCCACTTTCCTCAAATAAGGAGCACCATCCATGCTGACCTTGACAAAGAGAGCACCAGGCACTGCTTTTCCTTCTACTTCATCGTTGTTCTTTGAAGTTGAAGCCAATGAGTTCTTCCTAAATGATCTGATAGGTGGCCAACCCACAACCTGCGCCCTGCCACACAAGGGATGTCAGAAACAATTCGCATGGTTAAGCCCAAACATATCACCACAGCCCACTTTGCACTCACTTGGTAGCAGGTGCACTGCTATTACCATTTGCAGAGCCATTATGATTTGGTCTGGGTTCATTAGCAGCACGAGGCCTTTCTTGTACTATCTTTGATGGTGCTACCTCTTTTGCATTAGTTGGTTGAGTCCCAAGGTTTTCGAGCACAGAACCAGTTTTTAGTCCCAAGTTCGAAGAAGGCCTGGGGGACAGCATCGGAGCTACCTCCGACTTAGCAAGATATTTTTCCTGCACCAAACACAGCTTTGTATTTAGTACTAGATCGAACAGTAAACAAAATCCAAATCCTTTCAATAAAAGTAGTGATTTTGACCTTTGTGAATCCATCCATAGCATCTGAGAACCCTCTTTTGCTGCCCGAACCAACAGTCTTCTGTGAAGAAGGGTACTGACCATCATTCAAAGGATGCAGAGGGAAGAGGGGCTTTTCATCGAGTTGAGCCGAGCTTAGCATGCGGCGTTCTGGATCTCTTTCAGGAGACTGGCATCCAGGAAGCCCAAGTCTCAGCTCTGTAGCTTTCAGATTCAGACTACTTTTATTCTCATCAGATACCATGGATACTCCTGAACTGTCCACTGATGAACAATCAGATAATCCCATGTAGTTACGCTCTTTCAATTCAGAACTGTTACGGCATAAGCTATCATTGGAGGCAGGGGAAGCCAATAAAGTCACATTGCTCTGATCCTCCTCCTCCCCAACACCGAGCAGCGGTGGAGACATTAAAATTCACACTCAAAATTTCCAATTTTTTCTAACCTGCCAAAATTTACAAAACCACAAAACAGCCAAATCCTTTTTAAAACTACCCTTTAACATTTCATCAAAAACCATGAAAAGTCCATAGATAAAGATGAAAATAGAAAGACATGGAAAAAGAAACAGCATGCCACTTTTATTGAGCAAAAATACATTCCACACACACACACACACACATATATATATAATTTCCATTATCTAATTAAGCATCCTTGAATCACAAACCACTGTCTCTTTCTTACCTAAAATCCATGGCAACACCGCAAACATGGATAACAATAGTAAATCAAAGTTGAGCATGTATTTGAGAATCCCTAATAAATATAGCAACCCTTTTGGCACAGGAGCTGAATAATATCAAAGAATAAAACCATATCCAAAAGCAAAAAAAAAAAAAAAAATCATAGACAGTTTATTGAACCACAACTAATATTTTCTCAGAAGCAAAATACCACTTTAACTAATTATAGCTTTGCATGAAAAATCAAAAATAAAAAACAAAACAAAACACAAAGCCAGGGAAACAAAAAGTAAAAGAAAGAAATTTAAGCATATACTTACCTTCTAAAGCAGTGGGGAAAAAAAATTTCCCAGTATATGGGACTTGAAAAAAAAGGGAAACAGAAAAAAAAAACCTCGACTAAACACAGAGTTCAAATGTAATATTCATTGTACGGAGAGACCAAAGTAAAAGCATCAACAACAAAAGATATTACCACAAACGTTGTAACTACTACTTTTAATTTATTCCTTCAATTTCTCAGAAGCACCAAAAAAAAAAACGAAAGCTAAAAATGAAACAACAAAAGTACAGTCACTAGAAAAATGAAGATACAACCAAAACTGGAAAAAAAGAGAGTCAAATCACGAGGTTTTAACTCATGGAGTTGAAAAGAGAAAAAATCTGGGAAGAATATGAAGAAGTTGAAGTGATATACCTGAAGAAAGTAGTGTGGATCAGTGGCTGACGAAAAATATCGATTTTCACGGTTTGGTTTAGCAGAGAGAAGAAGAAGCTATGAGAGAGAATGAACTAAGGACCCTCCATTTGGCACAAAGTAACAAAAGCTTATTTGCTGTCTGATGGGAAACTCTATGCATTAAAATAACACTTCTGAACAAAACAATGCCCCCCCAAAAAAAAGTTTCTAAAAAAAAAACAGTCTTTTTTAAAATATATATTTTTTATTTAATTTAACTAAATATTATTCTGTCTCCTTTTGTATAAATAATATAATCCGCCGAACAACTTGATGGAACGCATATCAAGGGCTGAGTTTTTTTGTTTCAGATGGTTGAAGGCAGGCCATCGATTATCTTTCAGGTCAGGTAAAAAGTTACGTTTTTACTTCAGAGTGGAAATTTCTAACTGAGAAAGTTATAGATTAGATAAAAGTTTGTTTGGGATGAGGTTAGAATATTTGAGTTTTTTGCTTTTTATTTATTTATTTATTTATGAATTTTATTGTATTTTTTATACTATTTAGTTAGTTTTTAATTTTTTTTAGAGACAAAACTTAAGTACATTACTTTAGCTGCTGTTCTTTAGGTTTTTCTTTTAAAGATTCAGTCATGTAACTACTTAACTTAAAAATACACTTCCATCTTATAAAAAAAATTTCACATGGCAAAATTTTAAAATGGAAGCTTAAGGAACAACACCTAAGTACTGTACCTAAGTCTTGCCATTTTTCTACACTTTCAGCAAAAAAAATTCAGTTTCAGCTAAATAACATGTTTCCAAATAAACCATAAATTTGATATTTGTTGATGTGTCAAATTGTTAGTAGCCGATAAAAAAAAGTGATGTACGTGGTAAATTTAATAGAGAATCAGTAAAAATTTGTCATATCAACTGATGTTAAAAAGTTGTCAACATTTTTTTTTTATTTTTTAGATTAAACATTTGGTGTGTATTAAGTGCTTGATAATATTTTAAAAGTTTGAGAAATATTCTTTTTCAGTGAACCATATAAAAATTCATAGACTCCATTAGGCAGCTCACTAAAAGTATTCTGGGTTGCATTTATTTTGCTAAGGATAGTAGAACTAGTGGGTAAATTTGTTATTTGTGAAGGAGATGAACTAAATGTGATTCAAGAATTACATTTCACATCGACTTCCCTACAATGGGTCATTGAAAATAGTACTATTACCACTAGAAGTCTAGAACTATAATTGTTTTAAATTCTTTTGTTGAATGGTCATGTTAATCACATGCTATTTAGATAAAGCTAATTTTGTTGCCCATTGTATTGTGTAACTTTGAAGGAAAAATCCTCATATATTCCATCCCTTATTTTTCCCTAAGGATTCATGATTGGGATGATTTTGTTCCCTGCTTTTGTACTTTCTCTTGTAGTTCCTTTTCTTTTAATGATAAGTCTTATTCACCGAAAATAAATGAATATATATATATATATATATATATATATTAAAGGATTGATATACTATAATTTTTGGTGTTTTACTAGAGTTAGGTCAATTTTTGTTACTATTTTCAATTGTAGAAAACTAGCCTTAAAATTTATAATTTGTTATTAGTATTCAATTAAAAAGTATTAGTCTATTTATTAGTTGAGACTACCCAAATTTAATATTAGTCATAAATTTGATGGAAAATGTCAATTAGGTGATATTCCACCTTCTCATATACATGGCAGATTTTATAATAAATTTAATTAGTAAATTTTACTATAATACGAGAGAAGAGAATATTACGTCATTATACTGCTAAAATACCAAATAATTACTACACTTTTGATAACTTTCTATGTTGATTCATTGAATGTAATTTGTTTATCTGATTTGAACTTTTTTGAATAGTTGATTTTTAAATGTCGTGGTCTTCTAACTGTGCACTAGTACCATAAACGTCCCCATTTTCTCTATAACCAAAAAATATATATATATATATCAAAATTTGGCAGTTTGGTGACAAATTTGTATCATAGTACTAGTTTTGTTTTGTTTTGTTTTTTTGTTTTTTTTTTATCAAATATTACTAGTTTTGTTGTTTAACGGTGGACTGCTTGAAAAGTATTAAATATAGCTTGAAATATGGGTTATAAGGAATAGGACAAAACTTAAGAATAGTTCTTTAGGAAAAATTATATTATGTTTCGGGTGTATATGTCATCTCTCTCACAACAGTTGGGTCTCACACAGTTGTGAGACCCAGCTGTTGTGAGAGAGATGGCATATACACCCGAAACATGATATACTATCTCATTCCTTAGGTGCTATTCTTTAGATTTCTCTCTTAAAATTCGACTATATGACTTTTAGCTCATAGAATGGACGTGTATTTTTAATTAAGTAATTACATGACTGAATTTTAAGAGAATTTAAGAATAATCTTGTAATTTGGAGTAGGACTATTTTGGTCATTTGTTGGCTATAATTTGGATTGTCCAACATTTTTGTATTGTCCCTTCGTGAGCACTCGATTATAGGATTAATAAACTTGAAGAGTGTGTCCTAAATTTGGAGATAATTTCATCCATTATACTATGAGTTATTCTATGATCACAATTATTTTCACACTCATTTTCATAACTATCATATATAACAAACTATAATTGATTGTTTGTCATTTTCACATAAACTTACAATTTTTTCTAATTATATATTTATTTATTTTTGACCCTTTAGGGGATGTCATGTTTATGGTCACCCCTTTATTAATATAACTACATTATTTTATTTTAATTTTTTCTAGTTATATATTTATTTATTTTTGACCCTTTAGGGGATGTCATGTTTATGGTCACCCCTTTATTAATATAACTACATTATTTTATTTTATTTTTATTTAACGGAATTCTTCTTTAGCAAAATAATAATAATAATAATAAATTGTAAATATATCATCCAAATTGTAGAAGAAAAATAGAGGGGAAAAAAAAAACCAAAGCCTCTTTGTGCAAAAATATGAATTTCAGTGCGTTGTAGGGAGGCTGGGTGCCTCTATTGCCTACACTAGCACATACTCTTGTTTTATTTGATGGAATCCACTATTTCTAGAATCCTGGTGGCAAAGCTGTCTTTTCAGCCTCACATCTCATCAATCAAAAACTAGGACGCTGTCCAAAACTCGAAATCCATTCATGCCCCTCACTGTCGTTTTTCCAACTTATTATAGTTCTAGATAAGCTAAAGATAAGAATCATACTTATGTCCTAATCTTTTTGGGCAGTGATTACTGTTTTGTCATAAATTGAGTAAGGACAGGAAAAGACCATGTTACCCAAATTAACCACAGTTTGACTTTATTGACAATGCGCATTACAAGTATAATCATGGTGCTATTTCTCTTTCTCTCTCTCTTTCAATTTTTTTTTTCTTTTTTAAAAGGTTTTTTGTTCAACACTACAAAATAGTCTATATTTTGTTAATTTTTTTTATAGCACTATAGGACAATGTCCAATAAATAAAAAGGGAGCAATGTGATTATGAGAAGCATAGAAAATAAGCTATTGTTCATCCAAATATATCAAATTCAACCACCCCACTCATTACACTAGTAGTATTATTTTACAGGGGAGATTCCCTCTTCATTGCCCCATGTTACATGCAAATTCCTATTCTATATTGCCATAAAATGCCCCCACATTCACATGTGCATGACTAAAATAGGATCCCACCAACTACTTTTACATGCCGTAGGGCATCAAAATTTGGGTCCACCAATTGCGAAGGAAGTCTAGAAGGGCAAGTATTTGAAATAGGAATACACCAATAGATTTAGCCAAAAAATACATACACCAACACAATTTCCTAAAGCATTATTATTGTATTCAATAATAAAACACTCAAAATACTATTTTAACACACCAAATGGGAAACAAATTAAAATTAAAAAATAAATAAAAACAATCAAGTGTGTTATTTGGGAAATAAATTGCAAATTTTATTAGTAACAAATCACTGTAGCAATGCATCTTTCTTTTTTAATATATATATATATATATTTTTTTTTTCTCTCTCATTCGCAATGCTATCACAAAAATAGTAGTTGAAGGTTGTGTATATGGGCGGTGGGTGGAGGATGGCTTTGAGCGATGACAATGATGGTGGGTTGTGATCACAATGGCAACGGTGGTTGGGTTGCATTTTGGTTAAGGTTAGGTTGATTTGGGTTTCGCTGTGTTGGTTATTGGTGGTGGTGGTTGGGTTGCGATTTCAATTTCGATTTGGTTTGATATGAGTTTTGGTGATGGTTGCATTGGTTGTTAATGGTAGTGGTGAGTTTTTTTAGGTTATCTTTAATGTGTTACTATATGCTAAAATACTATATGAGATATAGGGTGTATTATTAAATATTGTGCTAAAATAGTAAAAATTGTTTTTTTTTTTAGTGTATTAAAATGATTTTATTTAATACACTGGATGATCCTTCATCTCCCTACTGTGAGGGAGATGACATATACATCTGAAACATGAAATACCATCTTCTTTTTCAGGAAAAATTATATAATGTTTCAGGTGTATATGACATCTCCCTCTCAATAAGTAGGTTTTACAACAAATGTGTGAGTCCTATTTGTTATGAGAGAAATGACATATACACCTTAAATACGAAATACCATCTATTTGTGAAGGTTCTTCATATTGAATTTGAAAGAAAGAATTGCACTATGTGCATGTTTGGATGTTGCTGAAATGAAATGTATTACGCGTCTGCATTTTGATATGTGGGTCCTGACACTGTTCACGGGATCCGCAATTATTTTTTTTCAGCAAAAACAACTTTAAAATTGGGTCTCACGATACTATTTAAACATTTAAAAATTATTTTACTACAGTATTTTTAGTTTTCAATTTTTAGCAATAAGTGATATTTTTTTTTTGAGAAAAAAATAGACTCAATATAACCGAAAATATTGAAAAAAGAAAAGTGAAAAAAAGAAGGGTTTGGGTTGGAAAAACAAAAAGGAGGAGTAGGGAGGGGATAGAGTGCAAATTACGTAGAGGAAGAGCATTAGTGGGTATATGAGGTTAAAGGGGGACAAAGAAAAGCAGGGCGAAGCGATATGATTTGTTGGGGGACAAGAAAGCGGCTTTTTATTTTGGTTTGTCGGGTTCAGACTCTGACACCTAACCTCCTTCACTCCCTTCTTTTCCACGCGCACTTGATCGCGCATGAATTACCCCATTCAATCACATTTTGGTATTTTATTGGGTCCGACTGTCCTACACACAATTGGCAATGATTGTGTTAGATAAGAGTATGACGTGTAATGCACGCGCTATGTTGTGGTTGTGGGTGTGATTTTGTTGAGATATTTTGCCTTTGGCTGCGTTTGGATAGCAATTTTTCTTACTCAAAGTTAAGTTGCGTTTTCTGTTTTTTTTTTTTTTTTTTTTTTTTTTTGCCGCACTTGTTGACTTTGGAGGACAAAATTTATTGCGCATGAACAGTGCGTGCACTGTTTACGCACTGTTCATGCACTGTTTATGTATTAAAAAATATTAAACATGGGTCCCACGATACTATTTACACATTTAAAAATTATTTTGCTACAGTGTTTTCAGCAACAATCAGTTTTCAGCAACTTTCAGTAACAATAAGTTGTATCCAAACGAACTCTTTGTGAAGGGGATTTACTAACCATCATTAACTGTCACCACCTTCGCACGCTTTGCCCGATAAAACCATACATGCACACATACATAGCATCATATGCATGCTTTGTTATGATTTGACATCATCATCATCATCATCATCCCATTCCCATCTTGGCATACGTCATGAACACGCTATCACTTTTTTTTTTAATTTCTTTTTGTGAAATGCTAACGAGTGCCCTAAGGGCACTTCTTAATAATCCATTTAAAAAAAGTTTTTATTAGAAATGAAAAAAAAGTAATTAATATTTTGACAGTTTTTTTCTTTTCCCATAAAAGTGGTATCAAAACTTTTCTAAAATGAATTATAAACGAGTGCCCTAAGGATACTCGTTAGCATTTCCCTTTCTTTTTTAGGGTCAGACTCAAGTAGTCACTGAACTTAGACTTTTTTGACCAATGGGTGGCTTTTCAAACATTTTCGGCCAGTTCTTAACTGGTTACCCTCCATCCAAAATGAAAGCGACCTTACATGAAAAAAAAAAAAAAAAAAAAAAAGAAGAAGAAAAAAGGTGTGACTCTAGAAACAAATGGTCCATTTGGTAATGTTGTTCTAGTAACGTTGTTTGTATTTTTTAAAAATACGTGTGAATGAAAAATTGTGTAGAAATACGTGTAATGTTGTTTAAAAATTGAAAATTGTTGCTAAAAAACACTTACCAAACGGCCCCAAAAAGTCTAACATTTTATTTGGAAGTAAGACTGTAAATGAATTAAGTCGTTTATAAACAGGCACAGTTAGGGCTTGACTCAATAAAAAACTTGTTCATGTTTGTTTGTTTATAAATAAGATAAACTTAAATTTTAGTTTTAGGCACATTTAATAAACAAGCCGAGCCCAAATAATAAAAATTGTTCATGAACAAGTTCGTGAACATTAGGACTCAATACAAAATACGTTGAGCCTAGACTTATTTATGAGTTTGCTAACAAGATTGATATAAGTTTTGACAAATAAATTCATATCTTTCTAAGAATTTAACTTATTAAGAGTTGAGACTGTAGGGGCTGGGTTTGAGCGCTGTTCCAAAGGGATAAGTAAACTCAAGTCCAACAGGCCCAATACAATAAATTTGTAGAGAGTAGGTTGAAGAACTGGGCTTCGATGAGTGTAACAACAGTGAAGGTGGTTTAAAGAATAAACAGGCAAGACAAATATGGATTTGGACAAGCAACTCAATCCTCGGCAATAGTTCGAGGAGTTTCAACTTACTATTTCTTAAGTGTTAATGATAATGGTCACAAAGTTAGCTCAGATTGCTACAGTGTTTTATCCGGTAAAAATTCCGATCCCCCTTTCTCAGGGTTCATTCTTCCTTATATACTAGTTTCTTCCTCCGTCTCCACCATACACGTGTAGGTCAGATCTGCTGTTCGTTTGTCTTTGTCACATCAACCTCCTATCAGAGCTCCTAGGTAGTAACTGTGAGTCTGAGAAGCCACTGTTCAGGTATCATTTTCACATTAATACGGCCAGAGTGTTAGTTGGGGAGCATTCAATATGGAGGCAGCGACTTTTCCTAGAATTGCTCCACCGCCATGCTCAAGTGTACTTACTTGCCGAACTTGCTTTTTTCTTTGGATTGTTCTGGAAGGTTGTCTTTGCTGGTAAATCGCTTTGCCTCTTCCTCGGCCTTGGCTAACTGAGGGCAAAGTTGTCCTCGGCATGATTTCTTGGGTTGCCATGAACACCGCTGTTTTCTTCGTATGCGATTATGGGCCTCGGCATGGGCCTCAGGCCCAGTACAAAAGGTGGATGTATATCCCTGGGCTCTAGGACCCCACAATAGCCCCTCAAAATTCTGCTGTCTAGCACCTCGGACAGAAAGGAGGATTTTGATGTCCTTGAGCGTGCCTTAGGCTTATCACATCTTGTCTTTTGTCAGCGTCAGTGTCTTTTTAACTACCCAAGGCATGCTCCTGACGTTTCGGCATTTGTAGCATGCCTTCATTAAATTCTTGCGGCTGGTTGTACCCCACGTTCTATGGCGTGATGGTGATCCGACGATGGAGACTTATTTTCAACTCATGAGCGGGAAAACTCCTTCTGCTACCTCGATTTGGATATAAATACCCATTTAAATCAATCCGCCCAAACTATCTTTGCATTCAAGAGCTCTTACGCGCATACGTTGAACCTGCCAACACTCCTTACTCACTCGTGTCTTTTCAAAAGCCTGTCCGAGGTCATTTTCCTTATCCTTGTAAGTTCTCTCCAAACTCTTCAAACTTTCTTTACTCTCCTTTCTCTGTGTCTTTCTTCCTTCGTCCCTTTTTCCAACTTTCTTCAGCTTCTCTGAGCTTTTCCCGGGGATGGGTAGATTTAAGAACTTGGTAGAGTCTGAGGAAGGGATGGAAAAATTTAAGGCTTACTATAGGATTCCACCCAACGTGGGCCTGAGATATTGTAAGGAGGGTGAATGGCACTTTCGAAGGCATGAGGGTGAGGTGGCCATTTCCATGATTGCTTTCATAAAAGGTGGCATGAGAGTCCCTATGGGACCGGTGATGAGGGATTACCTTAGGTTCGTTAGGCTAGCTCCCACTCAATGCGCCCCAAACGTCTTCAGAATATTGGGGTGTGTAGACGCCTTAAACGAGAAAATGGGGCTACGGTTGACCCATCATGATGTGAATTGGGTCTACAACCTTCACCAATTGAAAGGGAAGGGGTACTACCTGAAAACAAGGCAGCCTGAAATTAGGCTCATTTAGTGCCTCCCCGAGTCTAGCAAGGGACTAAACAAAGATTTTCTGATCGTGTCCGAGGAGTGGCATGATGGCGTCCCTTGCCCAATGGAAGAGGGGCAGCTAGGTGGGGCTCTAGGGATAGGAGTAGGACTTGTTAATTGCCTTATCGTGATTTGTGTTGTTAGGCTGTTAACCTTTTGCTTTTTATGGCTCTGCAGATAGACGCGCCATTGAACCAAACTTTGGTTTGGTTAACAGGGAGAGTTTGAACAGCATCCTCAAGGCCGAGGTGTTTGTGAACGAAGACGACAGTCAGCTTATCTGACATTGGGATATACGCCAATCTCTCGCACCTTCCAAACGCTAAAGTGTGTCATCAAAGCTCGCGATCCACGTATTCATAGGATTAGCGTCGTAGTTGAGGGCTTCCTGCTTCCTGAAGGTGCTTCGATTCAGGAGGGCATACCCTTGGTTGGTTCTTCTTCTTCCCGCCCCGAGGTAGAGGAAGAAGAAGAAAAATCAGAGAAAGAAAGAGTTGTTGAGTTAGGTTCGTCTGAGGACGAATTTGAGGTATTCAACCGAGTTCAATCACCTAAGGGCCCTTCTGGTGATCTCAGTGACTCAAACCATACCGAAGCAGACTTCCCCTCGGCAAATACTCCTTCGGAGGAAGGTACGGGTATACAGAGGAGACAGCAAACAAGCTTTCTGGACTTGATAGAGTCCCAGCTGGGGAAGGAGACACAAGGGAGACCACCTCATAAGAAACCTCCCTCCCCTTCTCAGAGCAAGCTCCCTCCTACTCCCTCCAAACTTCCTTCGTGCAACTCCTCGAGCAGTAATTCTGATGCTTCAGGGTGTACACATAGCGAAAACAGCCTGGAATAGGAGCGCTTGTACAACTTGTGATCCTCGGACAGCCAGAAACGAGGAGCTTTTCTTCGTATTTTCTCTGCTTCTGATTTCTCTTCAGGTAGTGTATCATCCTTAAGGAAGCTCACTATAGGATCCATCCAGCTCGGACCTACTCTAACCTGATGGATCTGAACCATGTCTACCTTGACTTCGTTTGCTCTGCATAAGTCCTCAACAAGGACGATTCGAGGTAAACCCTGGGCCGAGGAGGTGGCAAGAGTGGCCAATGAGTCTGCATGCGTGTTTCCATTCCTAGAGACATGTGACAAGTTGAAGAATTTAAAATTCGATTGCTAGCGCCTGACTTGACTCAGGTACTCCTGCATTCTCTCATCTTTGGCCTCTAACTCCCCATTCACCTGGCCTACAACTAATCTCGAGTCCGAGAACACTTATACTGCCTTTCCTCCCATTTTATGTACCATGGCCATTCCTTGCAGTAAAGCTTCATATTTGGTTCATTGTTTGTGGCCGAGAACCCTAGTCTTAATCATTTCTCTATGGTGATCTTTTCAAGAGATATTAGGACCAGCCCCACCTCGGACCCCCTTTGGTTTGCTACGCCATCAACATACACTTTCCAGCATGAAGGTCCTTGCGCAGAGATTGTGCCAACCAATCTTCCATCCATGTTTTGCTCTTCTGTTATCATTTCTATCAAGGGTTCGGCAAATTCGGCTATCAAATCAGCGAGGACCTGGCCCTTGACAGAGGTCTGAGGCATGTATTTGATATCGAAAGCACCTAGAACTATGCTCCATATGGCAATTCTTCCCGTGTAATTGGCGCTTCGAAGTACCGACTTGAGTGAAAGTTGGGTTAGAACAACAACTGTGTGCGCTTGGAAATAGTGAGGGAGCTTTCGCGTGGCATGCACTATTGCCAAAATTGCCTTCTCCAGTGGTAAATAATGCATTTCGGCCTCATGTAATGATTTACTCACATAATATACTGGTCGTTGTATGCCTTCATCAACTTGTATCAACACCAAGCTTACAGCATGAGGAGCCACCGCGATGTAGGCAAACAAAACCTCGTCGGCCTCAGGGCTGGACATGATGGGTGGCCTGGATAGGTATTCCTTAAGTTGATGGAAGGCTATAATGTAGTCCTCGGACCACTCAAATCCTTTCCATTTGTTCATCAGGAGGTAAAATGGTCGGCACCTGTCCACAGATCTGGAAATAAACCGATTCAAGGCTGCGATCATTCTAGTGACTTTTTGAACTTCTTTGGGATTCCAAGGAGGTTGCAGATTGTGAATTGCTTTGATCTGATCTGGGTTTACCTCAATTCCCCTGTGAGTTACCATATAGCCCAAAAATTTGCCAGACCCGACACCAAATGAACACTTAAAGGCATTGAGACGCAGTTTGTGTTTTCTTAAGATGTCAAAAATGACTCCGAGGTCTCTTACATACTCGGACGCTACTTTACTTTTTACTACCATGTTGTCTATGTAAACTTTAATACTCTTACCCAGCTGTGGCTCAAACATTCTAGTCATCATCATTTAGTAGGTAGACCCCGCATTCTTTAAACCAAAGTACATCACTTGTAGTGGTAATTTCCAATAGGAGTAACGAACGCTGTTTTTTCTTGATCACCCAGGGCCAGTGGTATTTGGTGATAGCCTTGGAAGACATCCAAGAAGCTCATCCGAGGATGGCCTACAGTTGCGTCCACTAACTGGTCTATTCGAGGCATGGGGAATGGGTCTTTTGGACACGCCTTGTTTAAGTCTGTGAAGTCCACACAAACTCGCCATTTTCCACTCTTCTTCTTTACCACCACGGTGTTAGCCAACCACTCAGGGTAGAACATCTCCTTGATAGCCCCCGCTTGCTTGAGCTTTCTTACCTCGTCCCTGATAGCATCAGCGTGTTCCTTGGATGGGCGCCGAGGTGGTTGTTTTTTAGGAGTGGCTGAGGGATCTACATTTAGGTGGTGACATATGAAATTTGGATCAATTCCTGGGGCATCATAAGCGTCCTATGCAAATACATTGACATTTTTTCTGAGGAATCCCATCAATCCTTCTTTTTCCCAGGGGCAGTTGAGATCCCACTTGAAAGAACCTCTCCGGGTCATCGCCAATGGTCACTTTCTCTAGACCCTCACATTTTGCCTCCTCGGCTGGTGCATTGACAGGCGATGCCGGGTTCTTTGATTGCTATGAGTTTTCTTCAACAGGGGCCGAGGACTTTGCCCTAGGTCGATGTGAGACGGCAGCCACCAGACACTCTCTTGCCATAGCCTGGCAATCTCGAATTTCTAGGACCTTGCCCTTGGAGGGGAACTTCACCTTCTGATGCATGGTGGAGGCAACGACTCCTAGGGTGTGAAGCCAAAGTCTGGCCACGATGGAAGTGTAAGGGGAGTAAGTATCCACCACAATGAAGTCAACCTCCACTATCTCAGGGCTAGTTTGCACATGTAGTCTAATCTGGCCCTTTGGCGTGACAACCTTCCCGTCAAAGCTCATCAAGGGGGAATTGTAGGGCGTCAAATCTTCTGGTCCCAGCTTCAGCCCCTTATAGAGATCGAGGTACATGATCTCGGCTCCACTACCGTCATCTACCATTACCCTTTTCACGTCGTAGCCCCCAATCCGAAGAGTGATTACTAGCGCATCGTCGTGGGGTTGTATAGTTCCAATTTTGTCTTCCTCGGAGAAACTTAAGACCGGATGAGGATATACTTTAGGTTTTTTCAGCTCTGGGCTAGAGTCATCGGCTGGTAGCCGAGCTACAGACATCACCCTAGAAGGGCATGAACTCGTCCTCCCCGGAGTGGCAAAGATTACGTTGATTGTTCCTATGGGTGGTCTTAAGGAAGTATCTCTTTAGGGCTCTTGGTTTGCCTAGCTTTGATAGCCACTGGAAGGGTGTAAAAGGTGCCTCAGTTTCCTTTCTGGGACCAACTGATCCAGGTAGCTCCAAAAGTTCCTGCAGTCTTCTGTGGTGTGTCCGTGGTCCTGGTGGTACTGACAATACAAGTTCTGATTGCATTACATTGAGTCTCTAGCCATCTTGTTAGGCCACTTGAAGAATGGCTCATTCTTGATTTTCTCTAAAACCTGGTGTACCGATTCTTTGAATATGGCGTTGACCACCCGTGCATTGGCTGATCCAGATCGCCTTGCGAAATCCCTCCTTGGACGGTCATTACTGTATCGGTCCGACCTGAAATCCCTATTCTTTTGAGGGATAACCTTCTCTTTCCCTTTCACTTGTAGCTGGTCTTTTTTCACTCTTTTGTATTTGTCAATTTGGTCCATAAGCTGACGTACACTGGTGACAGGCTTGCCAGTCAAGGATTTCCTCAAGCCGTGCTCGGTTGGGAGACCGCTTTTGAAAGTACTGATAGCGACGTCATCGAAGTTGCTGTCCATCTCATTATACATTTCCCAATATCTGTCTGAGTACGCCTTTAGAGTTTCTCTCTCATGCATGGATAATGACAATAATGAACTTAGAGGTCATGGAACCCTGCTGTTCGTAATGAAGCGAGAGCCAAAGGCTTGGGTGAGCTACTTATAGGAATCTATGGAGTTCGTTTTCAAGCCGTTGAACCACCTCATCGCTACAGGTCCTAGGTTGGATGGAAAAACCTTGCACATCAGAGCTTCGTTCTTGGAGTGGACGACCATTCTTTGATTAAACTGGCTCACATGCTCTACGGGGTCCGTTCGACCATTATAAACGGTGAATGTAGGCTGATGGAACCGCCGAGGTAGCCTAGCCCCTTCTATCTTGTGTGTGAAAGGTGATTTAGAGATCAGGTCCAGAGTCTTGCTCATGGCATCATTACTCAGGCCCCTACTAGATAAGCCCTTGTGTGTTCGTCTATGGCGGTGTTCGTCTTCATAAGAGAAAGTCTCGCTTGGGGGAGTTCTTGATCTTTGTCTGTAACTGCTGTCCCTCTCATCATTAGAGGATAGGTCAGAACTAGGAGGAGATCGCCTTCGCTGTGCGTGGCGCAGTCTCTTTTTCAAGTCATTTATCTTCTGCTGCATGACTTGATTATTGTTTGATCTTTGGGACACGCGACTGCCCACGTATGAGTGGCTTCTGCTTGTCTGTGTGGTGTGCACACTCCCCTCTTGATTCCTTTCATTCTCCTGATTTTGTTCATATTCAAGGCCAGGAAGATTATCTTGCAGCTGGGATCCTACGAGTTCTATCCGTTGGGGACCTGCTTGGCGTGAGTTTACTTGGTGTGGACCTGATCCTACCATGTCTAACACTCACGAACACACAAATTCTTCCCACAAACGACGCCAATTGTAGGGGCTGGGTTTGAGCGTTGTTCCAAAGGGATAAGTGAATTCAAGCCCAACAGGTCCAATACAATAAATTTGTAGAGAGTAGGTTGAAGAACTGGGCTTCGATGAGTGTAACAACAGTGAAGGTGGTTTAAAGAATAAACAGGCAAGACAAATATGGATTTGGACAAGCGACTCAAACCTTGGCAATAGTTCGAGGAGTTTCAACTTACTATTTTTTAAGTGTTAATGATAATGGTCACAAAGTTAGCTTAGATTGCTACAGTGTTTTCTCCGGTAAAAATTCCGATCCCCCTTTCTCAGGGCTCCTTCTTCCTCCATCTCCACCATACACGTGTAGGTTAGATCTGCTGTTTGTTTGTCTTTGTCACATCAACCTCCAATCAGAGCTCCTAGGTAGTAGCTGTGAGTCTGAGAAGCCACTGTTCAGGTATCATTTCTACATTAATGCAGCCAGAATGTTAGTTGAGGAGCATTTAATGTGGAGGCAGCAGCTTTTCTTGGAATTGCTCCACCGCCATGCTCAAGTGTACTTACTTGCCGAACTTGCTTTTTTCTTTGGAGTGTTTTGGAAGGTTGTCTTTGCTGGTAAATCGCTTCGCCTCTTCCTCGGCCTTGGCTAGCCGAGAGCAGAGTTGTCCTTGGCATGATTTCTTGGGTTGCCATGAACACCACTGTTTTCTTCGTATGCGATTATGGGCCTCGGCATGAGCCTCAAGCCCAGTACAAAAGGTGGATGTATATCCCTGGGCTCTAGGACCCCACAGAGACCATTCACCAAAACCAAATAAGCTAGAAAATAAGCTTGATATGAGTTTGATAATATACTTGTATTGGATCTCAAGCTCAAAGTATGATATTGAGCTCAAGTTTGAGCTTGATATTGAGCTCGAGCTTGGCTTGATCTCAAGCTTGGCTTGATTAATAAATCAAGCCAAGCCAAGTTGAACATTATTTGTTTGTTTACAAGTTTGAACATTATTTGTAGGCTTGATTTAAGCTCAAGCCAAACTTAAACATTCTAGTTTTATTGTCAAGTCAAGTTTGAATATTCAATATTCGATAAAACTTAGTTTGTTTACAACCGTTTTTGAAAGTTCATAAACTAAGACAAATTAAACATGTTTAATGTTGTCTAACATTTTGTTTGGGAATTCAAACTTCTATTCTAGCTGATTTGTGAAAATTAGGTATTCAAGTAATAACCTATCACATATGTATTTTGAATCATATATCTATTCTCTCTCATCATTTATCTATAAAAAAAATAGTGAAAATTACAATAGTAGTCTACAGGGTTGTCATTTTCAGATTCGGTTGCAATAATGCAAAATGCAGGTTGAAAAGTATGTGCATTTTGGAAATAATCATATTATGGATGAAAACAAAGAAAATTAAAAAATTGGGGTATCTTTGTTTTCTAAGTACAGATAACGCGGGTTTTGCGGAGGCAGTGGGTCCAATTTCTGGAAGTCCTCTGCTTCTGGCGGTTAGCTTAAGTTTTAAGTACAGTGTGGATTTGGAACCAATGGGCAATGAAAATTGTTTAGGATTATTGGGCCCTCTCACTGTGGGCCTTCACCTCCATAAAAATGTTTTTATATTTAATTATATATATCACTTAAAACAGATCTCGATCCAGCGTGATTTGGTTTTTCCAATAATAGAATGGCATTTGCACGTCATAAAAACCATCATGCCCGACCAAAGATAAATATAGACCCATATGTCTGCCATGTGATATGCCTAGCTTACTCGAACAACCTAGCTAGCTAGCTCGATGGGTTCAAGTGGTTCACGCCCATCTTATCAAACCATCCAGCCCTCGTGTGAAATAAGATTTAGTGAAAGCTACCTTTGACCAGACCATAAGGGTGGGGATTAAAAAAGCTACATCCTAATTAATGGGAAAAAAAATTATTAATACCATGAATGACATAAAGCCACATTTCTACGATACCAATGGCTAATTAGCAATGGTTAAGACATCGTTGTTTGATTTGAGAGTTTATAGAAGATATTTATTTAATCATTTCTTTTTTTTTGACAAGATTGTGTTTAAAGTTTTTATTTATTTAATCTTTCTTTTTTTGACAAGATTGAACATGTTCATGTTCTTTACCAAACATGTTCTTGTTAGAAGAAACTAAGTTTTACCAAATTGTTTGGACCATCATGTTCCTGAGTGCTAGACTTAAAAAGAGTTTTCAGAAATAACATGAAATAGTTGAAAGATGCTGCCCGGCAGTCCGGGTTCTTTGGAGAGTGTCAAACCCAAAGTAAGGACTGTGCTGAGCTCCATTATTGCAATTGTACATGTGTATGGGCTGGGTTGCATATTATGCCAAAGCATTGCTTTTCGTACCAAGTTTTTTGACCTGGTCCAAACACAAGAAATAAGCTGAGATGAACCCGATTGAGTTGGGCTAATCTTCATTTTAGTCCAGTACGAAATGCCCCTCGGCCTCATGGTGGGCCTACTCGGTACAAATCTCGACTGGTTGGTACTTGGGGTACTAATTATTTTAAGATTTGCTGTTAATAAATGCTAAACCAAACGAACTGTTTTAATAATTTTACAAATTTGCAAATCATTTTGTTATTAGCAATTGCAACTGGAACAGACCTCCTACTAGGTTTACGCTAAGTTAACATACAAGCAGATAAATTGTTGGAAATTGTATTACCGTACATGTTCTTCTTGCGTCATAACAAAAATTCACAACAATGTAATAATACTCTCAAATTTGACTATCACCTCACACATGAGTCATTAAAATTTTTGAAACTATAGATCATTATGATTAATTGACCCAAATATGAGGTGGTAGGCAAATTATGAGTTATTCTAAAATTGTTGTGAATTTTTGTTACGATCCTAACTTTATTGTTATTGTATTCCAAAATAGGAGTTCTAAGCTTGGTCTGGCATGAATTTTTCTGTTTCCTAATTATCATAACAATTAATATATACTAAATGTAGTGTAACCCTGCGCTAGTCTTTATATGTGTCGACTTTAGATGATATATATACTTCAATAGTAAAAGATGTAACATTTTGATTTAAAAAAAAAGATGTAGCCGATATATATATATATATATATATATATTTATATATTCCAGTTCTATGTCTAATAGTATGGAGGAAGCTAGTAAAGGAGAATTGCCTAGAGAGTATGGTGAAAAAATGCTACGGTTTGCTGATTCTTTTAACAAGGTATTTTTTCATTGCTTGGTTGACTATTCAAAGTAGACTTTTGGTTAATTAGGATATAGTAATTCAATGAGGGTATTATGGAGAGCCATTATGCAGTCTATATGCAAAAACACTTTGGAAGGTAGGAATTATTTGTATTACGAATGTGCTATGTAAACAAAAACATAAGATACCGGAATTTATGAATAGTTAATTTTAGGATAACATCATTCCAATAATAATGTTAGAGGTCTCCAAGTGAGGACGTAATGTAACATATTACCACGCTATTTGACCCACAGGTCCCACCTACTTCATCCAAAAAAATTAAATTTAAAAATTTAGACTCAACTATGTTGTATTAATTTAGCAAGTTATTTTATTTTTGCACAATACATGTGGGTGAGACTTTTCACTTACATTTATAGATCCAACAATCTTTCATTTATGTGTAAGTCATTATCTTTGTAAGTTTCAAGACTTCTTTATAGATCAAATTGACACATGTGCATCCAACAGTCTCCTATTTATTTGTTAGTCATTTTCTTTTAGAGACTTTTGAGACCTCGATGTGAATTAAGACAAGTCCTACAAGCTTTTCTATGTGTCATTCTTCTAGACAGCTGGAAACCCTAATGAGAGAGAGTTAAGGTGAGAAGACACCTCATAATCCTATATGCAAATCCCTTCGTTGGGCCATAGGCACTAACTCAAAAACCTTGATGTGAGAGAGAGAGAGAGAGATCAGCCATTCTCTCTCTCTCTTTTTTTTTTGGGTATATTTTGTTTTTAAACAATATTGAATTTTAATATCTGTTGATCTGCATTTTTTTAAAACAAATTTCATTCAATTGAACTAGTTGTCACATATGTGCGCTAATTTGACATTAAACAAACACATCACTGACGGAGATGGAAAATAGGATAATTTTGAAAACAAAATTAAACTTAATGAACTAAAATAAAAACAATCCCAAATTTGAGGGAGGAAAGTATGATTTCATCTTTTTAGATATGACTCTATGTTACAAAATGGTTTTGGCTTAACATGAAATTGTTCAATATACGTATATATTAAACTTTTCTTTCATATAAAAGTAATTCCGACGTGTTGATCCCGGGAGATAAGATTTATAATTTTATATATATGTATATGAGTGGAATTAACATGTTTAATACAGGAATAATTACAATATGTGTCATCATTTGCTTTGAACGCTTTAAAATTTCATGGCACAAGAAATCCCATCCTGAGGAAATTAAAATCAATTCACTAACTCAATCTTTGTAGTTAGAGCGCACTATATATACACACAGAAATTAAGGTCATGCCAACTGCCAACCTTAACGTAGTGGCACGACAGACGTGGGAGGCTTGTGTACTTCAATTGTGACCTTTTCGGCTAGCGGAGGCCGACATGGACAGGCCATTGCTATGAACTTTGGAACCTGATCTCCGGGCATCAGTACTGAAAAGCTCTGGGACTCATCTCTTTTTATTATCTGTGTTGAAAAAAATAAATAAAAGAGAGTAAGCAAAAGAAAGAAATCTGACTTGGGTTTCTTTTTCTTTTTTCTTTACGTACACAATACAACAAGCACGAATATGATAGTGCAGCACTATCATCTTTATTTGAAAGTTTATTTACCGAAAGTAAAGCATAGTTGTTAATACTATATAGAACAAAAAAAAAAAAAAAAAAAAAAAATTTGAAAACGCTGATCACAAAGGAACATACTTAAAAATTAAAAGAAAAAGCTGTTGGCAAAGGCACAGCTGGTAAAGTAATAAAAAACGAAGAAGAAGAAAATTGTCTATAAAGAACGAATCTATGGCATGCAAAATTGGGAAAAGGAGAGAAATAAAGGTACGTACGTACCTTGTGTGGAGGTAGAGGTTTCCGTGGAGAGTTTGGGATATCTGCTTCTATATCGGAATTATTATCATCTGGAGAAGATATGAAGAGTGATCGGAGCTTTTCCCATTGGAAGCAACAATAGAAGAAGGCACTCATGCAGAGCAACAAGATCAAAAGAAGAGCTAAACCTAGAGGAAACCCTATGAGTGGCCGAGTTGAGTCAGTCTTGCCCTCCATAGTTGCTGCTTATCTCTCTTTCTTCTTCGATCTGATTATGTTAATGAACTAAAATCTTGAAAACTACAGGAAATGGCAAAACTTAGTAGGTGGTGGACTTGGTTAGGTCTTGATGGGTGAGTGGGAATGGCAATTTATTGAGATTTCAATGACTGAGTGGCTCTCGGTTGGGTACAGGTGGACGTACATTTTACGTTAAGTACGGAAAGCGTCTGGTCCTACTAATTAACATAGTATGTCTTTTATATTTATTTAAGAACATATAAAATTTAATGGTGGAGCGGCTTCAAAAAATAAAAAATAAAAAAAATAATGGTGGAGCTTTAGTCGATCACAAGTGCATATCACTAAAACCCATAAAAGTAAGAGATTTTTGCATATTTATCTCCCAAGAGCACAATGTTTTATCATCAATTTGTTGTTGATGATTGGTGTTGAGAAAGATTTTCATAAGTAATTAAAAATGAAAATTCTAGTCACGACAAAAATTTACAACAATCTTTAAAAATTTTCTAATTTGTATATCAACTCACACTCCAGTTCGCTATAATTAACTATTTAATTTTTTTTTAATAACACATTTATAGAGTGATAGACAAATTAGAAGTTGTGAATTTTTATTATGACCATATAGAAGGGCTTGAAATCAAAATGATGTTCACTCTTAAAAAAATAGTGCAATAATGCAAAAGCACGTTTAATTAAAAAATATATATAAAGGACGTAAGTTAATCATGACATATATGAAGTAATTAACATTAATTCGTTCTTGAAAATTTTACAAGATTTCTTTGTTAAAATAATCTTTTGCTTTAAGCTTTAAAAGACATTCTCTTACTTTAATTTGTAGCTATTGTCTAGTGTCACAATTTATTTTGTCTTGTTGAATGATTGATGAATTCTTTCATACTCTCTCTCTCTAAACTAGGAGGGGTAAGCTACCCCAAAATCATCCTTTTTTTTTTTTTGGTTTCAATGTTGTGCGAAAAAACCCATTAAAAGCAAAATCAATTTAATTAATGCAAGTTATCAATCTCTCATCAGATTATTTCTTCTTCTTATTTTTTTTCATCAAAAAGATTATTTCCTATATAAAATTAGGACTTCTCAAGAAGCCATAGGCTAAAATTAATGTTTGAAAATCGAGAGCAAATGAATCATACACAGTATTGCTCCTTTGTCCTAACTTTACTGTGCAATTCGATGTTTATGTGCTCTCTCACCAGTACCACAGCCCACCCACGAAGCAAAAAATTCTTCAATCCTTTGATGATAGGACACTCATCACAGTCACAGCTCCCCCCTTGTTCAAGTTGTTTTGACACTTTTGAGGCTCTTATATATTCTCTTCTTAGTTCTTACGTAATGATGATGTTAAGCACGGGTGCTTATAAAGGGTTTTCCAGAACTGTTCCCTTTGTCAAACATACACACGGACGGTGCACAAAGGTCGCATGATATGCGTTTTGAGCAAGCATATATGATTAGCTAGCTAGCTACTCGATCGTGTTCGATCACAGTTACGTTTGCACAGTAATTTTGAATATATGGTTCATGTACTTAACTTCAAAACCATTGCATAAGGTTGTTCCAGCATTTTGAAATCGAACTATTTCAATATGCACAACTTTTTAAAATCACATTTTCTATATGGAAATGTGTTTAATTAAAGAAAAATGATATGTCTACAACATTTTTACAACAAATCTTAAGTGGCAGGTTGTTACTGGTTGTTATTGTTGGGGCAAAAAAGTAATCTTAGTGTTAGTTTCAAATTTGAACCAATAACAACTAACCATCTGTGATTTGTTGTAAAAATGTTGTAAAATTGTTGTAGACGTAACATCTCTCTTAATTAAATTAGGAATGTTTGACAATAAATGGCCAAAATGGGCTTTTATCATTTTCTCACAAACTTTCTAGCAAAATGCCCCATATCTAAAACTATTTAAGAAAATGCTCCTGTTTTGAAACTCGATTTTTAGAAAATCGAGTTATAGCGAAAGTGAATTTAGAAATTTTTTATTTTTTCCTGGAACTTGAGTTCCATGCAAAGTACTCGAGTTCCACTTAAATTTTTTCAAGGAACTCGAACTCGAGTTTCGGAATTTTTTTTTTTTTAAATTTTCAGTTCGCTATAACTCGATAATTGTCCAAAAATCGAGTTTTAAATTGAAACTCGATTTTTAGAAAATCTAGTTTCAAAACAGGGGGATTTTCCTAATTAGTTTGAAAAAGACGACATTTTGCTAGAAAATTTGTGAGAAAGGGGCAAATGCCCATTTTGGCTGACAATAAATTGATCTTTTACAAGGAGCATAGCATAATTATCCCTTAAGCTAGTGAGAAACAAACCATACGAAGCCATGAAATAAATGGACTCATAAATATAATATCATATGCCCTCAAAAAAATAAAGATCTTAAATATTTAATGGACATAAAATATGGTGCAGCTTGAATTGCGCTTATCCAAAACAGATAGATGCGTAACGACGCGACATTTTTTGTCTCAAAACTCAAAAGTGATCCTCAAATGTTACTTCAAATATTAGGTCCGGGTCGTTTTCAATATCCACGTAATTCCACTTGCTACACAAAGTGGAAAGCATTATAATTTTAGAACCTAACAACGCTCTAAGAGAGATCAGGAAAACTGCCATGTGCAAAGGGCCAATAGATTGCTCGGTTTAGAGCTTTAAGAGTTCCATATGGAGTTGGCTTCATTGTAATGCAATCCCTGCAAGCTGCTCCTTATCTCTCTCTCTTTGTCTCTTTGCATGATGATCATGTGTGAACTGCTAAAGGGTTTGTCTCTTTACCTAGCTAGGGTTTTTTTGGGAGTCATGCTTGTAACCCAATAACCTTCCAAATAAAGATATGGTCTGTTTGGTTAGACTTTTTGCGATATTAAAATAGCGTTTTTAAAACTTAAAACTTTGTTTTGCAATAACAATTTTTCGTAGTTTTTTACAAATGCTTGTTTTAAATTCAAAACGCAATTTTTCAATAGTTTATACAAACGTATCTATAAATGCCTATTGGTGCACTTTTCTTCTCTACAAAAAAGAAGAAGATATATAATAATAATAATAATAATATAAGCCCATAATTGAAGAGAGAAAGTATGAACAATAAGTGAAGAGTAAAATAGTATATATGTCTAATAGTAAAATGAAAACATGATGATGGATGGCCAACAATAAGTTAAAACGAAGTAATGTACTTCCAACAGTGAGTTAAAAGTGGACCAAAACAATTCTAACAGTTAGCACAGTCTTGAGTCAATTAACAAAATATGAATAAACAAGGATAAGTTCTTTTTATGATATTTTCGGATCAAAGGGGCAAAATTTCTAATCCCAAAAGAGATAGAAGTCTAGTAATAGTGGAAATCACATACATGGAGTTTCTCTCGAAATGAGAGGAACATAAATTAAATGGTTTGAAGACTTAAGGTCTATTTATAGACACCCTTGTACCCTTTCATGAAGAGTTTCATCCTCTTAAAGGTTTGTAACTCTAAAAACAAATACAATCCCTTGTAACAGTCACATTCAAGTATGACAGTGTGCACCATTGTTAATTTGTTATGGTGTGATCACCTCTATTATGCTAGCACCTCCCATGTCATCACACTAAAATAATAGGTGATAACCTATATTTAGTTAGCATAATAAAACATTAGTACTAATTACAGACCACATGCTAACTCCCATCTATGACTCCTATCCCCCATTGGTACAATATTGCATACTCTCACTCCCACTATGCTCAACATCTGATACTAGCTCTAACAATTTACCAGAATTTCCTTTTCCTCCAACTATTATGAACTTGTTCCTCAATTCTTGTACTATCTGTGGGAGCTAGATGTTAAGTTTGTTTACTTTGTGTACCTCATTTTGTTCCAGTGGAGCTACTTTGGTTGGTATATACTTTCAAGAAATATAGCTTATATACTTTCTATCAATTTCAATATATATCATGGAAGAATCTGTTAGGGTCTAAAGACTTAGGATTTTATGTATTTAGAACTCTAATGTGTATTGTTGGCAAATCATGATCAAAACAGGTTGTTAGTCTTGTTTAGACTTGCTCAAAGTGTGGGCGTTTTATGTAAAGTTGGAATCGAGTGGTTGCAAAAGTATTAGTGATTTTCGGCCTGACTCGATCGATCGAAAATTAGACTCGATCGATCGAATCTCGGGCAGAATATTTTTTCTGCAGAATTTCCAACTCAGCCCAAGCCCATTAAGGATTAGGGTTTCAGATCTACTTCTCCCACTATAGAAAGGAAACCCTAAGCCACGTTTTTGAGAGCTTTTAGAGAGAGAAAAGAGTGTGCCTCTTTTGTATCTAGGGTTTTGTACCCAATCCTCTCTAAGTCTTTGTTGCTCATATTTTGCGGTTTGTGTGAATCTCTTGTGAGATCCTTGAGGAGCTTTCCTTCACATAAACTTAGGGTTTTCAAGGTAGAGATTATATCAACACCTTGATGATCAACTTGGTTGCTGCCATTGGAGCTTAAAGAATAACAAGCGTGGGTGCTTGTAGCTGATTGGAGAATCCAAGAAAGAAGGAGTCCGTGGATTCGAAGCTTGCACGTGGTCGTGTCAGTAAGTTCTACTGGTGGGTAGCATTAGGAAGTCAAGCGGGGAGCTTGTAAGTCCTTTTGTATGAACTTCGATTCTTTCGCATAGTGGATTCAGGTTTACCTTGAGGATAGCTAGGTCAAATCCTCCCCAGGTTTTTACCGTGTGGTTTCCTGGGTGATCATATCATTGTGTTTTTATATTTCCGCTGCTTTATATTTTTGATATGATTGTATGTTTGTGATAACCTAGAATTGCATAAATTGACTAAGTTAATCACTTGGCTAATTAACTAGGTTAATCTGGTTGGTTTAAGGGGTCTAAATTTCTAACAAGTGGTATCAGAGCGGGTAGCTCTTTTGTTGTAGATCTTTTGATCTAAAAGCTGATCCTTGACCCCTGTTGTCATGGATAATTTGAAGTGTCTTTCTGCTCATGTTTGTGATGTTTTGAATAAAAAGGACACTATTGTTTCTGTTGATTTTTTTGATGCTTTTGAAACTCTTCGTAAGGAATTATCTAAATCTTTGAAAATTTCTAAGAAATTCAAGGAAGAGTTAAAATTGGCTAATCTTGAAAAAGAGGAATTGCTTGTTAGATTAGATGAGTCTAATAAAAAGAATGAATTTTTGAGAAATCAAATTTCCTCTCAAGATGAGAAGATGAAAAGCTTGGAACAAGAGTTAGTTGAATCTAAAGCTAAAATTGAAAATTTGACTAGTACTAAGCTTGTTGTTGATAACAGAAATGTTTCTGTTTCTCTTAAGCCTAAAACTGAAAAATTTTACATCCCTCATTTCAAGAGGAATAATAAAGAGAAGGCTTATTTTGCTAGGTTAGACAAAGGTAAAAGTTCTGATGTAGACGCTGAAGTTTCTAAACCTAAGTCTAAACCTACTGTTAGAGAGCATAATAAATCTGTTTTTGTGCCTACCTGTCACCTTTGTGGTGTTGTTGGTCATATTAGACCAAATTGTTCTTTGTTGAGGCAAAAACCAAAATCTGAGACTAGATTTGCTGTTAGGAATACTGATGTTCCTAAATTTGTTCTTGTTTGCCACTTTTGTGGTATTCGTGGTCACATTCATCCTAATTGTCATAAGTTGAAATTTAAGCATTCTGTATGTCAATCTAAGATATGTGATGACATTTCTCCTACCATAAGTGCATATAAATTGTTTCATATTCTTTTGAAAAATTTGAGCTTGTTGGCTTGTGAAAGGAATTTGCAGGATTTCAGTCTTTCTCAGAAGATTTGTGTAATTCCTCAAATACACTCTGCTTCTCATGGATTTTCACTTACAAAGCCAAATACTCGTGCTAAATGGGTGAGAAAAGATTCTCAAAGGTGAGTGTTGCTAACTTGTCCTTGATTTAATTCTTTCAATTGATTATGGACATGTTTTGTTTTTGCTTTTGGTTGTTTTTTTTTTTAGATTGTTTTTTAAAAATAAAAAATAAAAACGAAAAACATTGAAAATTTTCAAAAAGACAAAAATATTTTATTTTGTGTCTTGTTTTATTTTTCTTGAGGATTACATGAGTTATAATATCTCTCTCTTGATTTAGAACATGCTTGACATTGTGGAGAAACTTGAATAGTTTGTGCTAAGCTATTTCTGATTTTGTGTGAGTATGTACTAGTTTGTACATGTACTCAAGGGTTAATTAAGAAATTTATATTTCTTGTTTGTGTACCCTCTATAGCTTAGTTATGCACTGTCATGCATTGCATTTGCATTGTTCATTTAGCATAATATGTGCTTTTTTGTTTTTTGGTCATATAGTTTTTTGAAACCAAAAAGATTTTTGTGTTTTGTATTTCACATCTTGGATTTATAATCAAGGATTGGCCACCTTATCTTTACATAACATGTTTATGTACCCTGTTTAGCTTTGATGAGCTTATTTATTGCACTTGACTAGTTGAAACTTTGTAGTGCATGTTGTGTGGGAAAGATGTTTATGGTGTTTATCACTTTGTCTTAATCTTGAAGTCACATGTTATTTGACTGTCGGACTTGATCCTTTTGAGAAAGGCATAAATAACCATCTCACCACTGTTCATTAGCCAATCATGAACACCTTAGTGCATATCGTAAGATTCTGTGCTCGAGAAAGTGTAGCACATGCACAAAAAGAACATAAGGTGTAGCCTCGGTTTAATTGCTTAATGCTTAAAATTGGTGTGTACTATTAGGCTTGATGCCAAATCACATAATTAAAATTGGTGTGTAAATTATGAGGCAAATCAAGAAACTTACATGATTGCAAGCTTTTATTCTAGGAGATGTGGGAGTTATATGATGTAACTCGTTAGGTGATAGTCTCGTTCAAATTCTATGTGATGAATTTTGTAGACTATGTGTTTGATTTCTATTCACATATCAACTCACATGTATCTCAAGCTTTTGCTAGTTGCACACACAACACAAGTTACTCTTTGCTAAACTTGGTATATTATATTCTGTGTGATCTTGTTGTGGCTATCCAAGATTAAAAGTTCCTTGATTTTAATGCAAAATGTGTTTAAAGTTTGAGTTTTGAGGACAAATTGATTGAAAATCTTGATTTTGGAAGATCTGGATTAAATTCAAGGGTTTTTGAAAAACTTTTCAACTCATACTTATGCATAAAACACTATGCTTTGAGGAGTTTCTGCATTAAAATGCTTTGTTTTTCAAAAATCTGATTTTTCCAGACTTTCGATCGATCGAACTTGTTTTTCGATCAATCGAAATTGCAATTAAAATTTTTGGTTTGAGTTTGCCTGACTCGATTGATGTTCGATCGATGCTCGACCGATCGAAACTGAAAAGTTTTCAATTTTTAAGTGTTTGACCAAATTTTTGTTCATGCATCATTTATGTTTAGGATTCACATGCATTGCATTGATTTTTGTATCCATATTGCAGTTTTGCAATCATATCTCTCATTATTTTCACACATAACATGCATACACTTTGCTAAATTGGGTACTCAACTTGATTTAAAAATTGATTGATTAATTTTTGAGTCCTTTGTACTCTTTAGTATATGCTATTTTTATGTGTGAACTGTAGAAAATTATTTTCTTAAGAGATATGATGGATAATCAATGTGCAAATATTTTTCTCTATTCATGCAACTGTTTATGGGTCACATAGTGTCTAGTTTGCATTTATTGAAAGAGAGAATATTTTTTTTCATGTGTATCCTCACCTTAGTTTTTAACTTTGTGTGTTTTTATTATCCCCACCCCCTTTATTTTTCCCCAAAACTGTTTTTCCTAAAACTTGTTTTGTTTTTCCTATTTTTATAGGGGGAGAAAAGTTTTTTTTTAACCTTTGTGGTTCTTAGGGAGAGTTGTTGCTCTTCGTAGGGGGAGATGTCTCTATTTTTTATAGAGTTGAATTGTTTTGTATCCCTTTGATTCTCTATTTTCTCTTATCCTTTATTGCGTATGTTGACTGTTTACTCTTTGTATGAGTTGTCTTTGTCAATACATGACAAAAAGACGGAGAAATTACTGATTTATGGGAATCATGTTTGTCTTGTTTAGGGGGAGTTGAAATTATTTTTGAAATGGGAGAATATAAATAAAAACTTTTTGTTGTATCTAACTTAGGGGGAGAGTTAGTTTACTTATGTTTTTATTTCTGTTTCTTGTTCACTGCTCATTGATTTATATTTATGAGTTATTCATGATATATGTCTTTGTTTTGTGTTTTGTGAAGTCAAGAATTTATTTGTTGATTTACTGTTTTTTTGTCACACATGCGTTTATGCGTTTTGTTTAGTGTTTCAGGAATATACAGGTTGATTCAATTGAGCTGCTGTCTACACTTGCAACTGATGGATAGTAGTTAGGATTGAATTTGTGTTATGAGCATTATTTTTGTAAAGGGCTTTTACTTTGTAAACTTTGAGCTTTTAATTTGTGTTTTGTCACGGATTGCCAAAGGGGGAGTTTGTTAGGTTCTAAAGACTTAGGATTTTATGTATTTAGAACTCTAATGTGTATTGTTGGCAAACCATGATCAAAACAGGTTGTTAGTCTTGTTTAGACTTGCTCAAAGTGTGGGCGTTTTATGTAAAGTTGGAATCGAGTGGCTGCAGAAGTATTAGTGACTTTCGGCCTGGCTCGATCGATCGAAAATTAGACTCGATCGATCGAATCTCGGGCAGAATGTTTTTTCTGCAGAATTTCCAACTCAGCCCAAGCCCATTAAGGATTAGGGTTTCAGATCTAATTCTCCCACTATATAAAGGAAACCCTAAGCCACGTTTTTGAGAGCTTTTGAGAGAGAGAAGAGAGTGCTTCTTTTGTATCTGGGTTTTGCACCCAATCCTCTCTAAGTCTTTGTTGCTCATACATTGCGGTTTGTGTGAATCTCTTGTGAGATCATTGAGGAGCTTTCCTTCACATAAACTTAGGGTTTTCAAGGTAGAGATTATTTCAACATCTTGATGATCAACTCGGTTGCTGCCATTGGAGCTTAAAGAATAACAAGCGTGGGTGCTTGTAGCTGATTGGAGAATCCAAGAAAGAAGGAGTCCGTGGATTCGGAGCTTGCACGTGGTTGTGTCAGTAAGTTCTACTGGTGGGTAGCATTAGGAAGTTGAGCGGGGAGCTTGTAAGTCCTTTTGTATGAACTTCGATTCTTTCATAGTGGATTTAGGTTTACCTTGAGGATAGCTAGATTAAATCCTCCCCAAGTTTTTCCGTGTGGTTTACTGGGTGATCATATCATTGTGTTATTTATATTTCTGCTGCTTTATATTTTTGATATGATTGTATGTTTGTGATAACCGAGAATTGCATAATTTGACTAAGTTAATCACTTGGCTAATTAACTAGGTTAATCTGGTTGGTTTAAGGGGTCTAAATTTCTAACAGAATCGATACTCTCTACTCTTGTATTGCACATTATCTAGGTATCATATGAACCTGCACTCTCATTTCGTATTAATTCGCTTATTTATTAAGTGATCATATGATTTTACATGGAATTCCAAACTTGAGATTCACTAGTTTTAGGTTAACACATAGGACTTCTAGGCTTCTAGCTATTCTTTGCATATTTGCAAAGTTCCTAACCGGCCACCATTTTCATATTTCAAGAATTTATTGGATCCATTAATATTAATTGAAGATGTTGCATGTTATGCGTACCACATATTAGTCTTTAATTCTAGTAAGTAGCAAGTGCTTCAACTAACACAATGTGTCCAGACCTTGAATTTTCAATATCTAAAGGATACAAAGTATTCCATTCCTTAATTCTCAATCCGCATACATTAAAATAAAGAACTCTAAGAGAATCCAACCATTCTTATATTTTATTTTTTATGAACTTTTATAAAAAGGGGCTTTGGTAATTATCAAATCCATTGAATTTATTTAGATTGTGTTTGGTTGAGGTAAAAAAGGGAGATGATGGAAAAGAGAGAGAAAGAGGGGGGGGGGGGGGGGGGGACCAAAAATGGAGGATAGATGGAGATTTTCCTGTTTAGTTTAAAAGGAAAGGGGGAGGAAGGAAAATAGTGAGTTGGTGAAGTCACAGAAGCCTGAAGAAAGCACACACGATAATTTCTTTGATGAGATATAAACTGTTAATTTCTGGTAATAAACCTCAAATTCATGTGAGGTTCTTTGAATCTATAAGGTGATAGGGTTCTAAAATCCACTAGAGAAAAATTTGAGAAAAAATCTGAATTTTATTAATAATAATCTAATTTGCCTTTGGAGGCTACAAAATATATAATTACTGAAGAAATAAAACTCTAGGATAATTAGGAAATTGCCTGAAACCCTAATCACACTAATCACGAGATTAGGTGGTAAAATATTGAACTTACCAAAAATGGTAAAATTGAATTAAATGCAAAATCATAAACTATTGACCTTAAGGGTTGTCCCAAAACAAGCAGAACCTTATTCTAATTTTTAAGTAAAAAGTTACTAAGTAAACAAAATTACTAAAAACGGCAAAGTCACTGTTTTCAGGAGCTAAATAAAAGAATTTGCCAAAATCAGGGCGCATCTCGTGGTAAAGTGAGGACGATCAGAAGACCATTTTCCTTCAGCCTGCCAAATTTTATACAATTTTGACTCCGTTGCCCTTGATGTTCCAAGAAAGCCATGACGGTCTGTGAGTGTATCCCCCATTGGTCTATACTTTCTATCAATTTCAATATATATCATGGAAGACTAGATACCCTCCACTCTTGTATTGCACATTATCTAGGTATCATATGAACCTGCACTCTCATTTCGTATTAATTCGCTTATTTATTAAGTGATCATATGATTTTACATGCAATTCCTAACTTGAGATTCGCTAGTTTGAATCTTTAGGTTAACACATAGGACTTCTAGGATTTTCTTGCATTTATGGTAGTGACATATATGGCATAAAATTTATGGGATTTAATTATGTGAGAGTCAATCCGCATCTGTCTCGAAATTAGACTTTGCCATGTGATGGGACTGACGAACTCAACCCCCCTAGACGATATCATTGAGACCAATGAGGCCATCCTCTGAGACGAGCTAAGCTCATGTTCATATCACCGACGAAACTAATGAATCCATTCAATGCAGCCAATAATGTCCCAAGCGGTTATAAGACCAGCTGTATAGACTGTTAGATGCCTCATTAAGGCCCACATTATTGAGCATAAGGCGTTACCAGGAGAGACATTAAAGCCACATTAACGACCACAACGGCTAGGGGCTGGGGAAACATATATAAAGCCCTCACAACACCAATACAAGGTACATAGATACACTTAGAAATATTTCTTGCTCCATTATATCACATTATTCTTTCCAAAGAGTTTCCTTATACTGACTTTGGCATTGGAGACGTTGTGGCAGACACCACACCGGTGACCACTCTAAGGAAGCTACCCTACCATTTCTACAATCACAGAGACGAAGTCTTGGCTCCATCTGGACGCACTTACTTTGACTGACGTATCTGTACTTCATTAGTTTGGTGCCGTCTGTGGGAAATGACATTTTCGTACCTTGATCTGAAAGCGTAGTTTCCAATTAACTTCTACGATCGAATGGAGTCCAACCAGGATTCTGCAGCATTAGCTCAGCAAGTCCAGGCTCTTGCGGCCACCGTCAAAGAGCTCACCAGGCAAAATCAGGAAATGAAACTACAACTTCAACTGGAGGAGAATCGATCCAGAGCCAACTAGGAAGATGAGGGAAATAGCCATAGAAGAAGCGACCGTCGAGGGCCTACTACTCCAGATGAACAGAACTCAGATCTTCTTCGAGAGATAAGGAGGGAGATGGACGAGTTGAGGAACGCTATTATGGAAAAAACAGACCGGAGCGTGATAGAATGGTCAGGGCAACAGATTCACCTTTCACTACGGCAGTCTTGGAATGTTCGGTGTCGTCGAAATTTTGACTGCCTCAACTTGAGCCGTTTGACGGGCTTAAGGACCCCTAGGACCACCTCAACACCTTCAAGATGACGCTAGGCCTTCAACAGCCACCTGACGAGACACTGTGTCGTTCCTTCCTCACCACTCTCAAATAAGCGGCAAGAGAATGGTTCACCAAGTTGCCAACATCGTCCATCGATAGCTTCGAGCAGCTGAGTAATTTCTTTTTACGCCACTTCATTGGAGGACAACGCCTTAAGAGGCCAGCAGACCATTTGCTCACCATTAGACAAGGAGAGAAAGAAACCCTGAGGTCGTACGTGAAACGCTTCACTCGGGAGACCTTGGAGGTAGACGAAGCTGATGACAAGGTGCAGTTGACGACCTTCAAAGCAGGACTGAGGTCCAAAGAGTTCGTGGATTCACTCGCGAAGAATCCTCCTAAGATGATGGCAGAGATGCTATTGAAAACACAGAAGTACATGAATGCTGAAGATGCATTAGCTGCCATAAGGGATGTGGAAAAGCCAGGAGACAAGGGGAGGAAAGATGACGATCGCAAAGGACAAAAAAGAGAGCGCCCAGATTGTCGGACTAATGATGAGGGTAAAAGAAAGGACGAGAGAACTCCCAGGACGGTAAAATTCACCCCTTTAATTATGTCTGTTGATAAAATTTTGACACAAATTAGGGATGAGCACTACCTCAAATGGCCAAGGCCATTACATTCATCCCCTAATGTTTGTGACAAGAATAAGTACTACCGGTTTCACAAGGATCATGGCCACTACACAGAAGATTGCTGGGACCTAAAAGAGCAGATAGAGAAGTTGATACAGAAAGGAAAACTGCAGAAATATGTGAAGAAGGGGGAGCCTAGTAGGTTCACAGACGGTAACAAAAACCAGCGCGATTCCTCACTCAAAGACGAGGATCATAAGTTCCAGCATCCGCCAAATGTGATCGGAGAGATAAAGATGATTGCAAGAGGGCCATTCACAGGCGGGTTATTTAGATCCCTCAGGAAGGCATGTTAGAGGCAGGTGAACAACATCCACATGATACCCCCGTTTAAGCAAAGATGGACGGACCAGGACATGTCTTTCAACGAGGAAGATGCTAGGGGAGTGAAGCATCCACATAACGATCCTTTAGTCATAATGCTCACGATAGAAGGATTTAATACCAGAAGGATCCTTGTGGACAATGGTAGCTTTACAGACATCATCTACCTTCCTGCTTTCTAGTAGTTAAAGCTAGATCCAAAAAGGCTGCGTCTGTTTGACTCCTCCCTCGTCAGTTTCAGTGTAGACAGAGTATATCCTAAGGGCATAGTGACGTTGACAGTAACAGTGTGGACCTACCCGAGGCAATTGACTCGTTAGTTAGACTTTTTGGTGGTAGATTTCCCTTCATCTTAAAATGTGATTATTGGAAGGCCCACACTCAACCGATGGAAGGCAGCCACGTCCACCTATTGCTTAAAGGTAAAGTTTCCAACAGAGAACGGTGTTGGCGAGGAAAAAGGAGATCAAGTCCTAGCCAGAGAGTGCTACCAGGCCGTCTTGGCTGCAAAGGAGAACCATACATGGGTGATCGAGGGGAAGAAGGAAGATAAAGTGGAAGCCCTAGAAACAGTGGAACTGGCCGAAAGAGAGGCAACCAAGACGACAAGAATAGGGATGACGTTAAGTCCCGAGATAAGAACAAGGCTCGTCCAGTTCCTTAAAGAAAATATGGATGTCTTTGCATGGAGTCACGAGGACATGCCAGGCATATCTCCATAAGTCATTCAACATAAGTTGAACGTGGACCCGGAAAGAAAGCCCGTCCAGCAAAGACGAAGAGTCTTTGCCTCAGAACAAAACCAAGCAGTTACAGACGAGGTTAACAAACTGTTGTCGGCAGGCTTTATCCGGGAAGTCTACTATCCTGATTGGCTCGCAAACGTCGTCCTAGTGAAAAAAGCGAATGGGAAGTGGAGAATGTGTGTGGACTTCACGGACCTGAACAAGGCTTGCCCGAAAGATAGTTTCCTTTTACCAAGGATAGACCAGCTTGTGAATTCCATAGCCGGGCATAAGTTACTGATGTTCATGGACACCTTCTCAGGTTACAACCAGATAAAAATGACTGAAGAAGATCAAGAGAAAACTGCTTTCGTCACAAGTCAATGGCTTTATAGATATAACGTAATGCCCTTTGGACTAAAGAATGCATGAGCTACTTATTAGAGGTTAGTGAACAAAATGTTCAGCAAACAGATCAGCAGGAATATGGAGGTATATGTGGATGACATGCTCGTCAAGAGCAAAGAGGAACTTGCCCATCTGGACGACCTGAAGGAGACGTTTGCCACCCTCAGGCAATACCAGATGAAGTTGAACCCTAACAAGTGTGTTTTTGGTGTAGCCTCGGAAAAATTCTTGGGATTCATGGTGTCCCAAAGAGGAATAGAAGCAAACTCAGAGAAGGTGCAAACCATAATCAACATGACATCGCCCAAGACCGTCAAGGAAGTCCAGAAGCTCACAGGAAGGATTGTCGCTCTAAATAGGTTCGTCTTTAGAGCGACAGACAAGTGCTTGCCCTTCTTCAAGACCTTGAAGAAGGCTTTCGCTTGGACCGACGAGTGTGAAGTAGCGTTTTAGGAACTCAAACGTTACTTGAGTAATCCACCCCTCCTGAGTCCATCCAAGGAAGGGGAAAACTTATATTTGTACTTGGCAGTATCAGCTACGGCAGTGAGTGCAGCCCTGATTCGAGAAGAGGACAAGAAATAACTCCTAGCTTACTACGTCAGTCAAGCTTTCCAAGGCGTTGAAGCTAAGTACCCAAGGATTGAAAAGATTGCATTTGCGTTAATAGTAGCCTAGCGCAAATTGCGACAATATTTTCAGGCAAATCCTATCCTAGTGATGATGGATCAACCCATCAAGAAGTCCATGAACAAGCCTGAAGCAGCAGGGAGAATGGTCCAGTGGGCAATCAAACTTAGCCTGTTTGACATTGAGTACCACCATAGGACAGCTATTAAGGCACAAGCCTTGGCGAACTTTATTGCCGAGTTCACCCTCCCAGACGAGAATAGCCTCATTAACGAAATAGAAAGGTGGACGATACAGACCGATGGTTCATTAGCCCAAAAGAGGGGGGGAGTAGGTGTTGCCATAACCACCTCTGATGGAGAAATGCTTAGATATGGAGTTCAACTGCAATTCCTTGCCACCAACAACGAGGCCGAGTACGAAGGAATACTGACAGGACTGAGACTCGGGAAGGCACTCGGAGCTAAGAACTTGCTAGTCCAAAGCGATTCAAAGCTGGTGATAGGGCAGATTAAAGAAGAGTATAAGGTAAAGGAGGAGAGAATGTAGAAATACCTCAAGCTGACGAAGCATCTGACTCAGGAATTTGATAAAGTGGAATTTGTGCAGATCCCTAGAAGCTAGAACATGATAGCAGACAAAGTCGCGAAGTTAGCATCGTCGGAAGGAGCAGTGAGCCTGGGCTTAGTGATGGAAGTCTAGAAACACCCCAGCATCGAGGAAATATCCACATTTGCAATCCAGAGCATAGGTAGCTGGATCACACCAATTATATCTTTTCTCTAGGATGGGCACCTCCCTCAAGAAATAGAGGAAGCCAGGAAGGTCAGGAAGAGAGCAACCAGGTTCATGATCCTGAACGACACACTATACAAGAGAGGCTTTTCCATACCTTACCTGAAGTGCGTGGACGAAGAAGAAGCCAAGTATATTCTAGAGAAGATCCATGAAGGAGTTTGCGGAGACCATGCAGGCCCCAAATCACTAGTAAGTAAAGTTATTAGAACTTGTTATTTCTGGCCTACAATGTAGGTAGATGCAAGGGAGCTCGTCAAGAAGTGCGACAAGTGCCAAATGTTTGGAAATGTCCAACGCCTTCCAGCACAGAGACTGACGACGATACCCTCCCCCTAGCCCTTTGCATAATGGGGAATCGACATCATTGGCCCGTTGCCTTAAGGTGAAGGACAGGTAAAATTCCTACTAGTCGCCATTGATTACTTCACAAAGTGGGTCGAAGCAGAAGCACTAGCAACCATCACAGAAGCCAGAATCTAGAACTTCGTGTGGAAAAATATAATTTGCAGGTTGGGGATTCTACGGACGATTATATCAGATAATGGGCGGCAGTTCGACAGCCAAAACTTTAGGGACTTTTGTTCAAGCCTAGGATCAAGAACCAATTCTCATCCCCGGGACATCTACAGGCAAACGGATAGACAGAGGTGACGAATCGAACACTACTGAAGCTTATCAAGGCCAAGTTAGACGACGCAAAGGGGGCCTGGCCGGAAGAGTTGCCCAGCGTCTTGTAGGCCTACAGGACCACAGCAAGGACGCCAACAGGAGAAACCCCCTCCAGACTTACCTATGGCACCGAAGCAGTAATCCCGGTTGAGGTAGGAATATCCAGCATGAGGCGAGAGACATTCCAAGAAAAGAATAATGATGACCAGTTAAGAGTCAACCTGTATTGTCTAGACGAAGTGAGAGAGAAAGCCTCCGACAATATGACGAAGTACCAACAAAAGATGGCTGAGTACTACAACAGGAGAGTGAAACTCAGACGACTAGACATAGGAGACCTCGTCCTACGCAAGGTCACCCCAGTAACTAGAGATTCTGCCCAAGGAAAGCTTAGCCCCACATGGGAAGGACCCTACTGGGTTGTCCATTACTCCAGACAAGGCAGCTATCACCTGGAGACCCTGGACAGGTAGAGAATTCCACGACCATGGAACATTGAGTACTTGAAGAGATACCACCAATAAATGTAACCAACAATTGTACTCATTCTCGAAAGCAATAAAAAGAATTATTTAGCCAATATCTTACTGAGAACATATCTTGTAATATGAAAGTCGCACAAAAATGGCTAAGTAACAAGATTCCGCCTAGACGGATGTAAGTTACTGACGAAGCCAAAAGAATGACAAGATCCCGAAAAGGGTGTAAGTCATAAAAAGAAAAGAAAAAATGGCTAAGTAACAAGATTCTGCCTAGACGGATGTAAGTTACTGACGAAGCCAAACAAAAGAATGAGAAGATCCCTAAAAGGGTGTAAGTCACAAAAAGAAAAGAAAAAATGGCTAAGTAACAAGATTCCGCCTAGACGAATGTAAGTTACTAACGAAACCAAAAGACAAGAACCTTGCAACAAACCTGTTCAAGATGCTACCCAAATACAGGCCTGAAAACAAGGCTGTAGAAAGAAGGCATCTTTTGAAAAACTCAGGCTGAATCTGAGCTCTCAACCAGTTCACCAAAACCCTCAACTAAGTAACAGAATCCACATAGACAGAAATAAATTGTTGACGAAGAAAAGGAAGAGTTACAACTACAAGAACAGAAGTCACAAGCAAGTAAGTATGCCATTGCTAATTTAATCTAAGCCCAAAAACAACAAGCAGTTACCATTGTTTTTACATCTAAACCAAATGCCCATAAACACTGGGCCAAAGCTATTGTTCTCAAAGCAAAATAAAAAGAAAAAATTGTTTTGAAATTAGACCTAAAAACACACTGGGCACTTAAAAAAAAAAGAAATAGTGAAATGAAGGAGCAGGTTCAGGCATTTGTGACCGTGTCATCACCAGTTGAGGAAGGAAGAGCACTTTCGGGGGCATTATTCTCAGGAGCCGTGGAGGCCTCGTTAGCAGCCATCTCCTTGTCTACCTTTTCGAGGTCAAGGTTCTCCAGATCTACTCCAGAGGGGTGCTTGATGAAATATCGCCTCAGAAACTCGAACCCCTTGAAGTACCAGTTGAAGAGCACGGTGTTGTACTCATCAGTCTGTTGGAATGCCTCGACGGCCTTAGCAGTGATGACTTTGAGTTTCTCCTTGTCAGCTAGAAGTTGTTCATCATTTTCCTGTGTTAGCTGCCGTTCGGCTCTGAGGTCGTCACTTAAGGTCTTGGTTTTCTCCTTCAGGGTGTTGGCCTCGTTCATGGAGTTAATCAAATCTTTCTTCAACTTCTAGTTCTCTGCTTCTAAGGTCGCCACCCTGGACATAGCAGACTCAACCTTGGCCTCTTGAGTCAAATACTCCGTGGTAATATGAAGACTTTCCCCCAGCACCTGAAAGAAGGAACTAGATCCAAAAAAAAAAAAAAAAAAGGAGAGACTGAAATTGCATAAGTACTTTACTTGAACAAGTTTATGGACATGGCGAGCTACCACCTTGTTGGAAGGCACGCCTGAGAAAACCTTTAAATCCTCAGCAGTGACAACCTCGTGTGCCCTCTCCACAGCAAGTTCAGCATCGTCCCAGATGCTGGATGCAGAGGAGCCAGCCTTCTCCTTCCTTTTGTTTGTCAAACGTGGCTTCTTGGAGGTAAGAGTAGCAATCTCCTCGACAGAAGTGGCTGGGGAAGCTGTCCTCGTCACTTCAGTACCAGGGACATCGGAAGCAACGAGAGTTCCTAGAGCCACCGTAGAACCCTTCCTTGTAATGTGCACTGCCCTCTTCTCGAGATTGGATAGTGGCTCGTCCTTCTTCGATCTCATTTTCGCATACATATCTTTATTAAACTTAGTCGTCATTCCTGCAAGAGGAGAATACTAGTAAAAAATACATATGTCTATATATGTATATGCATGAGGATCATCATGGACGAGCTCGGCACTTACTCTTTTTTCCTTCAATCTCGATATTGCGTAGTACCAAAGCAGACGGATCGGGACCGAGACAATAGAAGGCAAGAGTCTGTGGGTCCATAAGATCATCCCAAGCCTCAATTATCTTTACGTATGCAATTGCCTTCTCAACACGCTCCCTGTGCTTGCTCTTAAGTTTAGGCCATCTCTTAACTGCGCAAAACAAAGAGCAAAAGGGTTAATGACGATAAAATACAACGAAAATCAATGGGCAAGAAGAAATAATGACGCATCTAATTGTGGGGTTCCCCATCGACAGAGCAACCTTGGGAGATTACCCCAAACCTCGTTGGAGGGGGTCTCAAAGTCATCCTCGGGTACAAAAAGAATCGGGACTTCCAGTACCTGAAGGACGAAGGTAAGCCTCTAACGATCCTAGTTCTCCTCTCCTAGGGCACTAACTCATAATACCCGTACTCCTTGGATTCTTTCAAACGATATAAGTAAACGAGCTCATCTACCTTAATCATGTCCTCGTCTATAGCAGCCAGCCATATCTCAATGCAGTTGACCACTATCCTCCATGAATTGGGCATAAGTTGCCCTGGGGCGATTCCAAAACGATCTGATAGCTCCATAAGAAATGGATGGACGGGGAACCTCAACCTACACAAGAAGGCAGCCTCATAAAAGCATACCTCCCCAGGAAAGAAATGGCAAGCTCGTTCCTCCTCATGGAGTAGACGAACCCTAACCTTGTCCGGGAACTGGAACCTACCCTTAAATCTACCAAGTGTCTCGCTGTCCAGCCCACACTCCTCCTCGAGGGCATAAAAAGCCCTAACCTCCAGAAGGGTAGAGACGGCGGTATATCCTCCCGCTGGTTCCTCGTTAGAGGACAGCCCAGTCTCGAGCTCACTGGATCTTACTTCAGACATTCTTTTTCTCTCCTCTACTACCAATTCCCTAAACCAATTGGCTGATTGACTAAGCACAGGGAACAGCTCACCCAATACGACACCTAACCCAGAACCCTAAAAAAAAAAATTCCCAACCAAAGGAGAAAAACGTGGGAAGTATCCAAGGAAGCCCCCAAACGAGCAAATAAAAAGGAAACTGAGGGGTAAGGGTGTGCAAAAAACCCACCAATCCACAAACCCGACCTAACCCAACTCGACCCGTCGGGTTGGGTCGATTTTTAGGGCTTGGTGGGTTAAGTTGGGTTACAATTTTTTTTTTTTTAGCGGGTCGGGTTGGGTTTGGGTCATAAAATTACAAACCCGCCAAACCCGACCCGACCCACCCATATTTAATATATATTATATATTTAATAATTTTTTTTTTAAAACCAGCTGTAGGGCACTTCGGTTCCTACTATCATATATATATATATATATATATATTTAAATATATTATATATATTTTGTTTATCAACTCAGTTAGATATATTTTGTTTATAACTGAGTTAAAAATTCATGTATATTTTGTTTATAAGTGAATTAGGATACTAGTTCATTTATATTTTGTTTATCAACTCAGTTGGATACTTAGACATATTTTGTTTACAACTGAGTTGGAATATTTGTTTATATATTAATGTATATTTTGTTTATCAACTCAGGTGGCAAGTGTGATATATTTTTTTCTGCTCAATTTAATAATAATAGTAATAAAAAAAAATTGTCCAACTCATGGGTTTAACCCGACCCATGTGGGTTGGGTTGGACTTATGTGATGGGTTGGGTTGGGTTGAATTTTTTTTGACCCACCATAGTGGGTTGGGTCAAAAAATCCCCTCAACCCGACCCATGCACACCCCTACTGAGGGACACATTACCCTAACCTCAGAACTACCAACCATGAAAACCAGAGAAAACACGCAGAGGGAAAGAGATGGATGCTAAAAAAAAAAAATCAGAAGTCTATCACAACCGAAAAAGAAGCAAGGAAGAGGGAGAAAAGCGTACCTCAAAAAAATGCAGGAAACTCAACCGCGCCACACACCAGCTTAGAGAAAAGTTACAGAAAAAAAGGTTACAGAGAAAGGTTGCAAAAGAAAATACCCAGAGTAAATGATGGGGAAGTTTTGGAAAAGTGAAAGGGAAAGCAAAAAGAAGAGAAGTTTAAGAACCAAGGCACAAAAACTGAAAACCAGCGGGAAATTCAAGAGTCATACAATTGGAGCATTTACTCCACTGATCAGAACACGCCACGTGGCCATGATGGAGGTAGCGCCGCCACTACGCATTTAATGCGGAGCGAAATCCCAAGAGTCATGTACAGCCTAAGAAACCTTTCACATTCTGTGATCGTCATGACACGTCACGACGACCATAGAATCCGGGGGCAACTGATGGGACTGACGAACTTAACCCCCCTAGACGATATCATTGAGACCAACGAGGCCATCCTCTGAGATGAGCTAAGCTTATGTTCATATCACCGACGAAACTAATAAAGCCATTCAATGCAGCCAATAATGTCCCAAGCAGTTACAAGACCAGCTGTACAGACCGTTAGATGCCTCATTATGGCCCACATTATTGAGCATAAGGCGTTACCAGGAGAGACATTAAAGCCACATTAACGACCACAACGGCTAGGGGCTGGGGAAACGTATATAAAGCCCTCACAACACCCATACAAGGTACATAGATACACTTAAGAAATATTTCTTGCTCTATTACATCACATTATTCTTTCCAAAGAGTTTCCTTATACTGACTTTGGCATCGGAGACGTTGTGGCAGGCACCACACCGGTGACCACTCTAAGGAAGCTACCCTACCATTTCTACAATCACATAGACGAAGTCTTGGCTCCATCTGGACGCATTTACTTCAACTAACGAATCTGCACTTCATTACCATGTCCACAGCATACAGTAAAAAAGTCTTAGATTTAGCTCTAACATGGGAGAATTACACCAAAAATCCCACTTCAAAAAAAAAAGAAAAAAAAGAATCTTTGTAATTCTATCAATCATAGACAACGTTAAACTCTTGAGTCTTGTCACTCCTTTATAAAGTTTGATAAGAAGGCACCTGGTAATGGTTTAGACTTTTGACACTACTAGTTGGTTCAACTAATACACCCTGCATGCATAATTACAGAAAGAAAAATATAATAAGAATTGAACTGAATAGTTGGCTTTCGCCAAGATATCATACCTAATTCAAAGAAAATGTAAAAAGGAACTTCAGATAACAAGAGGTGTATTGATGAATAAAGCGAATTCCTTTGTATCATAGCAAGAAAAGTCCATGACTTACTTTCCCAGGAGTAATTTCCCCTCTTTCCTCTGCATCAGATATCATACTATAACCAATTCTGAAACGTCAAAAGTTCACAAGAACGTCAGTTCGTGTGTATTCGTAATCTTCTGTTAGAAGACGGTAAAGAAGTGTGCAGAATATAGCGGATAAGATCCCCTCTGGCTCTCATTTAAATCCTACAATTCCCGACACGTGGTGTGGTATTTAAATAAAATTCCAAAGGTCCTAAAAAAAAAAACACGCAAAATGTCACAGCATTTGGCTAAAAAATGGAGGATTCATGTGGGTTCCCATCGCGAACATATGAGGCATCATCGGTTGCATTAATATAATATTGAAGTTGCATGAATAAAATCATTTAACATAAGACAACTAAACATAAATGAAATTAAATTAAATTAAAGGGTGAAAGAGTAGAATGAATGCGAGAGAGGAGTTAATAGCATAGCAATTAGTCTCCTATCCTTGACACTTCGGCAGGGCTCCATAGATTCAAGTTTTGCAGCAATATTAGCAACACAGCCTTGTGTAACTTTGTTCAGGTACACCATTGGGGTATTCTCCCAATCAACTATATATATATATATATATATCAAAAAAAAAAAAATTACTCATATTAGTAAAAAATTTTTTTTTAAAAAGTTTTAATTTGAGTGTTAAACAAAAACCCCCCAATGTTAAACAATTGAATTGATGCCATATTTCAAAACACACACAACACAACATAGCTAAACACAGCCTCAGACTCACTCATTTTTCATGTAAAAATCAAATTCAGTAACACTACACGAATGGCGCTAATGCTATCATTATCATCTTTTCCTTCACTTCTTCTTCATCCTCATTCAAAACGTCACCGTTTTGTGTCCAATTTCAATTTCAAACCAAAGCCAAAACCAACGGCAGCGGCAACCTCTGTCTACTCACCCAGAATTGACAACCTCGTCAACTCCGTCAACATTGCCGATGACGTCACCCAGGCTCCCCCTTCTTTTTTATTTAGGCTGCGTTTGAATCGGGTGAAAAGCATTTCCGGAAATGCTTTTCAGTATTTACGGGTGTTTGGTTGCGCACGGAAAACGCATTTTCCGGAAATTAATTTCCGTTGACCAGTGGTCAAGGCTGAAAACGAATTCACCTTCCATTTTCACTTCAAATCCAATTTTCCGGAAAAGAGAAACAGAGCACGAAGAGAGAGAGAGAGAGAGAGAGGAAGGAAGAAACGGAGAGCCCAGATCGAAGAGAGAGAGCCCAGCTCGCCGGCGAACCCATCTTCACGATCGCCACGACCCACCGATCTTCGAACCAGAGCCGGCGACCCACGAACCCAAAGCCCAAACCGTTCGACCCAGACCCAGACCCAGACGTTCGATCCATCGCCTTCGACCTTCGACCGACGACCCAGACCTTCGACCCAGACCTCGCCATCGCACCGCGCCGATCAATCAAAGGGAAATCGCAGCACCGCGCCGATCGCTCCAACGCCGCTCGACCCAGACCCATCGCCTCCTCGATCGCGCCATCGCACCTCGTCGTCGACCCAGACCCATCGCCTCCTCGAGCTCGCCGATCCACGAACCAGACCCATCGCCTCCACTCTCTCTTCCTCGATCTCTCAGTTTTTTTTTTTTTTTTTTTAAATTTGATTGTTGTTGTTGTTTTTTTTTTTTTTAATTTGATTGTTGTTGTTGTTTTTTTTTTTGATGAACTGATTGTTGTTGTTGTTGTTGTGTTGTTGTTGTTGCCGGAATTTGCTGCTGTTGTTGTTGTTGTTGTGTTGTTGCCGGAATTTGCTGCCGGAAAATAGCATTTTCCTAATAGAACCAAACACATGAAAATATTTTCCACAATAATTTTCATAATTCAACCAAATGCTTAAAAATATTTTCCTTTTCCGGAAAAATATGTATTTTCCGGAAAATGTTTTACACAAAACAAACACAGCCTAAAGGTAAGAAAATTGCTGAGGAGCCCAGGGAGAAAACTGAACCAGGATACCTGGGGATTCCCAGAGGCCTGGGATCCTCAGGATGTGCAGTAAGGCCAGGTTAGGACTAAGACAGTTCAAGGGGGCATGCCCAGAAACACAAAGAACAAGTGTAGATATGTCCCATCAGCCACCCAATGATGCAGAAAAGGATCAGAAGACTTGGGAACTAACAACTCATAAATAAGGGCCTGGTATCTCGGGAAACCTAGAAAGATGGACCATGAAGGAAGGAGGCTGAGGATCTTTCAGCCTGATAGAAAGGAATTAGCCAATTTAGGAAAAATGACAAAAAGAAAAGTAGCCAAAATGTGAATTTGAAAATGTGGAGTCTAGAAGCCTTGGAAAAAGAAAGATCAAAGGTTAGCCCTCTAGGACCCCCTAGAACGGGAAAGTCAGTTAGGGGCTTTTAAAGAAGGAACCTCAAAAGCGGGAAATAGTGAAGAATGAGGAAGAGATCAGCCACCAATGTTGCTGACACAACATTGGTTCTAGTACTTAGGGCAACAAATAGCGAGATTCAATGGTACCCTAGAAACCCTAGGATGGCACTATAAAAGGAGAGGCAGCCAACAGTGAAGGGTATTCAGCAACAATGAATTAGAGGAAAAGATTCTTGAGAAAAGTCTGTTAGAATTCAAAAAGAGAAAAGAGAGGGAAAACAAAGTCTGAGATCCTGAAATAGCCACTAGAGAATACACTTGAATTCAAAGGGATTTAAATTTTGCAAGTCTTAGAGGCCTGAGGAGTCATCTAAGTCTGTAATTTTTGAACTTATTTAGACCTTGTAACATATCCTAGTGAGCGCAATGTATTAAAAACTTAAGAAAATAATGAAATTCCTTATTAACCTAAGGATCTTTAACGTTTATTCCATTTTTTCTCTTATATCACTTCTTTATAGTTTCCTTACTGTACAATATGTATATGTTTTCTATGTGTTGTAGGATCCGCGCTTTGTGCACAACTTGGTTCGAAATCAACCTAACTTAGCTGCGGTGAATCAAGCTCAGTCCCTTAAACATAAAGCATTGAGCCCAGGATTCTTGCTTTCTACTTGGGCCTGTGTGTTGTTTTACCAAAAAAAAAAAAAAAAAAGGAGCCCACATAGGTTGTTTAACAATTTTTTATTTATTCTTAAAATAAAAATTTATTTTAATTTGATAATTTGATAATTAATGAGATGAGATTTGGACTTTTTTCCCCCCTAAAAAAATGTTAATTACAATAGCAAATGAGAGATTTGAACCCTAAATGTCCTCATTGACTCCTGATATAGTTCTCGCGTCTCTTGAAAACATCAAGAAATATTAGTATAATTATTGCCCATTTAAACTTTTTTTTTAGAAACATTAAAACTAATTTGAATCCAACTATAAAAGCTTAGTGTTGATCACACTATTATTACAACTCTGTTACATAACAACACCTCCCCCCTCCCCAAAAAAAAAAAAACCTCTATCACATTGAAAAAGTATTTTGTATCAAATGATATCACATCATCCATATCAAAATCGAATAAATGAGAGACATGTGTGCAAAATAACTACCCACTAACATATGTCTTTCAATTGTTAGTGGGTTAGTTAGGCCTTGTTTGGATTTTTTTTTCATCACTCATCACTCATCACTCATCACTCCTCACTCATCACTTAAAATACCCCAACTCTCTACACCCCCCATTTGGCACCATCACTCAACTTGTCATTACTTAAAATTTTCAACTGTTTGTGGGCCCCATACCTGTAACTTGGTGTAGCTTTTACTTTTTTTTTTTTTTATCCTTCAACCCCCAATACCCAAACTCATCGAACCAAGTGAAAAAAAAAAAAAACCAGAACCTAGTGAAAGAAGAAGAAAAAAAAAAAAAAAAGATGAAGAAGACCAGACTAGACCCAACGTGAAAGGGAAAAGAAAAAGAAGAAGAAGAAGAAGCCACCTAGTGTGAAAGGAAAAAGGAAAAAAAGAAGATGAAGAAACCAAACTCACCGAACCCAGTGAAGGGAAAAAAAAAAAGGGTCAAAAGTTGCGGCTGACTTTGACCGTGGGACCTAGTATGTAGTTTTAATTAAGGAAATATCATTGAAAACAGAGTTATGGAAACTGAAAACACCTAAAATTTATTTTTAGTTTCCATAACTTATTACTCAAAAATCAGAGAATTGAGTGATGGAAATAATAACTGTAAACAAAATCCAAACAAACCTCTCAGTCATGGGTCCCACTATTTTTGAGTTATGAGTGATGGAAACAGAGTTATGAGTTATGGAAATATGAAATCCAAACACCCCCTTATTTTTTGCCGACATCTCTCACAGTTATTGGATTTTGATACCACTGACATAATATCATTTAATACCAAATACTTTCTCCTATAACCTCATATAATTAAAAAATTAAAACCAAAACCTACGTGCAAATAATTTAAAACCAAATTAAACTAGCATATATATCTTGCTCAACTTGCGAGGTTGAAATTTCTTATCAGTAGAATTGTGGGAATTAATACAAATAAGCAGCTTTTGCTAGCAATTGCTCATGAGATAATCCATATAGCGGTGTCCTAGTCAGAGTCAGATTGTTGTATTAGGCAAAGCTAGGGTGGTTGATTATTAGAAGATGGAAAAGTTAAGGTACGCTCAAGGAAATTACTTTTTCTGAGTTGTTCAGGATCAACAATAGTACATATCACTGGTCTGAGAAGAGAATTATTATCATTCTTCTTTATCTCTAGGTGTGACAAAAGAGCACAATTCACCTCTTCTTCGAGTTCTTGAGTCTTCTTTTTCGTACATCAATGTAATTACTAGATGATTGAAAGATAGGTATTAGGAAGTTATGCTAAGTAACAAATGTATTGATTATTTGATGTCCTCCTCAAGCATTAACTTGAAAGTTTATAGCCAAGTGGCCAACATGTTAAACTGTTATGCATGGCCTCATCATTTAGGTTGAGACTTGAGAGGAATCGCATTAATGGCCTTCTCATCCAACTTTTTCCTGTAATTGTAACAAATCTCTCTAGTTTTCTTGTCTTTCCAAGCAATGCCTTACAGACTCGTTGAATTAGGAGATAAAAAAAGAAAAAGAAAAGCAAGACTATCTCTCACAAATACTTGGCAGCTTGTACTAGCTATTGTACTGGTATTAACTCTAGTGTGTCATTAGATGAGACGACATTCTAGCAAAAGAATAAATCATGGCCAAAATACCAGGTATATAAGCAGTTTTGATTTTATATCGCGGCTTGCACTCTCTTACACAAACTAACATGTCAAATATAGATAAATTTTTTTTTCCCAAACTAGTTTGAAGGAATTTTGTCCAATTCGTGACAATTCTTAAGACTCTCCACATATATTAATTAAACAAGTCACATGATTTATTAAAGAAGTCACGTGACAACTAAAATCACGTATGAATTGTCTTTTCAACCATCACGTATTAGGTTCTAAGAATTTTCCTACAATCCAATTTGAATGTAAACTTTTTCTATTAAATATATGTTGTCCCAACAAATTTTAAGGGTTCAAACTTCAAATGTACATCTACACAAGCGGCTTAATGGTGAAAAAGGTTTTCACAATGTTATTGTTATTGCCACATAGCGGCATACGGAAACGTCTGATATCAACCAAACCAACCTCAACAAAGAAGTAATATGTGCACCTTTATTCTAAAATACAAGCCAGACGCCACAACAATACGTAATAAACTAGTAATAGTTTGGGAAAATATCTTTTTTTCACTCATTTTACATCTACTATTTCATATCAATATTCACAATTGACACAAAGATGTCCACATTTTAACATATGAAAGTGGATGTGAAAATATAAATGTGAAAAAGGAGAGTAAGAGCATCTAGAACCCCTATTTAGTTAGTATCTAATCTTATCTCTTACAAAGGTGACAAGCAAGCGTCCAATTATTGCAAGATTTGTAAAAGCTTTTACAAATCTTGAATCAAAGAGATGTATAATTTGATCGAAGTATAGAAAGGCAATTGAGGCTTATGAGTTTAATGTCATTTTGTTGACAATATATATATGTGTTGATATTTTGAAGAACCCGGAGTTGTATTGTTTGTACTTCTAAGTCCCATCTCAAGTTTGAGGCCAAGTTGTATTTGGCTTTGCAAATTTGTAATGTATTTGGTCCCTCACCATGATATGAAAATTGTATTGTTTCGAAAAAGTAGAACCCAAGTAGACAATCATTTAAAATCTATGTGACACCAATCTGGGAAAAGAGCTAAGTTGAATACCTGCACCTGCAGTACTTTGTATGCAAACAAAAATTACTCCTGGTGGGTCTTGGTGCTCACAGATCTTGTACTCTAGAAGAAATGCTTTATTTTAGTCATTTATTAATTGATTGATTTTTATGTCATAAAAGTAAAACAACATAAAGCTAGGTAGCTCATAAAACTGGGCCTTTCGTATGTATTGTAAATTCAAGTTTGGATACATTTGCAAAGTTTGTCTTTCTGTGTTAGTAGTCAGTTGGATCCTGTTAAAAGGAAATATCTCAAGCATTTTCTTGGATGCCTTTTGGAAATGTCTCAGCTTCTTCCTTCTGTTTGGGGGACTTGGCATGGGTGTTCAAATAATTGTCTTTTGCCAAAAAGTGAGGCCATTTTTTGGTCATATCAAAAGATTCTCGCCGATTAGCCAATGAGAGAGAGCAAAGTGAGTTATGGATCATGTAATGTTGTGAATGAGACTTCCCCATGAGACAAAAATGAGTGTTGTGGGATATGACCATGATTTAACAACAGAAGAAAAAGTTAAGCATATCATATTCTAAGAATCTATGTGTAGCTTCCTTTTTTTTTGTGTGTATCTTTTAGGCGTGTGCTGGTTGAACAATTGAGGATAAAATGTCATTGAATTATGCATTTAGCATATTTATACTAACCCATATTGCTTCTTTTGCCTAACAAAAAACATTTATAATAAGTGGCAATTTGGCTGCACGAATGTGTTTTCGAGGAGGATATGTGACTGGACATTAGTTTTAATAATGTACATGTTAAAAGTATTGTACAGATTGTGATATGGAAAGTAGTAGGGAGTTTGTGCTTTCAGACTTGTCCCACTGATAAAGTTTAATACAAAAAACAATTAAACCAATAAAATAATTGAGAAAATGTATGAACATGTGGCTCTAGAACATGTCTGATCATTGTTTCCTACTAATTTTCCTCGACAGTGTATGTCAATATTGCTGGTTACTAGTACTGCCACACGCCCACGCCACTAAAGTTGCCGTGTTTATAGCTCTCTGTTGCTTAAAAAACACCATTAAAGTATCAGATGGAACTGTACGGAGTGCAGAACTTTTGAGAGTATTATAACTGAATCATTGTATTGAATTTTCTAGGCTTTTTGCAAATCCAAGAAAATGTGGCAAATTAATACCATTAGCAAATACCATTAGCAAAAACAACGGCTTTTTTTGTTTATTATGATGATTGTGATCGAAGCTGATGCAAGGTGACAATTGACCATTTGGATCTTACTGAGTTGTTACATTTTTTTGTGTATGATTAAGACTACTTAATGCTTATATTGAGACACAAAAGCAAACAAACAAACTGGTTAGAGGTTAGAACTTATGCATCGATAGAACATCCTCTTTTACTACAAGATGGAGAGTCTGTGGACATTGTTGTGAAATAACTGTCAATTGTATTTTCTGAACGTAAATCATGTAAAACTAGCTTTTTGGCAATTGCGTCTCTCTTTTTTTATGCTAACATTTTGGAAGAATTCCGTCTGTCTAGTCTACAAGTGAAAACTTCTATTGTTTTTCCTCTACAAGTAAAACATGTACTTCTGATTAGCTTTGCATTAGCAACAAAATAAACTACTTTTTGGTCCACTAGGCTTGTTTTACACCTCCGAATGCTTCTGAAGCTTCTTTTGATTGATAAACCTTTAAATTCTGTGCCATAGTTTGTGTGTAGGCTGTGTGCTTTCTAGTTCAAATTCCCGAAGTTGAAATTAGTAGTAGCTATAATCATTTTGCTTTTACTACGAGACACTGCCAGAAAAATTATGAAAACCATGACTGATCTGACTCCCCCCGGGGGGGAGCCCCCCCCTTTCTCTTTTTTTCTTCCTTTCCAAAGCACAAAATAGATAACCCCGCAGTACTTTTTTTTTAAAAAAAATTTATGACACTTGTCATAAAAGAAAGGAGAAAAAACCAAAGAAATTACATCGAGATGGAACTCTCTTCTAGAACCCCAAGCACAAAGATGAATCTTTTCGATACTATTACTCAAAAGGGTCCATCTAGTTATATTGTGGCCTTGTGGGTGATAAAATTGACTTCTCAAAAGAGCATGAACTGTAGTCCAATTAGCAAAAGAATTCAATAGACCAATGAAGGGTGGTATTAGAGTTCTGGAGTGGATGGACCACCTTTGGAGTGTCTCCTTCACAAATTACATGCTTGTGACTTATTCAGGCTTCTGCCTTTTTCTTTTTTTCTGTGTCCATATCATCTCCTACTGATAATTTATTGACGGAAGTCTTGGAAGATATAGGAGCAACTATTATCTTCTTTCTTTTTATATTTTGTTACACGATAATTATTAGGAAAATCAACAACCACCAGATGAAAGTTGGTTTTGTGGTAGTGGTAAATCACTAGTCACTGTTGAGATATAGCCTTTAAAAAATGGCTTAGATTGGGCTTTAAAGTTCCGAGAGAATCCAAAAACATTCCCACTGCATTATGGTTATTGAATGTGGCAAACTTTTACTTTCCTTGGGCATGTGAGGAGCAAAAAAACAATTTTGCATTAAACAGACATCTTCATTCTTCAATTGAAGCAAAAATTACATAGCTCTCAAGGAATTACCCCTTATTGAAATCTGGAAAAAAAAGAAGAAGAAGAAGAAGAAAACTTCAACTCTCACTTGCAAACCTCATTGAAAATATAGAGATTTGAAAACCCATCTCTAAAAGCTTCACCCAACTTTACCCCTTTTCCTCTTCCTCTCTTTTTATCTTCAAAGACATCGTCCTCCATATCCTGCATTTCTAAACAATGCTTGCTTTATGTCTTCAGAACCTAGTACTGTTCTCTGCTCCAATTCCTATTGCCACGACAAGAATGAAAGACAAGAAAACATTACTTCGCTTGCTTAACAAAAAGTCAAAAAGATAATAAAAGTAAAACAAAAACAAAAAAACAAAAAAAAAAAGGCACCAAAGAGCAATTGCCAGAGAGTTATTTCAAGTACCTCTGAGCAAGAAGCTTGCATTGCAAAGTCATTGAAGCAACTAATGACACATTGTTGAATCTCAAGGCCTAATGCTTCTAGGGTATTCACAGTTGATAGCAACAACCCTGGCTTCCCTGCACAACAAATCTCAACCCTTGTATCCACATTCCTCCTCTCCACATCAAACTGAAAAGACAACATGGATAATTACCTCATTAAATTTTCTGTGAATTCAATTAAGTTGTACTTAGTTTTAAGGGTTACTAATCAAGCAGTGTGGATTAAGTCCTTACCTTTGGTGAATTTCTAACCACAACCTCATTTGGTTTTACATCCTTGAAAATGTCCATCACGTTTGAATTCACTTCAATTTCTTGTTGCAAGTGGTTGATTTTGTCTAGGAGTTCTTTCATGTAATCTATAGTGTCTCCAAGTATAGATGTCCTGTCCATCTGCTAAATCAAAATCCAAACAAACCAAATTAGCCTCCACATATAAACTTAATGAACCACGTTCATGCTTAGAGTGAGTAAGGAATAGTTAAAAATAATTATATAAAAAGTGAGTCTTCCTACTTTACCTTGCTTATCTTGGGAACAATGGATCTTAGCATTGAAAGGCGATCATTTAATCTCTTTCTTCTCCTTCTCTCAGCCATTAGATTCTTTGATGGCTGGCCCTGTATCTTCTTAGCTCGATTCTTTCCTTGTAGGCACGTATCCATGTTGAAAACTGGGACTTCTGGAGACTGAATTGGCTCTACTTTGCAAGAAGCTTGCACCTCCAAGTTGTGAATCTCATCCCCGAGAATGCCCAGTTCTTCTTCCATCATGGACAATGGATAGTCTTCTTGAACAGGGAAAGGTGGTGTATCAAGTGTGGTGAGTGAAGAATCAGTGAGCTGTGGAGCTGAGAATTCATTGCCATATGGGCAATACACTTCATTGAAAGTGTAGGAGGAACTATCCAAGTTCTGTTCATAGCAAGAGTTTGGAAACACAATGGCTGATGGGTTTTGATCAAAGTAATCAAAACTCCAGCCACTATTGAATAGCTCATTCATTTCTGTTGGGACTGTTTCAAAAGTGTCTCTTCTCAGAGCTAGTAATTCCTCTAGGAAGACATTCTCATTGAGTTCCATATCCATATATGTTGCTCTCTTCTCTTGTGTGTGTATAGAGTCTATAAAGTTAAAAATACTTTGACAATATGAAGTTGCACCGAGTTGAAGAATATATATATAGGAGCACAAACAAAAGGGTTCTACTTAGACTATAATATAATATGCATTATACATTATAGTATGTGTTATGTTGTATCTATTACCACCTAAAATCTAAAGATTAAATTGGAATCTGCTTTTCTCTCTCTCTCATATTTCTCTCTATGGGTGATTTCATGTCTTTTTCACCGAAATCTCTGAAATCGAACAAACTAAATATTTAATTGGCATATTCAGAAAAACTTTGACCCAAGCATCTGTCTGAACCGAAAAGGGTGGAGTTAGCATCATAGACCATGTCAGGTTCTTTGTATGCCTAAGCCTCTGTAATATTAATTGGCCATGAACAGAAAAAAACAACCCCACCCCCCCTCCGTGAAATTTTTTGCTTAGTTGGGTCCCATACCTCAATGCCTCCAAAATTGGGCTTAGCTCACAAATTCAAATGAGTTGGTGGGCCTCTTTTGTTCCTTCTTCCTTTTCTTCTACTAGTACTAGTATTTTTTTTTTTAAACTGGTGATATTACGCATAAAAAGAGAAATTCCAATTGTTTGTCTTAATTTGTTTTCAATTATTCCATATAGCCATACAACTTCAGGCTATATATAAATGTGTATATACTAATGCACACATATTTACTACTAGCAGTTTTTTCTTTCATATTCTTGTATGGGGATTAAGTTTATACAACATATAATATCTTTCATTTACATTGTTTCATAGAGCAAATAAAATCTTATTTGCAAAATTAATTTTCTTAATTTTAAGTAAAGTGGAGAGAGTCATATTCCCTGTAAAACACAGGAACATCTAGGGTACGTTTGGTACGCTGTAATAGTTCATGTAATGGAATAGCTATTCATGTGTAATATCAATTCGGTCATTTGGTTGCATCTTTATTACATGGATTAATTATTACATTGGAATAACTATTCCTTAAATTGAAGAATAGTTATTCCTCTTTAAAATGGATGTAATAGCTATTCCTTAGTGTATATAATAGGTTTTAAAATTAATATATTTCCAAAAATGTAAAGTTTCCTTATACATATTCTTTTACAAGTTTTCCATATGTAACGACCAAACTTATGAATAGTAATAATTATTCCATTACAATGTTTTCTATTCCCTGTAATAAAGATTACTATTCCTAATGTAATCTACATTCAGTGTACCAAACGTACCCCTATTATTTTCTTACGCTGGAATACTAGTAACATATTACTACAACATATATACATGAATATAGCCTATAACTATACTTGTGTTGGTTTGATATGGCTTTTTGGTTTTCCTATTTTGTTTGTTACTTATTTTATTGAGAAAAGTTAACGGATGTCCTAAATGCATTGATTTAGGAAATATTTTTACTTTTTTAAGAACTTTTTATGAGAAAATAAAAAAGTAACTAATTTTTTGACAGCTTTTTATATTTTTCCATAAAAGGAATATTAAAAATTTCCTAAAATGGTCCATTAACAAATGAATAATGCTAGAGATACAAACTATTTTACAAATTTTTTTACAAACTGTTGATGTGGTGAGTAATTATTACTAATGAAAAAGTTATATTAATGATGGGCCTAGATGAAAAACCAATAAGAGGTTGGCCACATCAACATTTTGTAAAAATATTGTAAAATAGTTCGTGATTGTAGCATTACTCTTAACAAATACCCTAAGGATACACATTAACCAGACCATATTCTATTTATAGTTTTTAAAAACATCATTGTTTTTTTTTTCCAAATATAACAGTATACTATTGTCCCAAATTATTTTTAAATACAAAATAAACAAGAGCAAATAAGCTATAATAAAATAACATTATTTTTGTAACTATCAAAATATTAAAAAATGATTGTGTATAAGAAATCACTATTTCAATGTATTTTATAGATGTATATAAGCTTGTGTGTAACAAGATGTGTGTGGTAATATTTACCTTTTTTTTTTTTTTTAAATAACAATTTTTTTTAAATGTCAATTTGCTTGATCTATAGTACCGGTTATGAAGCACAGTCATCTTTAACTACTGTAGCTGATGATTTGGTCGGTTACCATTTGCTTACATATTAACTATGATGACTTTTTTGTCCATGTAGGAGTTAAAGTCCATTTTCTCTAGTGGTTTCATGGCCCAAGTTGATTTAACAAGATGACAATGTGTTTATAACCATAGTCGTTACCATAATCTATTATATCATCACCATTGTTTGCTACATAATTTTTTATTTTTTTATTTATTTTTGGGTAGGTAAGCTCGAATCAAATAAAAAGCTATGATTTGAAGGTCACGACATGGAGCTCCATCCAATTGTGGAGGTACAGGTTTGACTCATCAGTCGCCTTTAATGTATATCAAATAATTGGATGAATATACATTTAGCCGTACACATAAATGATATGCTACGACCCAAAGGAAAAATAATTCCTCAAAAACATTAAATATTTTATTCATATAAGAAAAAAAAAATGGAAAATCAATTTGTTTTGTACAGCGAGTGAAAATTTATGCAAATGTATAAAGATGAGGAAACTTTGACGTGAAAAAACGTTGGCTAAAATACAGTCAGTACTTTTGAAATTTAGGTTAATGCCAAACAGATCTAGGGTATTTTAAAAATAACAAATTTGATCTCTAAATTATGTGCTCTTAGAAATGAAATTGATTGTATTTAGCATATGGTTTAAGGACCGAATTAGTTAGTTCTAAAATGTCTCGGACCTATTTGGTATTAACCCAAACCACAAAACTGCTGATTGTATTTTACCCAAAAAAACATATTATGAAAAGAGTAAATTGTAAATTACAATTCTAAAGTTTGGAGGTGTTTGAATTATACACCCTGAAGTTTCAGAATTTGAATTTCACCATTTAAAGTTTGGGGTGTTTAGATTTTATATTTCTAGCATTTCAGAATTTTGATTTTACCCCCTAAAGTTTGGGAGTGTTAATTCTGAAACTTTAGGATGTAAAATTTAAACACCCCTAAAATTTAGGGAGTAAATTCCAAATTTTGAAACGCCAAGATGTAAAATCTAAATATTCTCAAACTTGAAAGAGTAAAATCTAAATTCTGAAATTTTATAGTGTAAAATCTAAATACTCTCAAATTTTAGGAGTGTAATTTATAATTTATCCTTTAATTAAAATGTCAAAATCTTTGTTTTTCCCTAATAATTAATTTGGGTAAAAAAAGAGAGAGTGAAATACTAAAATCCATAGGAGTAAGACCCCAACCCCAAGTCGACTTCAAGAATAGTATCTGACTCTTTAAGGTAGTTTTGGTAGAATAGTTTAAGCACTTGAAAACTATTATTTATATATCCTTCACTTTTAACAATATGGAATTCACCCAATAAAAGCACTCGAAATTGATGCTGCATTGTATTATATTCTATTACTTACAATCCAGTCTTGTCATTATCCACCAACCACATCATGTGGCTACTGTTCATTAGTATTAAAAGAGGGAACGATAGAGGCCACTTGCCACTATATACCAGGGGCTATTTTTTTGCACTCGAACCTTAAGAAAATACAATTCAATATAAATGTTAGAAGGAATAATTGTAAAGTTGATTTACTTTTCTTTTTCTTTTTTTAAGGTAAGCAGAATAAAACTTAAAACCTCATATTCGAATATTTATGTTATTACTAGGCTACGAAGCCCTTAGCATTGTTTTATTGCCTAAACAAAGAAATGAGAGAAACTTTTTACTCTATTTGGATTAACTTGACAGTGAAATGAGAACACAAAATATGCGTAAGAAGACTAATTATCATGAAGGACAAGTTTTGAATTGTCTTATTAAAAAAACAAGGACAATTTCTTTTTCTTTTTTTTTGATTTGACAAGGACAATTTCTGATTGCGAGAGCATAGGTTATAATGTTATATATTATAAGGTCACTTATATCTAGAACATTATGGGTTCTCAAAAAAAAAAATATCTAGAACATTATGTTAGTCTAGCTATGGAAGCAAACCCTATACATATCGACGAATCTGAGCCACATGCATGCTACGAGTAAATATGAAAAACAATTAAAAAAATGTAAGAGAGATAAATTCCATACACGTGGGATTGAATTTACTTACCTAGTGTAGCGTAGTGTCAAAAGCACATAATGAATGAATATGATTTTGTCTGGAGACTTTTTTTTCCCTCTTAAAACAATGAGCAGCTGGGGTTGCTTATTGCATATATAAACTAAAATTAAAATGTCTATCATTGATTAAAATAATAGAGACATGAATAGCACAACTTGAGTTTTAAAAGTCACACTTATGAGTTCCAGTTAGCTCAACTGGTAAGGTCTTTAATGGTTGTATAACAGATTTGGGGTTCAATCTTCGCCTATACCAAAAACTGATTGGTATCTTGATCTGATAATAAAGAGTTATCATCAGGAGCGGACGCCATAGCTTGAAACTCTTTCAAAAAAAAAAGTCACACTTAAAAATTGGGGAAATAATTGGGTTACAGAGCTTGAAATTAAAGAATTGCAATGCTTGATAAAAACGAATATTAATATTCAAAAAAAGAAAATGAGGAAATTAATGAAATGAAAAGGAGAGATGTTGGCTTTGGTGTAGGATTGATGTTTGGATTCTTTGGAACCTAAAAATGGTTTCTAAAGGGTATGTGACTGCTCTGGCTGTCTTTGTCTTTGTCTTCACATATTTTTCTCAGCAGCCACCGGCAAATTCTATGTGCGAAATGATTAAGCATGGAAGTTAATGATTAATGATTATCATTAAATTATTTGAATATAAAAGTGGGTTTATATATGTATAAGATAGAGCAGTAGTCCTTGTGAAGAACACATCGAATTAACCTTTTGTTTTGAGCTTTTTTTTTTTACTATAATATGTGAACAGTTTTAGACCCCTTAACACACAACCAGATTGAGTAGCCTAGTTAATTAGCCAAGTTGTTACTTAATCAAATTAAGCAATTCTAGGTTAAAACAATCAAACAATCATATCATGAAAATATATAGCAGCGGAATAATAAATAACACACGATATGATCACCCAGGAAAACCAACCGGTAAAAAACCTGGGGAGGATTTTACCCACCGATCCTCAAGGCAAAACTGAATTCACTATGAAAGAATTGAAGTTCTTACAAAAAGACTTACAAGCTCCCCGCTCGACTTCCTAATGCTACCTACCAGTAGAACTTACTGACACGACCCCGTGCAAGCTCCGAATCCACGGACTCCTTCTTTCTTGAATTCTTCAATCAGCTACAAGCACCCACGCTTGATATTCTTTAAGCTTCAAAGGCAGCAACCAAGTTGATCATCAAGATGTTGAAGTAATCTCCATCTAGAAAATCCTAAGCTTTGTGTAAAGGAAAGCTCCTCTAGATCTCACAAGAGATTTACACAAAACAGCAATGTATGAGCAACAATACAACTGAAGCAACACTCAAAACGTGGCTAGGGTTTTGCCTTATATACCTAGGGAAAAAACATAAAAACCCTAAACGTTTTAAAGAGTTAGGGCTGAGTTGGAATACTGCAGAAAAACGCAATCTGATCGATTTTCGATCGATCGAATCTATTCTTCAATCGATCGAGCCAGACCGAAATGCCCCAATACATCTACAGTCTCTCGATTCCAACTTTACAATAATTAATCAACTTTGAGCATACTTTAACAAGTCTAAACATGTTGTTTTGATCATGGTTTACCAATATTACAAATTAGAGTTCTAAATACATAAATTCCTAAACCTTTAGAACCTAACAAACTCCCCCTTTGGCAATCCGTGACAAAACCCTAATTAAAAGCTCAAAGTTTACAAGTAAAAAGCCCTTTACAAAAATAATGCTCATAAACACAAATTCAAACCTAACTACTATCCATCGGTTGCAAGTGTAGACAGCAGCTTTGTTGAATCAACCTGTATATTCCTGAAATACTCAACAAACGCATAAACGCATGTGTGACAGAAAAGAGTAAAACAACAGGTATAACATTCTTGTAAGATTCACACAACACAAAATAAAGACATATATGAATGAACAACTCATAAATATAAGTCAATAAGCAGTGAATCACAAAGCAACAAGAATCAATGAATATAACATGTATATCAATCAATGTTACTCCCCCTAACATGAATATCCCTAAAAATGATATACAAAGTGAAGCACCTAGATACAATCTAAAAACTCCACAAGCTCCTCAACAACAAAAAGTAACAAAAAGTCTCCCCCTAACTACATAAACTCCTCTACAAGTCAAAAACTCCACTCCCCCTTTTTGTGACGGAATGCCAAAGGACAATCACAAGTCGCCATCAAAAGGAGGTGGTGAGGGTGAATGAAGACGCGCAAAGTCGGCTCGTAGAGCACGAAACTCATCTAGCAAGTCCACCAAAATCTGACCATGAGCCGCCTGAACGGTCATGACAGTCTCCAGGGTACGACGAACATTAAAGTCGGTCAAAGGAGGTGGAGGAACATCAGCAGCAGCAGCATCATCACCAACTGGATCAGGAACATCCTCACCAGCAATAACTGCAGAAGAAGAAGGAGGAGGTGCGCTACTAGACGGCTCAGACCTAGGGTGTTTAGAGCCAGCTCGAAGATGAGCAGCCCTTTGTCTAAGAAAATAACCACCTATAGGAGCTATCACAGGAACGGGCTCAGAGGAAGGGAAGCCACCAAGATCAAGATAAATGAGAATCCTATGAATGAAAATAGGATGAACAAGAGCATGAGCAGAAGAGGAACTCCTATAAACATCGTTCAAAGAACGAAGAAAAAGATGGGGAAAACTAATAGGAGCATCAGTAACCAGAGCGTACAAAAATACACACCTCTCAAGAGGAATGGTGTGAAAATGAGAGATGGGCCAAATAGAATGACAGGCTATCCTAAAGAACAAATAGTGCAACCCGGAGAGCTCAGCAGAAGTGATCTGAGGATTAGAACCCCACTGGACAGTAGTCCCAGTGATGTAAGACAAGACATCACTAATCTCGGGAGACACATCATAAGGATAGACAGGATTCTAGACCAAAGGTACCCCTAGAGCATCAGCCACTATCTTGGGAGTAATGGAGTACTCTACGCCTCGTATCCAACTTTTTACCAAAGTGTTGGAATCATAGATGCGGATAGAGATGTTCGAGTAGAACTCTCTAATCAAGGCAGAAGGTGGAGGAGGATCAGAAATATCCACCAAGGGTAACCAACCCCTACGCTCAAAGTTTGCCCTAATGGCAGGATCAAGTTCATCTAAGTGAACAGAACGCTCAGCCCAAATCTTTCTCCTAACGTTTAGCTTCTCATAAATCTCTTGGTTTTTCTCACTCGAAAACTTCTCACGGTCAAATGAGGGAGGGGGTGAAGGAGAAGGTGAGGAAACAGTCCTACGGGCTCTAGTCTTCCTAGGCATAGTGCTAAGGAAAGGACAGAGACACAAAGTGAAAACCAAAAGAACAAAAGAAAACAAAACCAAGGGCAGACTGCAAATTAGCACAAAAAAATATAGAACAAAAATCTATATGATGCATGAACAATAACAATGTTGTGATGCATGAACTAATGCAGTATTACTATTTTCGTGTGTGTTTTAATAAGTATTATTACTTACTAAAAAAAAATGATATTTATCCCATATTGGTTGTGTGTGTTTAGTGTCCGCTGTTTATAACCCCAGTCTACAACTACAAAGGTTAGACTCTTTTGTAGTTATACTCTGGTTATATAATGTATTATAAACTTGATTTAAAATATTAGTATTACTATTTTCGTGTGTGTTCTAATAAGTATTATTGTTTACTTAAAAGAAAAAGTATCAATGCTTCTTAGTGTCACAATATGGTAATAGAATGAAAGCTCAAATTAGTGTGAAAACACTAGAGCTTGTTCAGACTCCAAAATAAAAAACACGGCTAGATTGCTTTTACCCTAACTTATCAAAGTGCGGAATAAGAGTAAATAAGCGCAATATACCAATAACACTACTCTAAGCCATATTCAACCACAATGAACAATAAAAGTAAAGCTTAAAGAGTAGGGAAGAGAGATGCAAACACAAGATAACATCAAGACGTATTATCGTAGAGGAAATCGAAAAACTTGGCAAAAAACCTCTCCGCGGCCCTCCAAGTTGAAATTGATCCGCTAGTGAATATAGTTGGAGTATACGAATAACAAAAGACCCTTCAAGCCTAGTCTACCTCATGTACTTGAGTCGTTCAAGCTCCTGCTACCAACGAACTTCTCGGAGTCTTTTCTTCACTAGTTTTCCAGATCCCACAATTTAGCCCGATTGCATCTGCCACTAAATGGCTCATTCCAATACTTCCCAACAATATCAAACCTTCATTTAACACTCAGATTGGGTATGGTAAGTGTTTGAGCTAAAAACTTCGCAAGGATGTAGAGATAGAGAGGTAGGAGTAGAGGAAAACTAAGAGGAAATGTGTAGATGATTGTGGGTATAACAATCTCTAACTCTCAAGTGTATTTGCTAAGGTTTGCTCTCTGAAAATTACTCCTTACAATTCGTGGGTAATGAGGGTATATATAGTGTGGGTAAATAATTTGCTAAAACAACTTATCTTTTTGCCAAACAGAATGTTTCGCGGGTACCTTACGAAATGGCCTTTCTCGCAAAGTACTTGCCAAATGACAAGCTGGTATGACTCTTCAGCTTCTGGTCATGTGCTACACATGTGGCCTTTTCGCAGGATACTTTCTCGCGAGCTTCTCGTGAGTTAGACACAAACTGCACTGATCCATCTTTTGACGCTTGATTCTTCACCAATCTCTCACACTCTTCTCTTACAATTAAACCCACATAAATACAGGAAAATGATTGAAGAAATTACAATTAAATTTTGGCACGGAATTAAAGTCAACAAATGCTAGTTGGAAATCACAACTTTACATAGAAAATGACAATGGCAAACACCATATTGATGGTGATCGTGGGTTGCAAGATTTAAGGGCAATGATTCGTGTTAACGGTGAGAGATTAGCCGATGGACTGCATTAGATTAGTAACATTTTCATCGATTTGATTTTGAATGCCAAATAAGGTCCTGAAAACGGTGGGGATGGTCGTGCCAAAGATTATGCTCATGGTCGATCTATTAATCAACAGTCTACACATTCTTAAATTTAATGATATTTCATGCTTTAACGGCATATCATACAAATAAGATTTCATAGATTGGATCTTGAATCTTGTAGAGTATTTTGCTAACGCAAAGATTCTTGAAGATTTCACGGTGCAAGTTTGTGAGTAATGCAGTCAATTTATGGAATTTCCTCATGGCCAACCCTGAAAAAAAAATTGTCGTTAACTATTTTATTGCTCGTGATTATTATAAAATTTTGTGTTATATAAGATTATAAGTGATGATCTTAAGCGTCTAAATTCATATATGAGGACTAGCTAATAGCTTGAGCTTTATCTTTCAAGTACATTAAGAAGATACCAATTCAAAGGTTGAGTATGTGAATCCAAATTTTGAAACTAAAGAAGTTTCAAAACAAGTTGATGATAGAGTCGATTTTAAAGAAGATCAACAAGAGGCACAAGTTAAAAAATTGTGTGTTGAATAGAATATCCTTCTTGAAGATTATGTGGAAGTCAAAAAAGAAATTACGTATACAATTATTTTTGAGAAAATTGATGGAGATCCTATTATATAGACCATGATGTTGAAATCAAAATTGTGAAAACGATTAAGGAAGGTTACTTTGAAATCTACTAGATGGTATGTCAATGACCCTCAAGTCTTATATTAATCCAATTGATTTTGTGAAACATGATCTTCTCTATTTCCTCCATTTCATGGTTCATAGTCTATTTTAGAGATGTAATAGTATACAAACTGTCGTGTTATTATTTAAAATTTTAAATGGTGTGACAATTTATATGCCTTTAGATTTTTTTTTTCAATTTAATTTGAATTATGTGATGGATGAAATTGATAGGAATTGAAATGAAGAGGATTCTCCAATTTTATTGGGTTGAAATATTTGATCTAATTGTCAATTCTTATTTAGTCAATCTTTCCAATTACTTAAAGGCCAAGAAAAAATTCATCTCAAGTTGCTTTATTAGTTTAATTGATTAGTTGCAACTATGAAAAGAAGATAAATAGGTCAAAGTATTCAAAATTATTTGTTCTCTTGGCAGGAAAAGTCCCAAATCCCAAAATTAATTCATAGGATTTTATTTTTTCAAAGGGAGGGATCTATTATAAGAGCCTATTTTTATCGCTTGTATATTTTTGATAATTTTCTTATTACTTTTCATAATTATAAAATTTAAACTTTTATTTCCTTGGTTTTTGGTGTTTCTAAGACTTTGCTAATGAAAACCAAATCCTTTGTAGGGCATCAATTATAATATATTTACTTGAAAAATTAATTTTCTAAAACTTTTACATTGCCCCTTTAGTTATAAAGCAAAAAAGAAAATCAACTTTCAATAAAATTGTTATCTGTTTATTTCCTTTTATATGGTAGATTTGAAGTTCTTTCTTGTGAATTAAATAGAAGTCACTTAGGGTTTACATTTAGCTTCGAACAATATCTAGCTTATCTTTTCATTGTGTAGCATGCCCTATTTCCATTGTCAAAAAAAAAAAAAAAGGGAAGAAAAAAAGTCATACTAGGTATGAATAATCGCTTAAAATTTATAAGGAGTGCAAACTTGATGCCACAAAAAAAAAGATGAATATTTTATCATGTATGAGATTGAGATTCGATCATGACATCGTGAGATCTCTATAAAAAAATCACGACTTCTAAGATATTCATCTTTTTTAATGATTACAAATTTCCAAATTAATGCCTTAACTATAAATAAAATCCACCAAACAAGAATGACATGCATGTTTGATATAGATAAAACCTCCATATATCCAATAACTAGATGATGACTCAATCCTGTAATTTCTAATTTACATTTTTTTTTAAAAAAAATTTCCCATATTTCACTAGCTAAGGTAACTTAATTAGTTTGTCATAGTGAGATTCAAGTGATAACTCAGTTTTTGTTTTTATTTTATGGTGTTATGTCAATGGTTGGAATCCCACCTCTCTTTCCCATTATCTACCTTTCAAAACAAGAAAGTTTGTCATGGAACATGGATAGGTGGTTTTGTGAGCTTTGAAGTAGAAGGATAAATAATAAAGGGAAGTTTTTTTTTTTTTTTTTTTTTTTTTGTTTCTTAACTGAGGATAAAAGGGATGAAAAAAAAAAAAAAAAAAAAAACTAATGGAAGATAATAATGTGCGATTTGGTATGGTAAAGATAGCTAGTATCATAGTAATGCAATTTTCATCTCCTTGACTACTTATGGAAAGGTTACAAGCAAATGCATTGTTAAGAAGAAACTTTTTTTAGAGGATTAAAGTAGATGAGTAAAAATAATCTGAAACCTGCACGTGAATTTCTGTACCAGGATAAAAGCAACTCATAAAATATTGGTGCCGGCCTTTTGTGTGCAGCTCCACACGTGTCGATCAAAGCTACAGAATTAAGGAATCTCCTCAGAAATCGCGAGTGCGAATTTTACCGAAACACGTGAATCTCGTTTCGGGATTGTGTGTTGGGTTGGTTGGTTCGTGGACGAAACTAAAAACAAAGGGCGTATTTCCGAAACCACCTGAAAAAAAAAAAAAAAAAAAAACCAACCATTTTATGGTCCATATTTTATGATATCCAATTTTGCATAATTCATTTCTAGCTCGACATTTTCTGGTCCAATCCTATCTTCTTCTATTTTTTATATTTAAATTTTTATCCTTCTTGAATAACGATAAAAATTTAGTAATTTAATAATTTTGTCAATTTTAAGTGGTGGGGTCAACTTGTACATTCATCTTCATCTTCTTCTTCTTTTTTCCCTAAAAAAAAATTATTTCGGTTCATAATGGTGGTAAGTTTATGATTAATTTTCATGAAAAAAAAAAAGAAAGGAATAATTGCATTATGCTTGATAGAGAGAAAATGCAATCATTTGGGTACATTTATAATATTTATATGATTAGCAACAGTAAGATCGGTTGGCAGTTTCTTGTTCGAGCATTTTTTTTTCAAAGCTACTTGTTCACGTGTGTTAAGCTAGAATTTCCGACGGAACCTCCGTATGATGTGCTTTTTTGTTTGCCACATTGTTTGTACTGTTACTATTTGACTGCTTTCAAAGCTTTTTATTTTTTTTGTTTTTGTTGATTTGTATAAGAAAAGTTCTTTCTTCTTTGGATGTTACTAATAATAAAATAAGTAATTTAACTTGTCATGTACGTATAGTATATCTCAAGATGAGTAGAGTTTTTCTTGTTATGTATAAATAAGGGTTCGATCTCCGGATCTAAATCTCACAAAAGAGAAATTTAGTAATATTATAAGGATATATAAGAAAATATCAAATTCATTTCGATGATGTTATCAATTTCCTATATATGGTAGAATCATATTTTTCATGATTAACAAAAACATTTTCATTAGAGTATCTTGAATTGAATTTTCTTCACTAATAACATTAGGAGAGACACATAAGCATTTAATTTTGTACTCATCTATATATATAAAGTCTGTTTGGTAAACAAATTTTAGCTTTTTATCTCGGATTTAATTTACCAAAATTAGCTTTTTTGAAAATAAGCTATTTTTTTTTATCTTTTTGCCATACATTTAGTACAAAAGTTACCAAAACTTATACTTTTTGCCTTGTATTTAGCAAAAAGTAAAAGTTTCTCGTTTTGTTGACAAACGAATCACTTATGTATATCCAGTTATCAACTATTTATTTTCTTTATATTTTCTCGATATAAGATATAATATAAAACCTAACAGTTGAAACAATTAAATTATTTATGACCCAAAACTTGAGCCTACATTAGAGTGTTTTATTTGATTCATCTTGGAATCAATTAACTCATTCAAAATATTTTAGCTAGAATCCAATTTTTGTTTTGGTGAATCCAATTCTTCTAGTAAATAAATGCTCAAGTTGAGAATTATGAATCTACTCATTATGATTATTTATGATTAAAAAATGTGTTAGGAATGTCAATGATGCTCATGTTATGAGCTAATTTTCATCTTTTTGTTACACATTTAGTACAAAGTTACAAAAAATTATATCTTTTGTCTTATATTTAGCAAAAAGCAAAAAGTTTCTAGTTTTGTTGACAAATGAATCTCAACAATACGAATCTCTTATGTATATCAAGTTATCAACTATTTATTTTCTTTATATTTTCTTGATGTAAGATATAACATAACACTAATAGTTGAATCAAAAAAAAAAAAAAAAATTAAATTATATATTTATGACCCACAACTTAGAGTCTATATTAGAGTGCTTAATTTATTTGATTTATCTTGGAATCAATTAACTCATTCAAAATATTTTAGCTAGAATCCAATTTTTGTTTTGGTGAATCCAATTATTCTCATAAATAAATGCTCAAGTTAAGAATTATAAGTCTACTTATTAAGATTATTTATGATTAAATAAGGTGTTAGTGCTGTCAGCGATGTTAGCAATTCTCATTATGATTATTTGTGATTAAAGAAGGTGTTAACGCTATCAGCGATTCTCACGATAATTATGTCGTTATATTATAATTAAATCATGTAGGTGTTAGCACTGTTACTGATGTCAGCAATTTTCATTATGATTATTTGTGATTAAAGAAAGTGTCAACGATATCAACGATTTTCACGATAATTATCTCGTTACATTATAATTAAATCATTTAGGTGTTAGCACTGTTACTGATGTCAGCAATTTTCATTATGATTATTTGTGATTAAAGAAAGTGTCAACGATATCAACGATTTTCACGATAATTATCTCGTTACATTATAATTAAATCATTTAGCACTTATAAATTTCATTACATAAACACATTAGGTACATGCCTTGTTGTCAAATGATTTGTCACATACATAGCTATATGATAATTAGGATCAAAGAGAGAAATGAGAAGCAAATCAAAGAAAAAAGACATGAAGGGACCACGAGAATCACAGGCAAGTTGAGATTATTGGTCGTGTGAGAAAACCGCGGTGGATACACCTCACCATCCCGACACGAAGCGGTTTTCTCATTTCTCAAAAAGCAGTTTTTCTCTTTCTAGCTCTCTCTCTATCTCGCTCTCAATTTTCAGACACAAATCATACAGCTTGGCAGCCCACAATATCAAGCATGGGGTTTTAGGGTTATCTCCCAAAACCACCCTTTTCTCTCTCTTTCAAAAATTTGTCTGCTTATGCTTTGTTTGGTAGCACAATATCAAAATACTAGAGGTCCAAAACCCCACAGTGCTACAGTGCTTAAAACAGCCTTATCTTGATCTTTTTAGAAGAGTAGGTCGTCATTTTTGCCTTTCTAAGACTGCAGGGATCTATATATCTCTCTCTCTCTCGTGTTGTACATGATATGTATGTAATAATAATATGAGCGACCCCATGTGAGAGATCGAGTACCCTTTTTCACTTCCACCATTCTTCTTCTATTTCTTGCTTAAAAATAGCTGTTCATGACCTTGTTGGCACGTCTTTTGCTTGGAAGAAAGGGAAGGGCAAGGCATACCAAAAAGGAGACAGCTCCTCACAACTCACAAGTCTTTTCCTAAGCGATAAAAACCAGTGGGCAACCCCACAATCCCATCAAAAGAAGTGTAAAAAATATCCAATATAGTAGCACTAATAATATAAAGTTTATAAAAAATATTACTCGATCATTATTAATAATGATAACTGTGCAAGAGCAGGTTTGAATAAAACTATAAAAGTTCTTCTTCATCAAGAGATAATAATAATAACAGCAACAGTGTGATGTTACAACTATCACTGAACTGTAGCTTCCAAGCTTTTTTCTGTTTATCTACACAGGTTTTTTGGTAGCTTCCTAAATTGGTGCAGGAAATATAAGCAGGTTAATTTATTACCAACGAGCTAAACTGTGAAATAAACCTGACACAGTGACACCTATTATCAGAGGTCACATTCTCTCCACTTGCTTTGTCTTGCTAAACCAGTAACAAGCCAAGATTTATGAATAAAGATTTTCTTATCATTGGGTTTTTTTTTTTTTTTTTTTTTGTTAATCTCAATTCTTATCATTGTTAATTGTAATACATACGAGACTTAACCTTTTTTTTGGCGCCCCCGGGGGGGGGGGGGGGGGGGGGGTGTTGGTGAATGGGAGAGGTGTTAAGGCACTACTTTTGTTTTGTTTTTGTTTTTTTTTTATTAGAATAAAATCATGTTTATTTAGATCCATCACTTACCCCCACTAATCACATCCAGTTACTTTAATAATTATAATAAAAATATATATAATATAAAAATTAGATTCATAAAATAAAATTTGAATCGTAAAATGGACATTACTTGAAATATAGAGGATCCTTAGTACATGTTCTCTTTAAGCAAGATGTTTATCAAAATTTGAAAAAAAGAAAGAAAAAAAGCACTATATGACCTTAAAGCTCTGAAAATGTTGGATTCGTAAGATAGAGGTCTAATAGATGCAAAGCAATATGAATAAATTAGAGTGAGTGTAATAGATCAATTGAAATTTGTCATGTTAGGGTTTTAGTATTTGTCTATTCCATGACATTAATTGTAATCATATTGATGTATTTTGTCATTTAATTTGTAAAAGTGGGTTAAAAAATGTTGTTTTAGAATAATAAAAAAATAGTAATCAGAAAGGACAAAACTTAGGTACAGTACTTTAGATGTTGTTCCTCAAGTTCCTTTCTTAAAATTCAGTCATGTAACTACTTAACTAAAAAAATACACTTCCATCCTATGAGAAAATATCCACATGGCAGAATCTTAAAAATGGAATATAAGAAACATCTAAGTACTGTACTTAATTAAGTCTTGCTCAATTTGAAAAGGCTCACTCAAGCAAGACCAAATCTTGCTCAAGTGAGATGGAAAACATAGGCTCAAGCGAGTCACTTGAATATAGTCTCACCTAACTTTTGCTTGAGCGAGAGTCATAGAATCAATTTTTTCGAATCCTATTTTGATCTAGTTTGTAACGTCTTTCAAACCCTACTTGTAAACACCTATTTAAAAAACTATACACACGATTTTTCTAGAACTAGATAGGCTGAAAATTCCAAAGCTTGAGAGAGAGAAATCCTTACTTTCTTCCCTTGTGCTTTAATGAAAAAATTATGCAAGTTCATCAGCCATGCTTATGGTCCAAGTTTTTAAAAAACCAAGTTAATTTTTCCAATGGCTTTACTGTAAATTAAGGGTCTGTTTGGATATCGCTTATTGCTGAAAACTGAAAACACTGCAGCAAAATAATTTTTAAATATGTGAATAGTACCGTGGGACCCATTTTTAATAAAAGTTTGGTTGAAAAAAGAGGTTTGTGGGTCCCGTGAACAGTGTACGGGACCCACACGCAAAACGCTGGATGCACAAACACTGGACGTTTGCGCTATCCAAACGTTCACTAAATCTTCAAGGCGATGCCTTGAAATACTCCAAAGGTTCTAATTTGTGAAACATAGATGTCGTTTGTGAAAGGATTTATAGAAGAAGACATTTAACGGTTCTAAATTAAATTGCCATGATGACATCAATAAGTTATCTATGGGGTGTTTGGGTTATAGAGTCTAGTTACAAAGATTTTATTTTTTACTTTTATAATTTGTAAACTCTTTTTATAGTATAAATTGCCTTAATTGGCCCGCAGTGGTTTTTCTTTTGGAGATGTTTTTTTTACTTTATCATTTGGTGAATTGCCAATTTGTGGTTAATAATCACAATCTTGTGGAAGACAAAATTGAGATAAATTGATAATTAATTAATAATTTCGGTGGATTTTCAACTAAAGGATCTAAAAAGATTTCAACCACGAATTTAAAATATGGGATAAATATTGCCACCAGTCATTTCAAATCAATTGTTGTCAAGTAGTTTAGTTTATTGATATGCTAAGGTTAAAATTTGTATCTTATTAGGATTGCACAGATGATGATAGATGCAATGTATATAAGAGTTGGCACATCAGTTTCAGAAGAGACAAAAAAATTCTACCTAGGAGAAGAGTTCCTACAAGTTGAAGGGAACAATAACTTCAAGTTGACCTGGCTTGAAGTTCAAAAATAATTGGCTTCGTTTGATATAATATAAAAGATTTGTACTTAAGGATACAGATTGAACTGTATACATGGACATTATGTAAGATAATTCAAATCCCACTTGTGTTAAGTGCAAACACATCATCATAAGATGTGGTAAGTGTTGTCATTGGGCAAGAAGTCTTTGAGAAAGTGTTTATTTTAATTTGGAACCAACCCATGATATATATTGCACACACACAAACATGTTCAAGAACAAAGATAGAGGACGAAGGCATTTTTCACCAGATATTGCAATATTGCATTGCAGTGGACACAACAACACCTACATGTATATGTGTTCCATTAGGAAACTTAAACTCGGTAACACACCCCCCTAAAGTTGACGAAGTCTTTGCTTTGGACAGAGTACTCTGGTGCCAGTGCGATGACTGGTTCATGAGGACTCTAAGCAGTTCATGATCAGTACGATCGATCCTGATCCTATTTTGTGGTCTATATGAGCTCCTCCTTTGTTTTACAAGAGGACCCAGTTGCTGAAGAGTAATTCATTTAAATGGTCTGATGAGAAATTTAAGTAATATCATAATATATTTTTATATAAGTCTTATAAACTAATATATCATCAATCACAAAAGTAATTAATAATAACATTTACTTATTTTGTTTTGAAATGACACGAATCAAATTTATTGTCACATAAGTTATAAGCATTATGCAGTATATTTCGTAACAGATTAGTTTAGCATTTTCCTTAATACACATATGTATATTAACCTCATTTGCTGCAGCTTTTTAGTAGAAAACACATTTCACAAAAATGCTAGGTTCAAGCCTGTTTTCTAAACCTGCTAAGCCGTATGTATTGTTGGTTTTAACTCCTCACAATTCATGCAGAGCTGTTTTCACATACTTCATGCAGTTTTGTCTTGCTCGACTCCAAAATCCAAATTATATGACTGAGTCACAAAACTATAAAAACAATCCCAGAATAATTATTTAAGGGGATTATATAACACGGATGGTTGGTTGGTTCAAGTCATTCCTCCATATATATTGACTGATGAACTTAGATTCTGTTTAGGCCAGCTATACCAGCGGCCCCTTAATTATCTCTCTATCATGTGTATTGGCATGATTTGACCTCCATTATCTTACCCTAATGTTGAAGACTTGAAGTACTCCATTCAAAACACTTTGCTTAATTAACTAGCTTACAGCATTACTTTGTCTCCGGACGTGCATTATTATATGCTCCTCTCATCTTGGGAACATTGTGTGATGATTGCATCTTCCTTCTTAAGCAACAAGAAACACTTCGTGATGTTTCAAACACACAAGATAAATAATTATGTTTTGATGACCACCTAATGGTCCTTGAAAACAAAAATACAAACTTAATTATAATCTTATTAACAATCTATTTTCATAGGCTAAGATTCTCTAAAAGATCGTCCATGGTCTCCTTAAAGATCAATGACTATACCTACTAATTCTTTCATTAGTTCAATTGCAATCTATCCTTGATCTCTTCCATGAAAAGCTATAACAAATTGAGCAGTTGCTTGTTGGGTAGTCAGACTACAATCAAATCTAACCTTTGTCTTTTTATAGATTGAGAAAGCAGCTAATGTTTAAAGAGCAGGAATTATATATTTTAAACCTTCAAGTATCTCAAATATTTATGATTATATATACGTACTTCTTGTACAATTATACAAAAATAGCAGAATTTCTTTCTATGTATGATATATTTCTATCTTAAATAATGTACATAACTATCAAAAAATAGTATAGCTTATTAGGCTTACCAACTTTCTAGGGGAAAAGGTGCAACTGTCTTAAAATTTTCCACTAAACGCCAAAAATACATAATACACTCATATCCAATTTGTGAAATCAATTAGCTCATGAAGTTCTTTTTTAGGCTCTATCTGTCTATCATTAGGAAATAACAATTGAAAGAAACAAATTTCAAAAGACTGACCTACCGAAAGAAAACTGGAAATCTGGCGTCCAGTGATTTATTTTTTTTCTTATTCACTTAATTTGTTTTTCTCAGAATGAAAGAATCTTCATGTAATATCAAACTAGTTTTCCAGTCAAATTTGGTGGGGGCCTTTTAGAAAAACAAAACACAAAAAATCATTCTAGATTTTAGATTGATTCAGGATCCAATTTAATGCTTTGCTAAGCACAGATGTCTGATATTTGTAATCCAACTTGTTCATTTTGTCAACAAAACTTTGTGGACAAAAACTTACTGCGCGTTTATTAGGTGATTATGAGTTTGATCAGTCGCGTACTTCGGCTTCCAGAACCAAATTTTTTGTGGCTAAGATATACTGATTAGCTGTCTGAAGAATTTAGAAGAGGTTACCTTGTTAGTTGGGGAGCATCAAATTGTCTAGAACTTATTGACAGCATGAGTAATGGAGGATATCAAAATTAATAGAGTAAATAGTAGATAGTAGATAGTGCCTGCAGAACTCATTTTGCCAAATTAAAGAACATCTGAATAGTAGTTCAAACTAAAGAATTCCTGTATGTGTACAAATTTATAATAAATAAAAAAGAGAGATGGAAATAGGAAATTCAAATCTTTGAGAACCATAGGAAAGAAACTCTACTTCTTTTTAATTTTTTTGAGGTGCTTTTTATATTAAAGTGGTTACAAGTGATGTCTAATGGAAATAACTTCTTCTTCTTTCTCTTTTTTTTTCCTTCTTTTTCTAAGAAACAAAAACATACGAACATAAAGAAGCAAATTAAATGCTATATAACCAAGACCACGAGAAAGTATACCATGTTTCGGTAATACCAACTCAGTATCTGTTTTGGTATTTCCTACCCAATAAATGAGTGATACCTGTTTCAAAAAACCACATCAGACTACTTCAATAAATTAATTACAATCTTCTATACTATCAGGAAGATAAATTAATCATTTATTGGAGTAATCTGATGTGGTTTTTTGAAATAGGTGTCACTCATTTATTGGGTAAGAAATACCAAAACAGATACTGAGTTAGTATTACCGAAACATGGTATACTTTCTCCAAGACCACAGGCAATGAAATCAGTTTCTTGTTTGAGTAAAAATATTGTAACATCACACATAATTAATGCTTTCTCAAAAAAAAAAAAAAAATCACACATAATTAATGACATTAATTTGGTTCACCTTTTAGTTAGTTATTTAATCTTTAATATGAACCTATTGTTGATCATGTAATTTCTCACGCTTATGCAATTTGCCACTCAATTCTAGGAAAAAGTATTTTATATCAAATTGTACCACGTCATTCTATATCAAAACTCAAAAAATAAGAAACATGTGTGTAAAAATAACTACTCACTAACACATTTCTTTTAATTGTTAGTGGGTTAGTTATTTTTTGCTGACATATCTCACACTTAGAGCACGTTTAGTAGACTGTAACGGTAATTACATAGGAATAAGAATAGGTATTACAAGGAATAAAATATGTTGTAATGTAATACTTATTACTATTTATTTGTTTGGTGACAACATAATAATATAACCCTGAAGACAATGGAATGTAAACATTTTTTTTCAAAATTAAGATATATTTTAAGAAATATTTTACTCATATGTTTATATTTCCTAAAAAAAAAATTTTAAAAAAAAAAATTTGAATGAGAGATTAGTTATTTTTTATGATTTTTTTATTCTCATAATTGTTATGTGCATATGGAAAGTTTGTTTATTTGAAAATATATTAATTTTAGAAATTAATACACCTACTAAGGAATAACTATTACAACCCTTATAAATATAAATAGTTATTCCTCATTTTAAAGAATAGCTATTCATAAGAAATGATTATTCCATGTAATAAAAACATAATCAAACTATTGAATAACTAAATCATAGGAATAACTATTACATTACAGTGCCTATTACAGTCTACCACACGTATCCTTATTGGATTTTGATACCGCTAACATGATATCATTTGAAACCAAATACCTTCTCAAATTCTAGGCTATCACAACCACTTAAATCACACATGGTAAAAACTAATTAAGTTCCAAAAGAAAAGATGAACTAATTATCATTACCTATAACACTTTCTTTCATTGATGGGATAAAAGGGAAGAATATTTTAAAGAACCTTTGAAGAACAGATAAATAATGAATTTTAATTCTACATAGATTCTTTGTAAAACAAGATATTTATACCATATGATTTTATCTTAGCACGTAATTAGATTTTATTTTTTTAGAAGAATACATAATTAGATTTTTAAAATGTAAAGAATAGGCGGTTCCACTCTAAATACAATTCCAATTCGGTTTTCATATATATATATATATATATATATATATATGCATCCTAATTTTTTGGCCTAATATAAAGTGTAGGGACAATGGGCCCAAAAATATATGTTGGACCTTGGCCTTGTCTGAGGAGACTCAGTGGTCCAAGGAGAGATCAATCGTAAGGAAAACATAAGACTTTGGACTTCTCGAGCCAGCTACGACTGTGGAGGTAGGCCGAGGAGGAATAACACCCCAGCTAGACGAGGGGTTAGAAGGTGAGCTCTATTGTCCAGAGTGACGTTCCAGGAAGTTTTGTTGATAAGGATATACACTGTGAACGTACATGATAAATGGGAGCCAAGAGATATCTAAGGAAAAGTTGCTACCACTGCATTGAATGCTCTACAGCTAATTCTCTGGCCGCATTTATGTGAAAACACTCCTGAATAGTGCTGTCTTGATCACCCCAACTCATAAAGGGCCTGTGAGGGTGTCCGATGGGACAGACACTCGAGTAGTGGCTTGGACGATCGACAGGTGGAGGGCCAAGATCATTCAAAGGGAGATATAAAATGTAAGAGACCCCTGAGGAAAGGAGGATCGAGAAATTGAGAAAGAAACACTGTAACAATCCAGAATTGAATTTGCAATCAAACTTGAGAATCAATATATCAGAACTGGTCTCCTAGGATTGTGCCGATGACGATTTTATTTGGAATAAACCAGACTATCTTCATTTGCTTATCATTTGAATCCACTTTACTTGTTGTCTGATTCATTAAGACCCAGTTTTCCAATCTACTCTTTACAAATTTATTGAATTGGACTTTTTGGACCTAAGTTCATTTATCATTTGGGCTTGAGAATCAAATTGCGTCCTTACATAAAGTATAGTGAAAATAAGATTATCACAAACAATACGAGAAATCCAAAATTTTATAATATGTATATACACTTATAAATTACAAAGTATCTTTTCTTTATATCATGGAGTTAATGAGAGGTGATGCAGAAGGCACAAAGAGACATCTATTTAATTTTGCAAGCCTTTTTTTTTTTTTTTTTTCTTTGATAGAGTTAATTTTGTAAGTCAATTGTATTCTATTTCTAGGTATTTGTAGTTAATTAGGTAATTAGCATTTTATTTCCAAATGTCAAGGTTATTTTTGTAATTCCAAATGGTATTTTCCTAATTAATTAGAATTAGGTTTTTTTTTTTTAATTTATTTATTTTTTATATATATTAGTTAGAATTCAGGTATAGTAGTCTATATAAGCACATTAATGCACTCCTATTCCTATATAGTCGAATTATTTTTATGATAAATAAAATTTTTCATGAAATTCTTCCATTGGTCTAGTGCTGAAAATTGGGTGTTGACTCCTAAAGGTTCTTTTTTACCTGACACCAATTACAAGCAAGTTTGTTAGGTGTTGGGTCTGTTGACTCTTAAGTTCTCTATTTTTATTTTGTCTATTTTTAAAATTCTGTGTTACATAGTTTTGATTTTGTCGGGATGAATCAAAGTGGAGGGATGTCGAGGCCACTGAGGGAAGCCAGCAAAACAAACACACAACATCAATTGACCCAAAATAAAACAGAAGGGAAAAGGAAGATTTTGTGCTTTTTCCTTAGCTCATGTTTGGTTTGTGAGAAATTTTCTAATCATTGAATGAGGCTTGGAGAGGGGGAGAGGGGTTCGAAATGGAATGCATTAATGGAGGATATTGCCCCTAGCTAGCAAGGGAAACCATGGCAATTATGACCATGCATGAATGCTTCAATGATAGTGTCCATGGAGATTATTAGGATTGTATTTGTCTATTGCTTACAGAGGTTGGTGAAAACATAGGGTAGTTTTGCTAAATATGTGAAGCAAACTAATCTCTCTTCCCACCGTTCAAACCTTTTTGTATTCTCTGAGTATATTTTACTTGATAATATTAATATTAATATTAAAATAATGGTTAAATGTTAAATTCACTTTTTTTTTTAATCTTTCAGTTTTTGAGACAAACAGTAATTTATCATAATATCAAATTAAAGTATGTAACTTTATATTCAAACATAGTCTCTATTTTACTTCTCATTTAAAAAATAAAAAATATCACATATTGGACTTCACTTTATAAAGGAAATTGTTGAAAAATAGTTAAATGATTAAATTTATCATTTTTTAATAGTTCAAGCTTTTATAACAGTCTTATAGTTTTACTTTAGAACTATCATTTTCACTATAAGAATGGCTAAATGATAAGATTATAGTGAAAACAAGCTTGACTAGTAGAAAATGATAAAAATGGTTAAATGAAGGCAAGTGTTAAAAGAATAGTTAAATATTTAAACTTATCATTTTCACTATACTTTTTATAATGAGTCTCAGCTTTGAGCAACTAAGGAATAAAGTTATTTCAGAAAAACTCCCCCTTATCATATGTAATGGAAATTGAACTGAGCCCAACCAAATTAATAGGGCTTCCATCAGTGAACCTTATTGTGCCCAGCCCAAGGGACTAACTGACCCAGACCCCTGAGCTAATAGAAATTTCATTACGTAGTAGTAATGCATAAATAGTGAGATTTTTGTGGCCAATAAACTCATTGCTTTCTGTTCGACCTTTTCTCTTGGATGTTTTGTTACAGTTCACAACTTTATCTTTCTCTACCGTGAGATAAATTTGTTGTGATTTGCGGAGCAAGTGACAAACTTTTAGGGACATTGAATTTATTATGTGTAAATGGGTTAAACGAAGGGTCAGTTACTAGATATGGGCCTCAAGATACAGTTGAGACAAGCCCAGCCCGTTAACTTTAGCACGCCACAGCTTAAATATTTTAGGCTAAAGAGGTCGGCCTTGTGCTAGCTCTAGTGAATGGTCAATCCAAAGGGTGTATTTTGATCCAGAGTAATGTTAGGGTACAAAATTTTTCATTATTTTTTTTCTTATGACGAGAGTATTTTCACAATAATAACATATTACCATTTTTGAAAAATAATGTGAGACATTTTGTATTTTTTGACTTATTGTTTTGAAATTATAAGTCCAAAAACTTCTGATTATTGGACGCTTTCCACACCACTTCTGATTATTTCTTTGGACTTATAATTATAAGTCCAAAAATCAGAAGTTTTTGGACTTATTGTCAAGTACATCTTTGGACAAAAATAATGTCAAATACATTTTGTATTTTTGGACTTATTGTTTTGAAATTTTTGGACTTATTTCTTTTCTCTTTTGTTACAGGAACCTTTGCCAATTCATTATTTGACAAATATTGGTAACATTAGTGGTGAGTTTTTTTTTTTTTTTTTAGCTCAACACAATGTTTTTGGTTTTCAAATAAGGAAGTTGGATTGAATTTTGATTCCCCCCCCCCACCCAAAAAAAAAAAAAAAAAACATATATTGTGTCTTGACCTAATTAATGATAAATAAAAAAAAAAAACTATTGCTATAAAATGGAAAAGATTAAAAATCATCTCCACATTCACACTTATTCCAAGAAAAAATAAACCTTGAAATCCAATTAATGAAAAGAAGCAAAAGTCGATTATAGCCAAATAATGTAACCTTAAAACTTATTCATTGAGCCAAAAGCTCTTGTAGCTTAATTAGCACTTTTTAATATTTTCAATGAAGATATTCAGAGTTTAAATCTTCCTCTCTTACATTGTAACTATCAAATTTATCAAAAAAAAAAAAAAAAAAAAAACTAAATTAAACTAAACTACTCATTGGTCCCACAACCACAAAATAAACAATGTAAGCTCATACTTTTTGGATTAAGTTGTTTTTAATAATTTTAGGATTCAATTTAATGCCAAATATGAGATTTAAGTTTCAAGATTGAAAAATGATCAATCTGAGCTAGCTAATTATAGGCATGTGAAATTTACTATTTGGAATGATGAGAAATTTTAAATCATCTCACTTTTAGTATTTTATTTTATACTTCACCAATGTTGTGTTGCCTATCACACTTTTTTTTTTACTTATAAAATAACTAAATTTTAAAATAGAAAAGAACCATGCCTATGACATAATAACTATTGGTGGAGTATCAATTATCAAGTGAAAAACTAGGAGATAAATGCATGTATACGAATCAATTGCCGTAATGGAGACCTTAAAATTCAATTAATGATAATAAAAAATTAGATTTTAGGCATTTATAAAAAATTCAATTAATCAATTTCCGAATCAGTTACCATAAGGTCGATATTCTAGTTAAGCACATGAGAAAAAAAAAATTGTGTAAGCTTTTACTTTTCGAATTTAGTTGTCTTTTATAAGTATATGTGTTTGATACCATATGATATATAATTTTAAGGACTCAAAATTATCAATTTGAGCTAGTAAATTATAGGCAGGCCAAATATTCATATTATTATGATGATGTCAGTCTTAAATCTTTTTTATTTTTTATTTTTTTATATACAATATATAAGTTCTACTTTAACCTAATCTAAGTGTATATATGTGTGAAGATTCCTCCTAAAAACTTGAACCCTGACTCTTGCCTCCCGCAGCCCACAAATACTTATACTTGTGGAGTGACCATCGCACCAAGGTTGTGAGGTGTCAGTCTTAAATCTTAATTATACGAATCAAGTATTTTTTTTAATTATACAGAAAATAAATGCATGCATGTAGATCAATTGCCACCCTATTTTTTTGATATTTACCTCTCTTGATCTAATATAAAACCCATTACATACTTAATCTCATCACAATTACATAATAATTTATCTTTTATCAAGAAGAAAAAATTGCTCGAGTCATTTAGTAATGGAGAGTGGAAGTGCTCCGGCTCAGTCCTCAGCCTCAAGTTCTCTAGTAACCCCTAAATCTAATGCAACAACTCAGTCCTCGAATCCTTCAGTAACCCCTTATGCAACCAAAAAGCCAGCAACACCAAAAAATAAACCAAGTTTGAAGAAGAAATTGTAAGCTTATTTCTTTGTGTGTAGTTGAGAATTTTTTTTTTTTTTTAATTCTATACACCACTTTGGAAAAAAGAAGAGACGAATTTCAAATTATTTTATTTCATTTGATGATTAGGTGTTTTTGAGACTAGCAAAAAGTAAATGTTAAAATTATTACAAATTTTATTATAAAAAATTACATGCTGAAATAATTATGAATGTGACTAATGTCATTTCAACAACATAACAAATTAGTGGAGTTAGAAATGTTTTTCAAAGAATCTAAGCTAAAATTGTTAATAATTTTTAAATATGCTACCCTCGAGATTAATAATGATTTTATATATTCTTGTTTTACAGATTATTCACAATTGGATTACCTATGTGCAAATGTCTCTCATTCTCCACACCAGAAAAGAAAAAAAAAGTTTACATTGTTGCAAATTAGTAGATTTCAAAAAGATTTAATATTGTATGGATATTCTAAAGAGATCGTACAAGAAACAATTATTACGCAAGTAGCTCTCTCTCTCTCTCTCTCTCTCTCTCTCTCTCTCTCTCATCCATTTACAAAAAATATAAAATAAAAATTGCTCATTGTAGACATCACATTTTACAACATTCGTTTAATTTCACTAAGGATAAAACATCATTATAAATCATAAGAATGAATTTGTAATATAATTATTTATTTAAAAAAATTAGATGTCATAATGATTAAAAATTTAAAACTACATATTATGTGCTTAAATCATACCATTGGATTAAAAGATATAGACAAATAAAAAAATTAAAAATTGTATGCATCCTTTCGATTGAGGTTGATCGCATTTGATTTAGAATAATTAATGATGATAGTTTCTTTTAAAGAATTAATTTTAATTAATTACATGTCACAATCTTATTGGATTTAATAAAAAAAATCACAAACAAATGGTTCTTTATGGTGATGGACACTAGTATATATACTTTTGTGTGTGTTTTAATAAGTATTACTATTTCTCAAAAAAAAAAAAATATATATATATATATATATATATATAGGGTTGTTAATCTCACGTCGGTTATGTGTGTCTAGTGTTTCTTGTTTATAAACCCAGTCTACTACTACAAGAGTTAGTAGGAATGGCAATTATTACCCGACCCGATCTTAATGGGTCGGGTTTTACTCGACCCATTAAGCAGAAAGGTCAGGTTTGGGTTTTTAAAATAAAACCCGAAGTGGGTCGGGGTCGGGTATGGGTTTTGGCAGTACCCGCTTCGAATCCAAATCTGGACCTAACCCACTTAAAACTAAAATTACCAAAAAAATCCTATATATATATATATATATATATATATATAAACTTATAAACCTTCTCTCATTTCACTCAGCAACCCTATCTGCCCCCTCACCCACTCTCCTTTCCTACTCTCACTCACTCTCAAGCTCTCACGCGCACTTCCGCCGGCTACCCTCTCTCGACCTCACTCAGACACTTCCCTCACAGCCTCACTCAGCCTCAGGCCCTATGGCCTCGTTCAGCCTCACGGTTGTGTTTTTTCTTTTCTTTTTTTTGGGTTCATTTCACCCCTTACTAATGTGCATGAAATATATACAATAAAGTACTCATATATCTACATATTTAGTCTTACTTCTATGTTATTTTGTGACTGATTATATAATATCTTTGTGTTGCAGATAACAAGGGTTCTACATACAAAGTGGGGCTAGGCCAATTGAATCAAGCCAACTTACATCCAGCCAGGCATGAATATTAAATTTAAGTCCAATTGGAGTAAGGAATCAAAGGAAATTTGCACCAAATCCAAGTCCAATTCGGATTAGGATTCCAGCCTGCACATCAGTTAGTATTTTCGGCATAACTTTTGGCTCAAATGTCCAATCGAGATGATTCAAGTTGGGCTGGAAAGTTAACTTAAAGGGCTACAGCTTTGTAGTTTACCAGGAGCCCTAATTCTGACGTTAAATGGGCCAAAATAGTCGGGAATTCAACTTGTAATAGGATTCCTTGACCTATTTAAAGGCTTTTTATGGCAAAATTCAGGGGGATGAGGCTGAGGCTAGTGCTAGGGCTGAGATGCAAAACAGAAAATTGGAGTAAGAGGCAGTGCCGCATGTGGCTTCTCTGTAGCTTTTCTCCATGATAGCATTGTGACTATTTCTTTCTCTATTTCATTTGTCTAGTTTAATGTTTAGTATTTTATTTTTGTGTTTTCTTTCAATTACTATGAGTAGCTAAATTTATAATTAGGGTTGAGGATGAAACTTTGTTAAGGATTATTAGTAATATTTATGTGATTTGATTTTTCCCACAATAGTTATTCTATAATGATTTAAATTGTTCTTACTTCATATCAATTGACTAAGATGGGATTCTAGATATGAGTTCAATCATGTTTTTCTCATGATTTAGGATTTGTCGTAATTAATTGAATGCTTGATTTATTAATTCTTGATTATAACATTGGATATCGTTTGTGATTTGTCTATCAATGGATACAATTTATGATTTGATTTTTAGAATTGGATATATCTTGTGATTTGTTTGTCTACGGATACAATTGATGATTTGATTTTATACTTAAGAAGCGAAGAAGAACATGCTTTTGATTTTTAAAATAAGGATTTTAATGAGAATATTTTCCATGGTAACAAGATTGATTTCTAGATTATCATGTAGTGAGTTGGGAAAAATTAATGATCATAAATATATGCTGATATGACTTGCAAGACGGATTCCAAAACCTTAATTCCTTTCCCTTGATTGTTGACATCTTTTTATTGCTTTATATCTTTTGCTTAGTTTAACTATTTGCTTAATTTTATTATTTGCTTAGTTTATTTAATTTCCAACAACTAATTTTTATTAAACTAGATTAGGATTAATTTGGTTAAGATTTGATTAATTTTCCTACGTTCATTCAAATCCCTGTGGGTTCGACCTCGTTCTTGTCAAACTATACTTCGGTACGGTTCGTACACTTGGGAGTATTTTAAAATTTCACAACAGTTACCTCTCTCACTCTCACTCTCATTTTCTCTTAGCCGCCCCTCACCCGCTTACCCCCACCCTCACTCTCATCACGTGGTGGTTGCTGTTTGCCACGTCAGAGCACTGGATTGTTAGATTGGAGCACGAGATTGTTAGATCAAAGAGAGATGTGGTCGTGTTATTAGATCAGAGCATGGGATTGTTAGATCGGAGGACGAGATTGTTTTTACTTTTTTTTTTTTTAATTTCATTAATGAATGTTTATTATTTACAATTTATTTCATTGTTAAATGTGAGTTTGTGTTTATGTTTGTGATTGTGATTTCTGTGGTTGTGATACGATTTGTGTTTCGTTTGTGATTTGTGTTTCTGTTTCTGTGGTTGTGATTTTTGTGCTTATAAAATCGATTTAAAAGATTGGGTCAAATTGGGCCACAGATTAGGGGCTTTAGATTAGGCTCAGAAGTGGCTGGATGGAGCTCGCGGGGGCCCGATGGGGTGGGTTTAGGGTTAAAAAAACCCATTTATTAAACGGGCCAAGTTTGGGTAACGGGAGAGGGCCCGCGGGTTGGGTTCAGGCATAAAAAAACTTGCCCCGGACTTGACCCGTTGCCATTCTTAAGAGTTAGGCTCTTTTGTAGTAGTACTCTAGTTATGTAATGTCTTATAAACCGGTTTAAAATACTAGTATATATACTTTCGTGTGTATTCTAATAAGTATTACTATTTTTCCACACAAAAATTATCTTTTAATTTAAGATGGTTAATTAATGTTTAAACTTCATAAATCGACCCCTACATTATCAGACTTTAAAGTGGTTAAATTTTAGGTCCAAATTGGATTATGCCTTGAAACTAATAAAAAAAATGCCAAAAATCATAAAAGAAAATGAAACAGAACTTTAGGTCCAACTGACGATTTGGAATTTGGATTTGGCCTATACCCACTAAATTTCAACCTTTTTTTTCTATATTATCTGATTATCAACTAATATCTAATCAGTTTCTTAAACTCATCCAGCTTATTGCAATGGCCTCCACTCCCTCTATAAAATAGAGATGGATTCACAAAACGCAGCCTGAACATCACAAAACGCAACTTCAGACTTGGTTTATAGCCGCGTTTATTAAACGCAGCTATAAGTCCAGTACTGGAGCTGCGTTTTTGTAAAACGCAGCTCAAATAGTACCCTGAAGCTGCGTTTTTCAAAAACGCAGCTCCAAAACGCAACTCCAAAGCGCGTTTTTTGTAATGAATTCAAAAGACAATTTCTTGGAGCTCTAGAGAAAGCTGTGTAGCACGATCATAAGGCTTTTAGTGATCATTCAGTGCACGGCCAAGTATTTTATAACAAAAACCCTGGTTGATTATTAAGCCATGTGCATGCAAGATATATTTATTGTTCTTATTCTTCTTTTGATAAATTCTAAATAATCAAGAACATGTTTTGTCTATGATGATATGGGTTGATTTAGGATCAAAGCATGTTTTGTGATGTTCATATGCTCAGAACTTTTCCCCCTATAAGACTCTAAACGCTAGATTTTCTTTTTCTTTTTTTTTTTCTACTAATGACATGTTAGTTTTTTTATTTTTTTATTTTTTAGGGGACATGTTAGTTAAATAAATGAAATGACATAATGGCGGCTACTAGATGTACTTTAATGGTCCGTTTGGTTGGGTTGATTTTAGGAGAAATGGAAAGGAGGAAGAAAAAAAATGGTATTTTTGTGTTTTTAGTTAGAGCATTAGCATGGGTGTAAAACTCCCTAAATTGCTATTTTAGCTCCACATACATCCAAAACCACCAACATCCGGTTGGTATATCCAAAAAAATTTCCCACATAGCTACAATAAGGTTGTAAATTTACAACATAAATTTACTTATTTTTCTCTCTCTCTAGCTAGTTGTGTGGATTTGATGGAGAGAGAGAGGAAGAGAGGAAAAGAGAAGAAAGAGATGAGAGAGAAATGAGTTATTTATATTATTAGATGGGGTAGTTTATATTATTTTAATGAGTTGTATATGTTAAAATAAAAACTGAAATGTTGGATAAATTATAAAATAATATGGTAAAATAGATCAAATAAAATTTTAAAGTGTAAAATAAGTTTTTTTTTTTTTTTTTAGATCTCCAAATGCTAATACTCTTAGTGAAGAAAATATCAGAAAAAACTAATGGGGCTCAAATATTTTCTTTTTTAGCTTACCAAAATCTTATCTCTCCCTACTAAAAATGAAAGGCGTAAATGCAATTTTCGTCCCTACATTTAGGGGTCATTTCTATTTTGGTCCCTACATTTCTATTTTACCACTTTTAGTCCCTAAACCAATTAACGCTTGTTATTTTAGTCCTTTCCGTCAGCTAACAGACGGAAATAGCTGACGTGGCTAACAGACTGATTAATATATTATTAAAAATCCAGCGTGGCACTCATCACCCATGCCACGTCAAAATTTTAAATATTAAAAAAAAAATCTTGTCAAAAAAATAATTAAAATAAAATTCTAAACTTGATTTTAAAAAATAAAATAAAATAATTAAAATAAAATTTTCTTTTTTTTCATTAATATTTCGGAAATGTTCATGTTCTTCTTCCTAAATCGTGATTGTTCATCTTCATTTTCTTAGCAAATTAAATCTTGTTTTATTTTCTTTTCTCTGTTCTTTTCTTTGTTTTTCTTGTTCTTTATGTTCGCACATTAAAATTCAAAATTAAGTTCAAACAATAATCAACCAATATCAATAGATCTATATATCTGAAATTGAACCCAGAAACCGAACCCAGAAATTTGAACCCAATGGACACCAATCAAAATCAACAGATCTGCATCCTCTTTGTTCACAAACCTAGAAAATCAAACACTCAAAAAGGTAGAAATAACCTACAAACAACAATCCACATTCCACACTAACAATAAACCCAGAATCTTAAAAGAAACCAGCTGACCACAACTATCCTCACCAACACCAAACCCAGAAATTTCAAGCACAAACCCAGAAAATCAAACACAAGAACACAAGAAAATCAAACCCAGAACACACTAGCACAAACCCAGAAAATCAAACACAACTCCCACCCAAATTTGAACAAAATACTCACAAAACCATTAACCCAGCATGCCTCAAACTCTTTCTGTCAGAAAATCCCCTTGATCGAACCTTAAGCCGTGGCATCTCTTCCGATTTCAACCCATCCCCTCCTCTTCTCTTCCCTCCTCCTACTTCCACTCATCTTCTTCACCATCACAAACAACCCCAACCCTCTTTTCTTCACCAATCTCTGTCTCAACAACAACAACAACAACAACAACAAATACAACATTAGCATCATCAAAAGCAAAATGACCCTCTTGCCCCTCCGTCTCCATCTCCATCTTCTTCATCGTCTCTCTCCGAATCTCCCACCATTTACCAATTCCACTCGAACCTACCTCTGCAATTCGCCGACTCGCAAAACCCATCTTTTTTTTTCTCTCTCTCTCGCCGTAAAAACGATTTCATCATTTAATGGAAGGGTCGAATGGAAGGGTTGGGTACTTTCATCGGATCTGACGGGGACACCTACCGCGGGTCGTGGAGCTTCAATTGGAAGCATGGAAGGCCTGTCGTGGAGCTCCGATCTGATGGCACGTTCTAGTGAAGAACACGAGCAATCATGTTCTAGTGAAGAACCCATCTTCCAAAAATATAATAAAAAAAAAAATTTAAAAAAAAAAATCCTCATAAGTTTATTTTAATTATTTTAATTTATTTTTTCTGATGTGGTTTCTGACGTGGCATGGGGATGTGTGCCACGCTGGATTTTTAATAATATATTAATTAGTCCATTAGCCACGTCAGCTATTTTCGTCTGTTGGCTAACAAAAAAGACTAAAATAACAAGCGTTAATTGGTTTAGGGACTAAAAGTGGTAAAATAGAAATGTAGAGACCAAAATAGAAATAACCCCTAAATGTAGGGACGAAAATTGCATTTACGCCAAAATGAAAAGGAAATTTGAGAAAAAATGCATGAGACAAAAAGTCCCGTGTTTTAGACAAATTTACGCCCCCCCCCCCCCCCCCACCACGTGCAACGCTTTTGTTATTTTTATTTTTATTTTTTTGGTTTATTCTCCCTCTCTTTTATTTGTTTCTAGTCTTCTTGTTCTATTCGCTTCAAGTACTCTTCTTCTTCTTCTTCTTTCTTTTTTTTTTTTTCCTCTATCTGTTTTGGGTTCTTATATATATATATATAAAATGAAGTGCCTATGTATGCATAAATTTTTAATAAAAAAATAATGTGTTTTTTTTTAAAAAAAATTTTATTTAATAAGAGTATGAAAGTAAATTTATACAATTTAAGTTTTTTATTCTCTCATTTTTCTTCTAAACTAAATAAAAAGTTTTTTATCCCCCACTTTTCCAACGGACAAAATGGGCTTCTGCCCTTTTCGGGCAAATTATATAGGGAAATGTCCCTCTTCCCAAACTAAATAGGAAAATGCCCTTATTTTAAAACTCGATTTTTGATAAATTGAGTTAGAAAAAAAAAATTCTGAAGCCCTATAGTGGCGTTTTAAGATGCTTATAGTGGCGTTTTAAGAAGCTTATAGTGACGTTTAAAGACCTATAGTGATGTTTTTTAACTCGACTTCAAAGAAATCGAGTTATAGGTGAAAAAACACCACTATAGGTCGATTTCATTGCCTATAACTCGATTTTATTGAAGTCGAGTTAAAAAACGTCACTATAGGCTCCTTAAAAACGCCACTATGGGACTTAACTCGATTTGTCAAAAATCGAGTTTTAAAAGAGAGATATTTCTCTATTTAGTTTGAAAAGGGGGGACGTTTTCCTATATAATTTGCCCGAAAAGGGCAAAAGCCCATTTTGTCCATTTTCCAACCCGAACCAAACACTACAAAAGAAAACTAAAATCTCTTATACCTTTTCACTTTTTCATTACCTTATTATTTTTTATCCTCTTTTTTTTTTTTAATCTCCCAATCAAATAGACCCTAAAAGACCAAGTTCAATAGAGAAAAGTAAATGTTTAACACCTTTCTCAACTTATAACTTTAACTTCTCATTTTAAATCAATAATACATCAAATATATTTTATCTTTTTTAAAATGTAATTAAGTCATCAATCTATGTAATTTTTGTTAGTGTATATAGAAGCAAAATCATAATAACATTATTATTCGTATTCAAATTGATGCAAATTAGCATTCTTATTTTTTTTTTAATCAACGAAAAAGTACATAGAGTCGAAAAAAGCAGGTAAGACTTTGCCGACTGCCAAGTGGCATGCTCCCGCTGGTCTAAAACCCTGACCTCTCATATTTTTTATTAAAAAAAAAAAAAAAAGCTGAAAAAGAAAGAAAAGGAGGACTTGGCGGACTTGCCGACTTGGTACCAAAACAAATTGAGTAGATCACGTAACTAGAGTAGTAAGAAGACCGGACACTATTTCACAAAGTTTTTTTCACAATTTTAACTACCAAACGGAGATTAGTTGTTTATCATTTATATATGAACTTGTCATTTTTTTTTTCTCTATCGCTCATACTCATGTTATAATTGTGACAAAAAAAAAATGTAAGATAAATTATGGTACTAAATTTTAGAAAAAGATTAGTTATAAAATTGGTTGTAACCTAAAGTTATAAATTTACTTAATAAAATAAATATTACTAAATATTTTGAAAATCTAATCGTTGAATTGCATGTTCTTTACGCTCTTAATAAACATATCAAAATTTGTGTCAATCAGATATTATTTACTATATGATCTATAAGCTTATATTTTATACATAATTTTAAACTAAAAAAATTTGCAATTTTAACAATTTATTGATGACATAGTTATTAATCTTTAATTTTCTATAAATTTTACAAGCATGAAAAATATAAGAAGAAGATATAATCCAATAGTAGGTTTATTAAAATTCACTTTCAATAAAAAGATATGAAGTAAGTTTGTAACCTTAGACTACAACCAATTTTGTAACTAAATTTTGTCCTTAAATTTTATCAACAACAAAAAAAGTTGTTAGATAAATTGTAGTGGAAAAATTTTGACAACACATTCATGTGAATTGTGAAATAGAAAAAGCTATCAACAGCATTTATTATTTTAGAGAAATGATATGTTCACAATATTTTCACAACATTTTTACAACAAATTCTAAGTGGCAGTTTCTCAAAAAAAAAAAAAATTCTAAGTGGCAGGTTGTTACTGATTGTTATTGCTGGGACAAAAAATTAATCTTAATATTAAGTTCAAATTTGAATCAATAAAAATTAACCACTTATAATTTGTTGTAAAAATATTATAAATATAGCACATCTCTTTATTTTATCATTCTCATAATAAAATGTTTTTAAAAATATCCTCTAAAATTGTATTCCTACATTTTCTCAACTAGGAAACTAAAAAAAAAACCTTATAAATCACGGCATTCAATAAAGATTGCCAGGCTTGAAGAGATATTCAATCGCATATTCGCATACACCATCAACAATTAACTCTCAATAAATAACTTACGTTAACGTAACGTGTCGTGGAATAGTAAAAGTAGCGAGCTATTAAGCTAGTGTTGCGTAAAATCTCCAAAACAATATTTTCCAAATCCAGAGAGAGAGAGTCCGTACCACTCGGACCGAATCAGCGGTGAGTAGAGGCAAGTGGCAACACAGACATTATCGGATTCGGTGTGTATTTATTGTGTATATATATATATAACCATGAGCATCACCATTTTTTATAGTACTCCTTTTAGTACCGCTTCTTCTTGTACTTTAAACTCCTCGTTTGTGTCTCTCCCCACTACTCTCACTTCCATTTCTAAGCTCCTTTCTTCTTCACCACCACATCGTCCTTTTCGTCTTCGAACTACTCTTCCACCTCCAATTCTCTGCTCCTCTTCTTCTCTCTCTGTTTCAGGTACTCTCTCTCTCTCTCTTTGGATTTTTCTTATAGCTTTGATTTGCTTCGTAGACTGATTTCTTAATTAGTTTTTACAATGATTTGGAGCTTCAAATGCGTTGGTGATTTGGTTTTAGGAATTTACGTTTTGGTTGTGCTAATATTTGCCTATGTTTGACTGTTGTATTGTTTTGTTTTGTTTGGATTTGAGATTTAGGTTTAGATTTAGATTTAGATCTTTCATTCATGGTTCCTGGTAATGATTGAACAAGTGATAATTATTTATGTTCGATTCTGCCAAAGTTTATTGGTATTTTCTCTATAATTTTTTTATTTGTTCTTTCAAACATCCTAGTATTATTCTGGTATAAATTTGTTTTGATTCCAACCTGGTGTGCAACACTTGCTTCGCATCACATGTGTTTATTTATATATATATATATATATATATATATATGTGGATCGCTTTTGTTAGTTATAATTGCAAGGCTGTGATTGATTGTGACATTTGCTATTTCTTTTGGGTCTTTATTCTATTGCTTTAGTTAAAAATATATTCTGTACCTGGCCCTTTTTTTATTAGCGTTTTGTAGAAGAACCTAATTGGTACATTCTGTGAAGCACGCTGATTGGAATATGGTTTTCACTTTTTACCTTTTTTTTTTTTTTTTTAGTAAACAGTAATACTAACAAACGAAAATAATAATACTTAGCCTTTTAAACCGGGTTTATAATATATTACATAACCAGAGCTTGGATGCCCGTATTCACATTTTGTTGATACTTTATGTACATGGCAAATTGGCAATGTGATCTTAAGCCTTTTCTGTTGGTTGTCTACTGTTATGACTACAGACATGGATGCCACCGGAGGTCAAAGCCTGTACCCATTGCACCGTACTAAAACTCTTCACCTGGTATGCAAATATGACACCGCTACGCATTCATTTTGGAGATTATTTCTTGGGGTATTTTTTTTTTTTTTAATTTGTACTTTGAGAAGAGTTTTGGTCTAATTAAGCCATGTATACAGGTAAGGCATGCCCAAGGGATTCACAATGTGGAAGGAGAAAAGGACCATGATGCGTACTTATCTTATGATCTCTTTGACGCAAACCTTACCCCACTTGGCTGGAAACAGGTAGCCACTTCGTTAATTATGTTGTAATTGTTAATTTGTTGCAACTCTGTTCTTATTAAGTTGTTAAAAACTTTTATACAACTGGTTTGCTGGTGGAACACATTTAACTTTTTATCTTTAGAAAAAGTAGAATGGTCCCATAAAATTTTGCAAAAACTACTTCAATTTGAAACTGAATAAAACTTTTGGTCTTTAAATGGAGAACATAATGTTTCAAGAATACTTTTTGTTGACCATACTTCTAGATTTTCTTACCCTGTTATTGTCTTGTATTAAAGTGATTAGATATTATATTCTCCAATGTTAAAAAAAAAAATGTCATGGGATGATTTCATTGTGCCATAACAGGTTGATAATTTGTGCAAGCATGTTCATGCGTGTGGACTTTCCAAAAGAATTGATTTAGTTGTCGTTTCCCCTTTGTTAAGGTAAACTTACTGTCTCCAATTTTGTTGCCTCCATATTTAGAAATTTTTGATCATCCTCCTATTTGCTTAATGCTGTGTAAGTGGTGCAAACTATCTTTTCTATGATTCCTTCCGCTAAGCTCATAACTGGATTCTGATGCTAAATATAAGCTCGATATTAGCACTAGCAACAAGTAGTGAACCACTTAGTAACTGACTGCTCTAGCATTATTTGTTGATGTGAGAGCTAATTCACCTGTTATGATTAGGTCTAGGTCTAGGTCTAGGTCTAGGTCATTCTTGCTTTAGTCGCTCAAACGAGAATCTATATATGACTGAAATGAGTGTGGCTGGTCTCTGAAGTCAAAAGGTTGGGGGGAAAGTTCAAAACTTTACATCATATAAACCATAGCATGATTGTTGAATACCATTTGAAATGATTCTACCACAAATGATTGAAAGGGGATATAACCAATCGTGTTAATTAACTTAATTTTCTACTTCATTATTCCCTGAGGGAATTTTTTTTAAGAAGTCTTTACATGTTGATCTCAAACAACTTTGACTCTACATGTTTAATGTCAGAAATTTTGTACTATAAGTCATGACCAACAATGACTGCATTGCAGGACCATGCAAACAGCAGTTGGAGTCTTTGGTGGTGAAGCCTACACAGATGGCATAAATGTACCTCCTCTAATGGCGGCAAATACAGGGAAAAGTGGCCGTCCTGCAATTTCAAGTCTAAATAGCCCACCATTTGTAGCAGTAGAGCTTTGCCGAGAACATTTGGTGTGTCATATACATCTAATAGATATTGTATGGGCATTTTTCTTCATTTATATGACATGCAAGTATGAAAAGTTATTATTGCATTTGTGACATCTCTCTTTGCACTTGATCCAATTACTCATAAAGAAATGAGTGAAAATTTTCACAAATGCATCCATCCCACTCTTCTCTCCTTTTCATTAGTTAAGACTTAGAGTTGTCTTATAAAAAAAAATTAGTTACTGGTTGTCATTTGAATTCATGTGAGTTTGTTTTTTACTACAGGGAGTTCATCCATGTGATAAGAGACGAAGCATTACTGAATATCGCCCTCTCTTTCCTGCAGTTGATTTTTCTCTGGCAAGTAATCTGTCATTATTGGTGCTTTATATCAGGAACAGGTGGCTTTGACAGTCATTTTTCCTATTGATTTGTTTGTTAGTCTTCAACCCAATTCTGTTTTGGAATTTAATCTTGTTTCAATTTTTGTTCAGATAAAAAATGACGATGACATCTTGTGGACGCCTGACATTAGAGAGCGGAATGAAGAAGTTGCTGCAAGGGGACAGAAGTTTTTGAAATGGTGATTGCCAATTTTACTTTTTTTCCCTCTTGCTAAGAAACTGATTATTCTTTTAACCAACATAACAATCAACAAAGGAATGAAATTTCTATGAACAAAATAAGAATTCAATTTCTTTAATTTCAGAATTGCTCATCCATCAAAAGCTAAATGTGTAGTTGTTTCACCTTTGGCATCTCAGAATATACTTTAGTATACTGTTTGATAGTGGCTAGCCTTGGGGTTTTCAAACACCATGCCTTGATTTTAAAGAGTTGTTGGGGTGCTACTTATAAATAATACAAAAAAAAAAAAAAAAATCTTAAAAAGTGTTTTTTGTATTTTAAAATTATGCATAAAAGATGAGTTTATAGATCAAATAGGAAATAACATTTGATTGGCACGAAATTTGGCATACGTGTTAAGAATATAGAGAACATGTAGTCCTATGATGAGTTTTTCAAAATACTAATTCAATAAAATGTTATTAGGTGATGTAACATTGGTCAAAGTTACACTAGGCGTAAATTGATCCTGACACTCTCTATATATATATATATATACATATCTCAAATTAGCTAGCATGTAGTTGTCCCATCTGAAAGAGATCATTTCATTGAGTCTTACATGCATCCAAGGTCACCTCCTTTTATAAGCCAACAAGCGCTAGCTCAAATGACACTTCCCTTGTGAGAGCAAGATGGAGGGTGAAATTGTGGATTTGTGACTGATCAGTTGCGTATCTTACCAATTAAAAATAATAAATAAATAGTGATTTTTTTGTGTTCTGTAATGAGTTCAATATGTAATACATATTAGTGTGTTGCATGCATCTGCAACCCCTAATTTTTTTTTTAACAATAAAAATAATTTTAGTGTTTTCAGATGTATGGGAAATTTTTTGGCAAAGTTTCTTATTGTGGCATATAGAATGGCTTAGTTGTTCTTATAAAGAAGTTTAATAAGAATTCTCTTAGTTATTGATTGTGATGATCAATGTTTTCCACATGATTCATTTATATCTCTTTCACCTTCTTTTCCTGGTTGAATATGAATTGTAGACATTTGGAATGCTTTGGCTATTATCTGGTTGCAAGTATGGTCGTAACAGTGCCACAAATTATTTCTTACTTTTTCCCACTTCTCAACTGGTCCAGGTTGTGGACACGTAAAGAGAAGGAGATTGCAATTGTCAGCCACAGTGGATTCTTGTTTCATACCCTAAGTGCTTTTGGAAATGATTGTCATCCATCTGTGAAGAGTGAAATATGCACGCAGTAAGAATTATAATGATTTATATTTTTCACTTGCAACTATACACATGAGCAGGTTCTCAGATTCTAAATTAAAAGAACTAAGTACGTGCTATCAGATGATGAGCTTGTTGCTTAATTTGCAATCTTGCTATTAGAAATGCTTTCTTTTGAACTTTTTATTGGTAATCTCTTATTAACTTGAAAGTAAATGCACGGTCAGTAAACACATGATCAGGTTTCTTAGATTCTAAATTAAAAGAACTAAGTACATGCTATCAGATGAAGAGCTTGTTGCTTAATTTGCAATCTCGCTATTAGACATGCTTTCTTTTGAACTTTTTTATTGGCAATCTCTTATTAACTTAAAAAAAGTTTTTAAATCTGCTGGGTGAGTGAGAAACTTTTATCTATTTGTTTGTTTATTTATTTTATTTTCTTGCACCAATTCTCTATTCTGATGAGACATCCTCATGGCAGACACTTTCGTTATGTCCCTTCTAAAGCAACGTTTTACCTGTATGACTAGGAATTGGAAACTACGTGTACCCTGTAATCCCCTCCCAAACATTCACCCTGCTGTGGGAGAGACATTAAAAACACAGAAATTAAACAAGGAGAATTTTCTGTAGATAAATATAACATAGCTAGAGAAACAAGATGTTTATAAATTTTTGCAACTTATATGATATGCTGATTTACGTGCATGGTGACGAAACTAAAAAAATACAATCTGTGTTGTGCAGCTTTGCCAACTGTGAGCTTCGTTCGGTGGTGATCATTGATAGGAGGTGAGCATTGTCATTTGCAAAACATAGAACCTATGTTATAGCTTAATGCAGAAATTTCATCTTCTGACTTTTCTTTCTGCAGTATGATCGGGTCAGATTCCTCAAAAACTAACTATCCTGGAAAAATACCCAGTGGACTTGATCTTCCCAGTGATTAGCATCAGAGAAGCATCCAGAGGAAAAGGGTGCCTAACTAACTATAGCCCATGACAATGATCAAACTGGAATAGACTAGATACACATAATATGAGTCTTCAGAAGTGTTCACTGAGGTACTTCTCAATTGAATATCTTCCCACAGAAGTTGAGGTATCCATTTTTTGTGAGTTTGGTAGCTCTGTTTGGCAATTTCAAGATTCCATTTTAATTTGAGTAGTTAGATTTAAAGCCTTTAACAAAGTCATAGGTGCCAATTATTTTTCGGATGAATATGTGGACACATTTGTTTGATTCAACTAAGTTTTGCTATCTATGATGGTCGGTGAAGATAGAAGTTTGGGTGAATTATATTTACTTTCCCTTCCAAACTATTCGGATATGTAATATCTACCCCAAATTTTAAATTGTGCAATAATATTCCAAGACACACTCAAGATGCAATCTTACTATTGAAAATCAATGTTACTCTTACATTGAATATTTTAGCATGTAAGCCTTTAAACACATTCTGTTAAATTTGATGCATCTCTTGATTTAATACAGAATTCACACGATTGTCAAGTGTTTGATAAAATGTCAGTGTTTGCGCCAATTTTAAAGTTCAAACCATTTCTAGTAACCTTGTGTTTTGATTGTTCAATTTCCAAGTTTACATAGGACAATAAAATTTATTCAAGAGTTTATGATAGGAAAATACAATTAATCTTAGATAATTTTGTAATAGATACATGAGCATGCAATAAAACTTATGTCCATGAGTATCAGATCTTGAGCATGTATTATGTGATTTTATCTTTAGTACGTATGATGTCTGCTTCACGAAGTATGAGCTAATTATTGGCTAACTGAAATTGGCAGATAAAATCAGTCCTCATTTCCATAAAAATTGACATCTTACTCTTTTCTTAAGAATAAGATCAAACCTGCAATTGGTTTCAAGTTTTAACCCCTCCCCTTTATATTCCCCCTCCCTGCTTTATACTCCCCCTTGGTCAGAGAGAGGGAGAGGGAGAGATTTATACATTGGTTGGATGAGTGCTTAGCTTGTTTCTCCGATTGAATTCAAATGCCTGGTTGCATTGTATTCAAACACCCTGTATAACTTATTAGATTTTTTAAGCCTTATTTACAGTTTTGTTTTTTAAAACCTTGTATTTTTTCTTACCTATCAAAAAAAAAAAAAAACCTTGTATCTTATTTATAGTTTTTTAGAACCTCTTTTTTTAAGGTATGACAGTGTTTTTATGAATTTTTATAAAGGAAAAATAAGTTGATGAAAATATGCTATCTCAGCAAGCAATGTCTAATTCCACCGGAGTAAGAAAAAGGAAAATCTGTAATCTGTGCTTAGCTTTGATACTTTGTGAACTTCGTTTGGTGCTCTTTTTTTATGAGAGGTGGGCATGTAATTCAAATTGTCCTATTTGCAGTGGACAAAAATAAATAATCCAATAAATATGGAATCAGGACAAAGAAATGATCAGAAGTCAAATGAATCTACGCTTTCCGCTCCACTCCACTTCACTTTTTCCAATTGCTTTACAAATAAAACCCAAATTTTTTTTTATAGGTACAAATAACCCTCAAAATTGATCCCACATGGGTAAAATAATTAATGGGGGGAAAAAAATCTAATTGATTTGTAGGACTGCAAAAACCAACACCATTTGATATTGAAACCGAGGCTTCACTTGATGAACAACTATGTTTTTGATCCCCTAACAACATAGAGCACCAACCCCACTACGATAGAGAGAAGCAGGAAGAGAATAGCACCCACGATGTTGAGATTGTTAGACTTGGTAGATTTTTTCCCACTTTCCTCTCTTGTGTCAATTCCATTTTTTTCCAAGGGAAAGCAAGATGCTGAATTGAAGGGGATTGCCACATCCCAGAAGGGCTTGGTGACAAGCGATGGAGCTTCTTTTTCCGGTTCCAGGATTGTTGAGGAATCACTTGGAGCTTCCATGGACATCAACTCAACACAGTGATCTTTTAGAAGCTAGGGGAGCATGTAAAGCAGGGGTCAGAATAACTAAGATAATGCAATTCTTTGGGGGCAGTGAGGAGTGACTCGATATAACATATATATTTAAAAAGGGCACAGTCCATTTTGAAAGAACATATCAATTTTTGAGATCATCATATCATATATATCAACACTAAAATCTGTTATGCCAGATATGCATGATTAAGAGATGAACCCTATTATAGCATTTCGCACACATCAAGCTCGTTGTAAGGAAGTTCATTATGCAGGATAGTCCAGACCACGCACATGCAATATGCATATCCAATTACTCATTAAGTAATCTAAGCGCGTTTTTCTTTTCTTTTTCATTGCAAGAAACCACATAACTAAATATTTTACACATCAAGTCAGATGTACGAACCTCGAGAGTCTCAGATGGCTGTAGGTAGTCACATATGTACGTGCCTGCCAACCATGGAACAAATACTTTTCGAGGAAATGACAGACTGCATTCTTTTCTGTTTGCAAATGTATAACAACAGATATCATCAGTGTTCAAATCATGTTCCAGTAAACATGGGGGAAAAGTTATCTATGAAGAATGATGCATTAAACATAATGATTCAACTTTGAAACTTTGGTTTCACAAGAGATTGATTAAACCGCTAAAAGCAAACTGATGTTGAGCAAAGGAAGGATGCATTAAACATAATGATTCAACTTTGAAACTTTGGTTTCACAAGAGATTGACTAACCCCCTAAAAGCAAACTGATGTTGAGCAAAGGAAGGATTTGCAATGAAAATCTAATGATGACAATGAAAAATGTATTGCTGAACATAATTAGACCCCTTAAATGGCTTAATCTAAATTAATTCCACCTCCAACACCAAGTTCATAAATCGTTGTAAACCTTAGCTGATAGCACACAAGTACAGGCATTCGCCACAGATGCTTTAAAATGCTATGTACCTATATTGGTCAGAAAGATGGAACCATTATTGCAACTACATAGGTAGCGGAAAAGCCATATATCAGAAGGTAATACAATCAAACTAGACATAATGACCTTATGGAGCCATTTCCCTACTTGTAATCAAACATGATTTGCCACCTATCTACAATGGGCATGCAGTATGCATGACTGGTTTTGGCACAAAATACCAAAACCTCACTTAAACATATAAGGCACCAGAATCTAGGTCCAAGAGGCTACAAAAGAGTGACAAGTTCCAAACCTTGAGAAGAATTTCAGTAAATAATGATGACAAATGAAAAGAAAAAACGCATGCCATATTAGAATCAAGAAAGTTCCTTGAAATCAATGTCATGTCACAAGGATCTCGTAAATTTAGTCAGTGTGCAGGTCTTAAACCCATGACCTCACCCTCACTCTTACAAGAAAAGGAGGTGTCATTTGTACTAGAGCTAATTGGCTTATTGAGCACTTAGTCATTCCAGTTTAAGTGTGAAAAGATGATGAAATAACCATATTGACCCAGTATTTCACTCAAAGTTGCAATATGATGAAGTGAGACATGTGATTCATAACCGCATTAATATCAAATATGGACCATGGTGGATGCATGCTATTGATCAAAAAGCCTCTCAAACATTGATCGAAATAATAGCAATACACAAATTGGAATAAAATAATGAACATTAATTTTTTTTAGCCATACTATCCTCATAAACGAAACAAATACATAGGAATATACATCCAACACACCTTAATAATTGTAGGATGAGTTGGGAAACAGGTTTATCAGTCGGTATCCCATCACTTGCTTCCTGACTAACATCTTCTGTCTGACTTATATCTCCATATGCCTCATCACAGATGATATCTAATCTACTTTGCAGACTACTGATGATATCCCTCTATACACAGAAAAGGAATCGAAGAATACACAGGACGATGAGCTACAACTATAGGTTGTTCATAAGAGTAAGACTAGCAAGGACTATTTTGCAGGAAAAATAAAAAAGCAGAGAACAAACAACAATTTAAGCATTAACATTTCATGGACAATTCAAAAGCAGCTGATAAAAAGCAATCCAAGTTATACTTAGAAACTTGTGGCAACCAAATGAGATGGAAAGATGAAGAATAAAGAAGGGGGGGGGAGGTACAGAAGCTTATACTATATGTGATACTTAACCATTTCTTCTTAGTGATCAGTAACCATTTCTCTTTTTTAATAAATACAGCCAACATATGCAAGCATTCTACATCAAAAGTAGATCAATTGAATATCATAGTTAGATAACTGTAATCCAGTGCATCAAGGAAACAAAGACTAATTGCCTTAGAGAAAACCCTGTCTGAAATCTCAGGCACATACAAAAGTGACACTTGATCAGTGGCATACATCATTTATCATATTGATCTAGTTCTTAAGCACTTGGTCCCCCCCAAAAAAAAAAAATTAGTTGCACTAGATTTCCACTTCTACATCCATTTTGTTTAAAAATAATTTCAAGTACATACTTTTTTGGGGGAGGCAAGTTCTCAAGCACATACTTCTGAATATAAAATTCAAAAGGATTACACTTCAATGCATCAGGCTAGTGCCTTGCCTCGTGGGGGTAAAATGCCCAGCATAATGTTTTTCACCATGAAAAAAAGTGACGCGGTCAAGCAACAGTAATAAAATGCTACACTTACTAAGATGTCAAGAAGTATCAGTCGACAGTCAATACAATAAATGCTCTTGTAATCTTGCTTCCAAAACCAGCAGGACCTCCATGAACTAATGATAAATCAAGCATTTCCAAAGAAATCTCAATGTCTACTGGCCCAAAAAAAAAAAATTTCATAACACTTTTCAAAGCTGTTGAGGTGACATATTGTTATTTATGTACACTAAAATCGGTGTTAGTGATGGACTCATGTAAAAGTGGTGTTATACCAATTACAACTTATTATCTCAACAAGTAGTGAAAAAAGTTGTGAATTTTTTTATGTCTCCAGCATTACTCAAGAAATTTACATGACCCTTTAATACTAAAGCAAGAACAAATTTTCATTGTAAAACAAATAAGTAAGCCTGAACTGATTATTGAATACCTTTATATCAGCCACAGCTTGTGAAATTGGTTCTTTTGAATTCAAGTACGCAAAAGAACAGACAGATCCCTTAAAAAGAACACCAAGAACATCTTTTCGGCTGCATGCTTTACATCATATAAACAAATAGTTCAGTGTAAAGAGATATAATGAAAACGATGGAAAATCACAAAGAATAACCTACTTAACAGTTGAAAAGAAAAAAAAAAAAGGAAAAAGTGCCAGCACACCTTCTGCATATGTATCTTTCATGAATGGTAAAAGCAATTCAACTTCATGCGCACCATCTGATGTGCTTGGTTCGTCACTTACAACCTAGAAATGAAATTTGATAGGCTAAGAATGTATTGACCCCTTGTGATATATTAATTGATTAATTAGCCAAGTTTATCAATTAATCAAATTAACATGTAAAGCGTGTGGTAGCACAAACAAATCACCAATTATCTAAAGTATGCAGCGGAAAATAAATTGACACGGTGATTTGTTTACGAATGGGGAAAACCTATGCGGCAAAAACCCCATCGGGTGATTTTAAGGTCACCACTCCCGAGAATCCACTATTATCAAAACAAGTGGTTACAAGTAAAGGAATCTCAGTATCTTATACCAACCTACAGTTGAACCCTTACCCTAATACTCAATTGGACTTGTTCTGTAGTGACAATCTCTCATTTTCAATGCACGGCTCCTAGTACGTGACTAACCAATTGCGCGGATCTCGGTACGCGACTTAATCACCAACTTGAGAAGGATGTTAGCTGCAAAATTCTTCAGTTCATCACATGATGAAGATCATGAAGTTGCTTGGTCACAAAACCCTATGGTGTACAAACACAGCAGTTTCTTACTAGGGTAAATTAGGTTTCCGGTCACACTTTTCTTCACACTTGTGGAATTGTGCTCTTATGCAACTGTGCGTAACCTTTTACGGCCCTTAAAATAATCCTTATATATGTTTAGGGTTGTGAGAAAAGAAAACTCAAACATACATTCACGGATTGGATGAAAATCAGCTCTAAAAAACTAAACTTCATAAATCTTGACAGATACCCTATTTATGGAGCAGCTGTCGAGTCTTGGGCTGAAACAACTCTTTTTAAACCTCGATAGATACTAGCTGTCGAGATTTAATGAACAACACTTCTTTACTTGATTTTTGGATAGACTTGCATGGTTTTAACACTTGAACTTGAAACCTTGTTTCTTGAAGCATTAAACACATCTTAGATCTACCCAATTACAAGTAAGGTGCGTTTAGTCAAAAGATTAGCCAATTACATAAAATAGTGGCATATATTCCTAACATTGAATCACATATGTCCTAACAAAATTGGAATAGCCCCCACCCCCGCCAAAAAAAGACGTAAAAAGTCTGATATTACAAGAATCCACTAACAAAGTGAGCTTAGAGAGCCATGATGTAATAATAATTATAAATAAAAAAAAAAAAACCCACTACAAGATTCAATAAATCTCACATTTTAAATTACTGGAAGAATGGTCGGCCATTATTTTAATTATATCAAGTCATGGCCTTCCAAGGATGATAATAAAACAAGTGGAAACTGATACTAATCACATGTATGCTTGTCAGTTTAAATTTATGTATTTTGTTTTGCTACTTATCAAAAAAAAATTTATGTATTTTGTTTTGCTTTCTACAAAATTAGTGGTTTCTACAACATGACAATGAGCTTTGGCTCAAATGGCACCTCTATATGAGCAAGGTGGAGGGTGAAGTCATGGGTTCAAGACCCACCATATGTATTTACCAATTGAAAAAACACTTAGTGTGAAGCCTTATCTTCATTGAATCTTCATTGCACAAGAAAAATTCTGCTGAGATTTGCATCTCAAGTAATCAATTATGAATCATGGAAGGAAAAATTGTTTAAATCTTCTAAGCAGCACCCTTGAGACTTAATAGAGAGGAAATAAAATCTTTCATCATTGTTAAGATACTAAACAATAATCATGTAACTGGATTCTCCCTTTGAGGCAGTTGAATTGACACTGGAATCAAGTTTAAGGCCATTAAGAATGTAAGATACAAATAGGTTTAGAAGACCACCAGAGCACTGCCCTATGCAACAAGGGGTGCATCCTGATGTCGCATGGTAGCTGCTCTGATGCAGCATAGCGCATGTCAAACTTGATCTTCTCTTGGAAAATAGAATTAATCCTGATTTAGTATCTTCTTGAGTCATCATATATTTGTATCGAGAGATGCTACGTCTACAACAATTTTACAACATTTTTACAACAAATCACATGTGGTTAGTTGTTATTGGTTCAAATTTGAAACTAAACCAGTAACAACCTACCACTTAGGATTTGTTGTAAAATTATTGTAGACATATCATTTCCCATTTGTATCATATGTTAAAGCAAATTATATTCTAGTTTCTTTTCTTTCCTTTTGAAGCAAAAAGGATTTGTTGCTACACTATATAAAATTTTTTACACCTGACTTGACTTTACGCATGAACTATCAATAAATATATCAACTTACAACGCAGTATTGAAAATTTTGATGAGAGAACTATTGCAGCTATATGAGAACATTGGTAATCCGTTGTACGAACAAACATCCACAGTAATAGGGGCGGAGCCAGGAATTTTTGTTTGGGAGGGCCAAGTTGCGACGCTAATATATTTATCAAGACAACTTCCACACCCACACACACATATATACACACATGCGCGCTTTTTATTATACATACACATATATATATACACTTTTTTATTTGATAAGTTATATATATACACACACCCAACCAAAAAAAAAAAAAAAATCTTAGTATTTTCAATCAAAATTATTTTTGACGGCGATCTTTCATAAAATAAAATTCATTTTTTCCATTTTCATAGTCAAAATCTTAAAAAGTTTCATTTTAAACACAAATTATCAAATTTTATGCTAAAGTAAGTAAAAAATCTTTCAATTGAACTAATGAAATTTTCAAAAATATAAATGATCCAAAACTTGGAGAAATAAGTTAGGCTTCAAACATATTTAAAGCTACTTTGCTTTAACACATTATATGGCAACTAAAGACATATTTCATGTGTAGTTTTAGTGACAAAATTTTTTTAATGAGTCAATGACTTGTTAATCGTCACATAACGGGTTGAAAAATATAGATTTAAACATGTTTGATACCAAATTTTTGTAGGTGAAGAATTTCACACAACATCTGATTGTATCCTACCGCGGTGCCTGGCGCGGTGCGGTTTTGTCCCTCGTCCCCGAGTATGGCCCTAGCATGCAAGCGCTTAGCTTGGACATGCAAGTTATATTAGACCAATTATTTTTTTTTAAGAGCATTATTGGACTAATTCAAATATTTGGGGGGGGGCAACTCTTATTTTTTAGACTAAATTTTGAAAACATAAAAATAATTGTATATATATTTTAAAAAATTTTAAAATTTTGGGGGGGCCATGGCCCCCCACCCTTGTACGTGCCTCCGCCCCTGCACAGTAATTGTGTATAAATGGCTGGATAGATAGATAGACAGATAATACAGAAAGTCAAAACATGGTATCTTGTAGTCTGTCTTACCAAATTACCATCAATAACCGCCCTTGCTTCTTTTAGTTCTTTAGCATGATGAGAAATTCCCTGACGAAGAACATCACTCAATGTTCGAGTGTTTGATGCACTCTCTTGACATATGGGCAATCTGGGAAGAGACAGCTTCACCCATGAGAGATTACTTAGTAAAACATGTAGGAGTAGCTACTTCCATGACTGACATCAAGAACTTTTAGAATAACTACCAGGTACCAAAAATTTTCAGTAGAAAATTTACAGCCAGAATATAATGTGTGATGGTATGACTGCCTGGTATTCTACACCAAGAGGTTCATAGATACGCTTAATGGTCTGTTTGGATTGAGGGAGAGGGAGCGAGAATAGATTAGAATTGGCCCAAAATTAGCCTATTTTCAGCCAATTCTATTCTACTCCCCCTCCCTCTCCCCTCAATCCAAACGGGCCCTAAATGACCAGTCTAATACAGTTGGCATAGCTTACATGCAGAAAGAACCTGGTGTGACTTCAACATTGACCTCAGATAGGAATGTTGACCTCAGATAGGACTTACAGCCAACTTGATTGGTCATTTTTTAGAGGTTGGTGGATGATAAAATGATCAAGATAGATTATTATTACACCTTAGTTAGATAATATCAAATTTTTTTGGGGCCATTTATCAGTTCATGCTTGATTTACAATATTGATGACTTTTGTTTCCTCATCATTCTCTTTATAAAGATGAAATTATGTCTCAAATTGTGGATATACTAGCGTCTTCACACTAGTTCGTGTTGAGGAAATTGATCTCCATCAAATACCACCTCCCAAAAATTAATTTTTAGAGACAAAGGCGTGAGATTTTTTACTTGACGTAATGTAACAAATTAAATATATATACAAATTTACAAATAGAAATCATTAATTTAATTGTCACAAGAAATGAAAGAAAATATTAAAAATTAAATAAGAAAATTTATCAATCAATAACTAAGAAAATGATTGGTAACTGATGCAAATGTTACCTAAGGTTAAAATTGTAGTTGCATTTGAAGGTCTAAAGGGAAGTTAGGACCCTTCCCATCTTGAAATCACATGGTCGCAGTACCTTAGGTGTTGTTCCTTAGGTTTCTCTCTTAAGATTTAACCATGTGGCTACTTAACTAAAAAATACACTTTTATTTCATGAGAAAAAATCCACATAGCAGAATTTTAAAAATAGAACCTAAGGAACAAAATCTAATTATTGTACCTAAGTCTTGCACAATCTGAAAAGACTCACTCAAGCAAGACCAAATCTTGCTCAAGTGAGATGGAAAACATGGGCTCAAGCGAGTCACTTAAATATAGTCTCACCTAACTTTTGCTTGAGTGAGTCATAGAATCAATTTTTTCGAATCCTATTTTGATCTAGTTTGATCTAGTTTGTAATGTCTTTCAAACCCTACTTGTAAACACCTATTTAAAAAACTATAAACACGATTTTTCTAGAACTAGATAGGCTGAAAATTCCAAAGCTTGAGAGAGAGAAATCCTTACTTTCTTCCCTTGTGCTTTAATGAAAAAATTATGCAAGTTCATCAGCCATGCTTATGGTCCAAGTTTTTGAAAAACCAAGTTCATTTTTCCAATTGCTTCACTGTAGATTAAATCTTCAAGGCGATGTCTTGAAATACTCCAAAGGTTCTAATTTGTGAAACATAGATGTCGTTTGTGAAAGTTTTCATAGAAGAAGACATTTAACGGTTCTAAATTAAATTGCCATGATGACGTCAATGAGTTATCTATGGGGTGTTTGGGTTATAGAGTCTAGTTACAAAGATTTTATTTTTTACTTTTATCATTTGTAAACTCTTTTTATAGTATAAATTGCCTTAATTGGCCCACAATGGTTTTTCTTTTGAAGATGTTTTTTTTACTTTATCATTTAGTGAATTGCTGATTTACGGTTAATAATCACAATCTTGTGGAAGGCAAAATTGAGATAAATTGATAATTAATTAATAATTTCGGTGGATTTTCAACTAAAGGATCTAAAATGATTCTCATAAAAAAAATTAATAAAAAAAATAAAAAGATTTCAACCATGAATTTAAAATATGGGATAAATATTGCCACCAGTCATTTCAAATCAATTGTTGTCAAGTAAGTTAGTTTATTGATATGCTAAGGTTAAAATTTGTATCTTATTAGGATTGCGCAGATGATGATAGATGCAATTTATATAAGAGTTGGCACATCAATTTCAGAAGAGACAAAAAAATTCTACCTAGGAGAAGAGTTCCTACAAGTTGGAGGGAACAATAACTTCAAGTTGACCTGGCTTGAAGTTCAATAATATTTGGCTTCGTTTGATATAATATAAAAGATTTGTACTTAAGGATACAGATTGAACTGTATACATGGACATTATGTAAGATAATTCAAATCCCACTTGTGTTAAGTGCAAACACATCATCATAAGATGAGGTAAGTGTTGTCATTGGGCAAGAAGTCTTTGAGAAAGTGTTTATTTTGATTTGGAACCAACCCATGATATATTGCACACACACAAACATGTTCAAGAACAAAGATAGAGGACGAAGGCATTTTTCACCAGATATTGCAATATTGCATTGCAGTGGACACAACAACACCAACATTTATATGTGTTCCATTAGGAAAATTAAACTCGGTAACACCCCCCCCCCCCCCCACCCCCCCCCCCCCCCCCCCCCTAAAGTTGACGAAGTCTTTGCTTTGGACAGAGTACTCTGGTGCCAGTGCGATGACTGGTTCATGAGGACTCTAAGCAGTTCATGATCAGCACGATCCTGATCCTATTTTGTGGTCTATATGAGCTCCTCCTTTGTTTTACAAGAGGACCCAGTTGCTGAAGAGTAATTCATTTAAATGGTCTGATGAGAAATTTAAGTAATATCATAATATATTTTTATATAAGTCTTCTAAACTAATATATCATCAATCACAAAGTAATTAATAATAACATTTACTTATTTTGTTTTGAAATGACACGAATCAAATTTATTGTCACATAAGTTATAAGCATTATGCAGTATATTTCGTAACAGATTAGTTTAGCATTTTCCTTAATACACAAATGTATATTAACCTCATTTGCTGCAGTTTTTTAGTAGAAAACACATTTCACCAAAATGCTAGGTTCAAACCAGTTTTCTAAACCTGCTAAACCGTATGTATTGTTGGTTTTAACTCCTCACAATTCATGCAGAGCTGTTTTCACATAATTCATGCAGTTTTGTCTTGCTCGACTCCAAAATCCAAATTATATGACAGAGTCACAAAACTATTAAAACAATCCCAGAATAATTATTTAAGGGGATTATTAACACGGATGGTTGGTTGGTTCAAGTCATTCCTTCATATATATTGACTGATGAACTTAGATTCTGTTTAGGCCAGCTATACCAGCGGCCCCTTAATTATCTCTCTATCATGTGTATTGGCATGATTTGACCTCCATTATCATACCCTAATGTTGAAGACTTGAAGTACTCCATTCAAAACACTTTGCTTAATTAACTAGCTTACAGCATTACTTTGTCCCCGGACGTGCATTATTATAAGCTCTCCTCTCATCTTGGGAACATTGTGTGATGATTGCATCTTCCTTCTTAAGCAACAAGAAACACTTCGTGATGTTTCAAACACACAAGAAAAATAATTATGTTTTGATGACCACCTAATGGTCCTTGAAAACAAAAATACAAACTTAATTGTAATCTCATTAACAATCTATTTTCGTAGGCTAAGATTCTCTAAAAGATCGTCCATGGTTCCTTAAAGATCAATGACTATACCTACTAATTCTTTCATTAGTTCAATTGCAATCTATCCTTGATCTCTTCCATGAAAAACTATAACAAATTGAGCAGTTGTTTGTTGGGTAGTCAGACTACAATCAAATCTAATCTGTGTCTTTTTATAGATTGAGAAATTAGCTAATGTTTAAAGAGCAGGAATTATATATTTTGAAACTTCAAGTATCTCAAATATTTATGATTATATATACGTACTTCTTGTACAATTATACAAAAATAGCAGAATTTCTTTCTATGTATGATATATTTCTATCTCAAATTATGTACATAACTATCAAAAAATAGTATAGCTTATTAGGCTTACCAACTTTCTAGGAGAAAAGGTGCAACTGTCTTAAAATTTTCCACTAAACGCCAAAAACACACAATACACACTTATCCAATTTGTGAAACCAATTAGCTCTTGAAGTTCTTTTTTAGGCTCTATCTGTCTATCATTAGGAAATAACAATTGAAAGAAACAAATTTCAAAAGACTGACCTACCGGAAGAAAACTGGAAATCTGGCATCCAGTTAATTTTTTTTTCTTATTCACTTAATTTGTTTTTCTCAGAATGAAAGAATCTTCATGTAATATCAAACTAGTTTTCCAGTCAAATTTGGTGGGGGCCTTTTAGAAAAACAAAACACAAAAAATCATTCTAGATTTTAGGTTGATTAAGGATACAATTTAATGCTCTGCTAAGCACAGATGTCTGATATTTGTAATCCAACTTGTTCATTTTGTCAACAAACTTTGTGGACAAAAAACTTACTGCGCGTTTATTAGGTGATTATGAGTTTGATCAGTCGTGTACTTCGGCTTCCAGAACCAAATTTTTTGTGGCTAAGATATACTGATTAGCTGTCTGAAGAATTTAGAAGAGGTTACCTTGTTAGTTGGGGAGCATCAAATTGTCTAGAACTTATTGACTGCATGAGTAATGGAGGATATCAAAATTAATAGAGTAGATAGTGCCTGCAGAACTCATTCTGCCAAATTAAAGAACATCTGAATAGTAGTTCAAACTAAAGAATTCCAGGGAAGTAATCTGAGGATGAATGCTTCCTCGGCTAGGCAAAGCGGAGGTCAGAAGATGCGGTCTGACGTCAAGAGCAACGTTGCGGACAATTTTACTGATGAGGATAAGTATCAAGAAGGAACAAGATATAGGGAGGCTATGAAATATTTAAAGAGAAAGCTGCAATCATCGCATTAAATGCTCTGTAACTAACTCTCTAGCCGTATTAATGAGGAAGTGATACCTGAACAGTAACTTTCAGCCTTACAACTACTACCCAAAGACTTCAAGAAGGTGTTGATGAGACAAGGATCAACACTAACAATCTGATCTGCATGTGGAGGGTGGAGATGGAAGGTGAAGATAGTATAAAATAGAAGAGATACCCTGAGAGAAAGGGATCGAGAAATTGGGAGAAAAACACTATAGCAATCAAGAACTGAATTTGTAATCAAACTTGAGAGAAATATATACGAACTGATCTCCTCGGATTGTGCTGAGGACAATTTTTTTTAGATTAAATCAGTCTATCTTTATTTTCTTGTCATCTTAATCCACTTTACTTGTTGTCCAACTTATTAAAGCCCAGTTTTTCCAACCTACTCTCTATAAATTCATTGTATTGGACTTTTTGGACCTAAGTTCATCCATCCTTAGGACTAGAGACCTAAATTGCGTCCTTACAAATACAAATTTATATTTTTAAAAAAGAGAGAGAGAGATGGAAATAGAAAATTCAAATCTTTGAGAACCATAGGGAAGAAACTCAACTTCTTTTTAACTTTTTTGAGGTGCCTTTTATATTAAAGTGTTTACGAGTGATGACTAATGGAATCAACTTCTTCTTCTTTCTCTTTTTTTTTTTACTTCTTTTTCTAAGAAACAAAAACATACGAACATAAAGAATCAAATTAAATGCTATTGAACCAAGACCAGGCAATGAAATCAGTTTCTTGTTTGAGTAAAAATATTGTAACATCACACGTAATTAATGACATTAATTTGGTTCACCTTTTAGTTAGTTATTTAATCTTTAATATGAATCTATTGTTCACCATGTAATTTCTCCCACTTATGCAATGCCACTTAATTCTAGGAAAAAGTATTTTATATCAAATTGTACTACGTCATTCTGTATCCAAACTCAATAAATGAGAGACATGTGTGCAAAAATAACTACCCACTAACATATGTCTTTTAATTGTTAGTGGGTTAGTTATTTTTTGCTAACATATCTCACACTTAGAGCACGTTTGGTAGACTGTAATGGTAATTACATAGGAATAAGAATACGTATTATAAGGAATAAAATATGTTGTAATGTAATACTTATTACTATTAATTTGTTTGATGACAACATAATAATAGAACCTTAAAGACAATGGAATGAAAACATTTTTTTCAAAATTAAGATATATTTTATGAAATATTTTACTCATATATTTATATTTCCTAAAAAATAATATTTTTTAAATTTGAAAGAGAGATTAGTTATTTTTTATGATTTTTTATTTTCATAATTGTTATGTGCATATGAAAAGTTTGTTTATTTGGAAATATATTAATTTTAGAAATTAATACACCTACTAAGGAATAGCTATTACAACCCTTGTAGAGATGAATAATTATTCCTCATTTTAAAGAATAGCTATTCATAAGGAATAACTATTCCATGTAATAAAAACATAACCAAACTATTGAATAACTAAATCATAGGAATAACTATTATATTACAGTGCCTATTACAGTCTACAACACGTACCCTTATTGGATTTTGATACCGCTGACATGGTATTTGTAAGGGCAGGATTTGGTTCCTCAGCCCAAAGGGTTCAAGGAATTAGGCCCAAAGAGTCTGATACAATGAATTTATAGATAATGAGTTTAAAATTAGGCCCTAATGAATCATGTAGCAACTATATTTGGCCCAGATGACAAGGAAGCTAAGATAGAATAGTTTAATTCTAAGAAAATCGTCCTTGGCACATTCCGAGGAGATCAGTTCGTGTATATATCCCTTGAATTTGATTCCAAAACACCATTCTTGTTCCTACAATATTTCTATCTCCTCCCCTTTCCCTCAGGGTCTTCTTTTTCTTTTATACTCTCTTCTTATTTCATCTTCACCTTACAAGTGTAGACCAAGTTACTAGTGTTGATTCTTGTCCCATCAGCACTTTCTTGAAGTCTTTGAGAGTAGTTGTAAGATTGAAAATTACTGTTTAGGTATTACTTCCTCATTAATGTGGTCAGAGTGTTAGCTACAGAGCATTCAATACAGTGGTAGCAACTTTCTCCTAGATATTTCATAGTTCCCATTTGTCTAGTACCTTCATGACATGTATCCTTACCAATAGAACCTCCTAGATTGTTGCCCTGGATGGAAAACCACATCTTCGGACCTCTGCTTTGCCCAGCTAAGGAGGTAATCCTCCTCAGACCACCTTTTTGGACTCTTATGACCAAACCTCATCTCTTCATTCACTAATGCGAACTTTCATGACAGCGTTTAACCGTCCTCGGACTACTAGTCGTTCTCGGACCAAGCCCCTGGCCTAATATACACTACTGGACCTATCATTCCAACAGTATCATTTGATACCAAATACCTTCTCAAATTCTAGGCCATCACGACCACTTAAATCACACATGGTAAAAACTAATTAGGTTTCAAAAGAAAAGATGAATTGATTACCTATAACACTTTCTTTCATTGATGGGATAAAAGGGAAGAATATTTTAAAGAACTTTGAAGAAAAGATAAATAATGAATTTTAATTCTATAAAGATTCTTTGCAAAACAAGATATTTATACCATATGATTTTATCTTAGTACATAATTAGATTTTATTATTTTAGAAGAACACATAATTAGATTTTTAAAATGTAAAGAATAGGCATTAGGCAGTTCCACTCTAAATACAATTCCAATTCGGTTTCATATATATATATATATATATATATATCCTAATTTTTTGGCCTAATAAAAAGTGTATATATATATATATATATACATCCTAATTTTTTGGCCTAATCTATATATATATATATATATATATATATAACCGAAGCTTTTGAAGCTCCCACAATTTTCCACGTCAGCATTTTTTTATTTTTTTTTTTAAATCTGATTTATTTCTTTTTATTAAATATATATACTCCCCTTTCTCAAACCAAATACTCTTCCTCGATATAATTTTCTGAAACCAAAACCTAGACCACTGTCGGTCCTCCTCTCCCACAACTTAACGACTCCACCTTCTTCAGCTGACAAAGATAAAGAATAGAGTCCTGCCTTCACTAGCCTGCCACCATCGTTCAGCCGGCAAAACCACTACTGGTAAAACTAATTTCTTGCGTTTTCCCCTTTCAGTTGTAATACTTGGGATTTTCTTTCTTAATAATCTTCATCTCCTTCTAAGTGAGAGTTTTTTTGTGTAATTTGGGAGGCTCAATTTTTTTTTCCTTCACTTTGATGTTCACACTGTCACGCTACTGTATTGTGCTTTTTCCTAAGACTTCGTAAGGGTGCGGAGAGAGTTTAGAAGGCTGTCACCACTAGTCTACCACCACTATCAGATGGCTGGAACTGCTGCAGGTAAAGTTTTTTTCTTGTCCATTTATTGAGTGTTAAATGTGATTTAGGTTTGGGTATTGTGGGTGTATTGGTTTCGATATAGGAATTTTGTTTTTTAAGTTGAGGCTGTTTTCCTTCTCATTTGTGGTTTAGATTTTTTGCTTCACTCCCCCATAGAATTTTGACTACCCAATTGAAGATTTTCATCAATTTTGTTTCATGGTAGACTTTTTGTTTTTCTTTTTCCCTCTATTAGAGGAAGGTTTTTTCTTTGAATGATGTTGGATTAATCTGGATGAAGTATGGACTTTGAATTTCCTCTTTAATCTGTATGATTTCTTCTTTATATGTTTTTTACTTGCTGTACTTATTAATTCATATAAGAAGATGTAGTTTATGCCTTATGGTAACGGATATCAATATAATTCTTTTGCATGGTTTTATTATGGCTTTGGGATGGCTCTTTCCATGAGGAATTGTTACATTAATGGAACTAAATGAAGGTATTTTTGTTGGAACAAATGGAGTTTAACCAATCTATTTTTATTTATTTATTTATTTATTTATTTTGGTAGGTAAAGATAAATTCTGATGATGGGTTTCATTGGTAATAAAAAAAGATATTTGGATGACCAGTTTGAAGTTTGAAGATTTCAAGAATTGCAAGATGGCAGCATTTACATTTTGTGGGCAAAGGTTGCTGGCCAAATCTGGTGTGGCATTGGGTTACATTCATAAGGTAACCTTCTTTGAGATAAGACTATTTGGTGGAGTTATGAATTTTGGTTATCCTTCTCTGCATAATGGAAGACAGTGTCACTGCTCATTCACTAAGTAATATTCCCCTAATATGAAACTATTTTTTAAATTACAACTAGAGAGATGTAAACCAATTTTGAACTTATAAATCTATTCCTATTCAAGAATAATAGAATCATAAAGTATAGTGATGATCTTTTTCTTTTTTTTTTTCTTTTTTAAATAGTAATTCATTTAAGCTTAAACATTATTTGCTGGGACTACGGCTTCACAATGCTGAAATTGTCAATTTGAAATAAGCAGATTTATTACACCATAAGAAGTTATACTTGGTTCTTGATATAGATCATACGCTACAGAAGAAGAATATTTAAAATTAAAAACAGATTTTCAAGGTATTTCTGTTACCTTTATATTTTATTGTACTTTGGCAGTGTGCTTAGCATTTTGTATATCTTTGTTTTTAGGTATCATGGTGACATTCCATCTTTGTTTGTATGATCATCTCTAATAAGCTTGGCTATATACCATTGTAACTTGTCATGTTGTAGAACTTTTAGAGGTCAACATGAATGATTACCATTAGGTTCTGAATCTATTGATAAGAGTTTTATTTGAGTGCTTTCAATTTGTCAATAGAATGTTCAAATTTGTAACCAAAGGTAGGTAAAACTTTCAAAGACATGGAAAGAGTCTAGAATTAATGAACATAATTTTTTTTTTTTTTTAATTTAATGAACTTCCTCTTCTTTTAACGAAGCTAAGGCCCTTTATTCACACATTTTTAAAATAAGAAAGTGAAATGTTTGAGATGTACATTTATACAATGAGTGATCGCCTATCGACACTATGCATTGCAAATGGCTAAGCTACTTGATCCTCTAGGAGAGTACTTAAGTGCTAAAGTGATTTCATGTAAGCATGGCACCCAATAACATCAAAAGGGTCTTGATATCTTGCTTGGCCAAGAAAATGCTGTATTGATTCTTGATGATGCAGAAGATGTAGGTACATCTGTGTTCAGCTGAATATCTCTGCTTAACCAATTTATTTTCACTTTAATATGATAATATTTGTTACACATAATACTTTTGATCTTACTGTTTTACCCACTAAAAGTAGAGGAAGTTCTTTCAACATTAAGAGTCCTCTTATTTGTAGGGAAGAGAGTCAGATTACGGAAATGGGCAATTTCATCATTATTTGAAGTATGTTGTAGTTTCATTCTCAAAGGTTCTTGCTACATCATATTGAACTGGACCTGTTTGTGTTTTGAAATTAACTTGAACTCTTACAAAAAAGACATGGTTTTGTATCTACTCTGTGTGAAACACCATAAAGAAGTAAACTTTAACTTTTTAGCTTTAAATTATAAACTTTTTTTATTCACTTTGGTTTCTCTTTAGTCAAACTAAGAAGGGTGAAGGAAAGTTAAAAAACAAAAAACAAAAACTTGCTTATGGATTTTATGAGATGCATACGTGTTGAATAGAACTGAGAAGTAAATATGACATTGTTTAGGAGCCACTTGAAATAGTGAAGAAGCCTAAAGGTTGCTTCTAATGTTGCTGCACTTGGATTATTCAAAAGTTATGTAGACGTGTTTGTGCATTAATATGTGATGTATCTTTTTGGCAAATTTTACATATTTGATGTTCTTTGGTAAACAATTTTTTTTTTGTTTTTTTTTTGTGTGTATATGTGTAATTGTTTTTTATCTTAATTTTTACCTATCAAAAACACATCATTTATCCTAATACCTGAATGTCTAGATGAAGGATTCGAACTTAATCCATTGAGACCAAATTCGATCATGCAAGTGATTCTACACCAATAAAAAAACTAGACTGTAATATGAAATTAATTCTTTTACATAATTTTGTAGTCTAACTTGCAAAATGATTCTAATTTTAGAGTTGATCTCATTTTCAGTAGCTTTCCCATGCATCGCACGGGTTAGCGACTAGTATAAAGTATAGTGAAAATAAGATTATCACAAACAATACGAGAAATCCAAAATTTTATGATATGTATATACACTTATAAATTACAAAGTATCTTTTCTTTATATCATGGAGTTAATGAGAGGTGATGCAGAAGGCACAAAGAGACATCTATTTAATTTTGCAAGCCTTTTTTTTTTTTTTTTGATAGAGTTAATTTTGTAAGTCAATTGTATTCTATTTCTAGGTATTTGTAGGTAATTAGGTAATTAGCATTTTATTTCCAAAAGTCAAGGTTATTTTTTGTAATTCCAAATGGTATTTTCCTAATTAATTAGAATTAGGTTTATATATATATATATATATATATATATATATATATATTAGTTAGAATTAAGGTATAGTAGTCTATATAAGCACATTAATGTACTCCTATTCCTATACAATGTTTTCAGACCCGGACCGTTCATTGAACCGTAAAAAGAAGAGATTTAAGGTTTTTAAGGTCGAACCGAGGTTGAACCAAGGTCAAACCGTGATGATGTCATAATTAATTTAATAATTATTTAAATATAAATAAATATATTAAATTAGTATAAATAGAAAAATTAAATTAAATGACCCAATTAAATATAGCTATCTTTCAAATGTATTTTTTCATATCATAACTGTAGGGGCTCGTTTTGTCGTAGATCCCCCAACAATACATTTCTTTAGAGAGTGGGACGTAGGGTTTGGCGCTGACAGGCTTGCCACCGGTTCGCCGGAAGCGTTCTTCCTTCCTGAGGGCTTAACCTTGCTCTTTTTGGCTTGGGGGTTGCTCCTCGGACGGCCGAGGAGCCCCTCCCTCTGAAGGGCCCCTTGCTTTATATACCCTCTTTGGTTAATCCTAGCCTTCCAACTGTCAATCATCTAGACCACTGCTTAAGGACCTGTCCCATCAGCCACGTTCCCCACCTTACTGTGGGTCGCAGCACCCAAGGTTCCGCCGTTCAGGAGTCCTCTCAGCATTAAGATTGCCAGGGGAGTTAGGTAGATGCATTAAGTGTGGATGTGACCGCCTATACTGGGCTTGTCCCCCACCTGGGATTAGGATAGGCACGCCGAGGAAAGGGTCGTCCTCGGCGTGGCCCAGAGGGCTAGAAGCCCCTAGATAACTGCCTGGGACAGCCATCGATCCTCGGCGTGGGCCTTGGGCCAGCCTAGAGGTGGGCCGAGACTTCCAGGCCCACGGGCCCCACAATAGCCCCTCAAAATCCTGCTGCACGTTCCCTTGAACGGGGAGGAGGGTTTTGATATCCACGGCCCTCATACCCCAGAAGGCCTTCCACTGGTTGGTTCTTCCCCAAATAGTCAGCTCGGCGCTTCAATCCTTCGGTAAGCAGTTAGTCTCCTATAGAAGATTCTGGTGCTGCTTTAAAGATAGTGGCAAGCTCCCCGTAGGCTTGGGTCCGAGGACCATGCAAGGCCTAGGTACAGTTGCTGCCTTCAAGAGTAGTGGCTAGCTCTCCGTAGGCTTGAGTCCGAGGACCATGCAAGACCTAGGCACAGGTGCTGCCTTCGAGAGTAGTGGCTAGCTCTCCGTAGGCTTGGGTCCGAGGACCATGCAAGACCTAGGCACAGGTGCTGCCTTCCAAAGTAGTGGCTAGCTCTCCGTAGGCTTGGGTCCGAGGACCATGCAAGACCTAGGCACAGGTGCTGCCTTCAAAAGTAGTGGCTAGCTCTCCGTAGGCTTGGGTCCGAGGACCATGCAAGACCTAGGCACAGGTGCTGCCTTCAAGAGTAGTGGCTAGCTCTCCGTAGGCTTGGGTCCGAGG
>CM032336.1:43889754-44050116 GCA_019022515.1 Quercus aquifolioides | reverse complement strand
AGCCAAGTTGTTGAACGGTTTTAGACCCCTTAACACACAACCAGATTGAGTAGCCTAGTTAATTAGCCAAGTTGTTACTTAGTCAAATTAAGCAATTCTAGGTTAAAACAATCAAACAATCATATCATGAAAATATAGCAGCGGAATAATAAATAACACATGATATGATCACCCAGGAAAACCAAACCGGTAAAAAACCTGGGGAGGATTTTACCCACCGATCCTCAAGGCAAAACTGAATTCACTATGAAAGAATTGAAGTTCTACAAAAGGACTTACAAGCTCCCCGCTCGACTTCCTAATGCTACCTACCAGTAGAACTTACTGACACGACCCCGTGCAAGCTCCGAATCCACGGACTCCTTCTTTCTTGAATTCTTCAATCAGCTACAAGCACCCACGCTTGATATTCTTTAAGCTTCAAAGGCAGCAACCAAGTTGATCATCAAGATGTTGAAGTAATCTCCATCTAGAAAACCTAAGCTTTGTGTAAAGGAAAGCTCCTCTAGATCTCACAAGAGATTTACACAAAACAGCAATGTATGAGCAACAATACAACTGAGCAACTCTAAAAACGTGGCTAGGGTTTTGCCTTATATACCTAGGGCAAAAACATAAAACCCTAAACGTTTAATGAGTTAGGGCTGAGTTGGAAAACTGCAGAAAAACGCAATCTGATCGATTTTCGATCGATCGAATCTATTCTTCGATCGATCGAGCCAGACCGAAATGCCCCAATGCATCTACAGTCTCTCGATTCCAACTTTACAATAATTAATCAACTTTGAGCATACTTTAACAAGTCTAAACATGTTGTTTTGATCATGGTTTGCCAATATTACAAATTAGAGTTCTAAATACATAAATTCCTAAACCTTTAGAACCTAACAAACTCCCCCTTTGGCAATCCGTGACAAAACCCTAATTAAAAGCTCAAAGTTTACAAGTAAAAAGCCCTTTACAAAAATAATGCTCATAAACTCAAATTCAAACCTAACTACTATCCATCGGTTGCAAGTGTAGACAGCAGCTTTGTTGAATCAACCTGTATATTCCTGAAATACTCAACAAACGCATAAACGCATGTGTGACAGAAAAGAGTAAAACAACAGGTATAACATTCTTGTAAGATTCACACAACACAAAATAAAGACATATATGAATGAACAACTCATAAATATAAATCAATAAGCAGTGAATCACAAAGCAACAAGAATCAATGAATATAACATGTATATCAATCAATGTTACTCCCCCTAACATGAATATCCCCAAAAATGATATACAAAGTGAAGCACCTAGATACAATCTAAAAACTCCACAAGCTCCTCAACAACAAAAAGTAACAAAAAGTCTCCCCCTAACTACAAAAACTCCTCTACAAGTCAAAAACTCCACTCCCCCTTTTTGTGACGGAATGCCAAAGGGCAATCACAAGTCGCCATCAAAAGGAGGTGGTGAGGGTGAATGAAGACGCGCAAAGTCGGCTCGTAGAGCACGAAACTCATCTAGCAAGTCCACCAAAATCTGACCATGAGCCGCCTGAACGGTCATGACAGTCTCCAGGGTACGACGAACATCAAAGTCGGTCGAAGGAGGTGGAGGAACATCAGCAGCAGCAGCATCATCACCAACTGGATCAGGAACATCCTCACCAGCAAGACCTGTAGAAGAAGAAGGAGGAGGTGCGCTACTAGACGGCTCAGACCTAGGGTGTTAAGAGACGCACCTAAGGAGCTATCACATGAACGGGCTCAGAGGAAGGGAAGCCACCAAGATCAAGATAAAGGAGAATCCTATGAATGAAAATAGGATGAACAAGAGCATGAGCAGAAGATGAACTCCTATAAACATCGTTCAAAGAACGAAGAAAAAGATGGGGAAAACTAATAGGAGCATCAGTAACCAGAGCGTACAAAAATACACACCTCTCAAGAGGAATGGTGTGAACATGAGAGATGGGCCAGATAGAATGACAGGCTATCCTAAAGAACAAATAGTGCAACCCGGAGAGCTCAGCAGAAGTGATCCGAGGATCAGAACCCCACTGGACAGTAGTCCCAGTGATGTAAGACAAGACATCACTAATCTCGGGAGACACATCATAAGGATAGACAGGATTCTGGACCAAAGGTACCCCTAGAGCATCAGCCACTATCTAGGGAGTAATGGAGTACTCTACGCCTCGTATCCAACTCTTGACTAAAGTGTTAGAATCATAGATGCGGATAGAGATGTTCGAGTAGAACTCTCTAATTAAGGCAGAAGGTGGAGGAGGATCAGAAATATCCACCAAGGGTAACCAGCCCCTACGCTCAAAGTTTGCCCTAATGGCAGGATCAAGTTCATCTAAGTGAACAGAACGCTCAGCCCAAATCTTTCTCCTAACGTTTAGCTTCTCATAAATCTCTTGGTTTTTCTCACTCGAAAACTTCTCACGGTCAAAGGAGGGAGGGGGTGAAGGAGAAGGTGAGGAAACAGTCCTACGGGCTCTAGTCTTCCTAGGCATAGTGCTAAGGAAAGGACAGAGACACAAAGTGAAAACCAAAAGAACAAAGAAAACAAAACCAAGGGCAGACTGCAAATTAGCACAAAAAAATATAGAACAAAAATCTATATGATGCATGAACAATAACAATGTTGTGATGCATGAACTAATGCAGTAAACACAGTTCAAATTAAGTTCAATTACACAAAATTGGCTCGAACATAGAGTTTCTAACAAAAACCCTAAAAATTTGAAAACCACTTGTAAAATTTTGCAACAAATTTGATGAATTGATCATTACACAAGGTTGAAAACAGATTATAATAACCAATTTCATCAATACAACAAGCCAATTTCATCAATTGAACCTTAATTGAACAAAATCCCCAAATTGGATCAATTAGAAACCCTAGAATTTTAAATTTTTCACAAAACCCAAAATTGATCAAATTAAACCATTAAGAACATGTTTATAGTGTGTCCTCACAAAAACCCATTAATCAATTACACAAAATTGGGCTAAATCAACAAAACCCAAAAAGAAAAGGTCCGAAATTTGAGCATAAATGCATGAAAATGCATGAAATATGTAAATAAACTCAAAAAGGAGGGGTAAGATAGACATACCGGCTTGAGGAAAGAGATTTCTTGCAAAAAATCCGGAGGAAAACGACAAAAAATTGGAATAGTTGAGCTTGCCAAGTCGAAGAGAGAGAAAAGACTTTAAAAAACTTTTGAAAAAGTGTTTGAAAAAGTCAAGAACAGTGTTTTTAAAAACCTGATTCGCGACTTTCAATTGATCGAAAAATACATTCGATCGATCGAAACAAACAGTCATTTTGAGACAAATTAAAGCAGTTTTTCGATTGATCGAAAATCAGACTGGATCGATCGAAATGGGCAGAGGCTCACAAAATTTTTGAGAAAAATCACAGTTTTCAAAACTGTGATTTTTCTCAAAATTTTGTGAGCCTCTGCCCATTTCGATCGATCCAGTCTGATTTTCGATCAATCGAAAAAGTGCTTTAATTTGTCTCAAAATGACTGTTTGTTTAGATCGATCGAATGTATTTTTCGATCAATCGAAAGTCGCGAATCAGGTTTTTTAAAAACACTGTTCTTGACTTTTTCAAACACTTTCTCAAAAGTTTTTCAAAGACTTTTCTCTCTCTCCGACTTGGTAAGCTCAACTATTCCAATTTTTTGTCGTTTTCCTCCGGATTTTTTGCAAGAAATCTCTTTCCTCAAGCCGGTATGTCTATCTTACCCCTCCTTTTTGAGTGTATTTACATATTTCATGCATTGTTCATGCATTTATGCTCAAAATTTTAGACCATTTTCTTTTTGGGTTTGTTGTTGATTTCGGCCCAATTTTGTGTAATTGATCAATGGGTTTTTGTGGGGACACACTATAAACATGTTCTTAATGGTTTAATTTGATCAATTTTGGGTTTTGTGAAAAATTTAAAATTCTAGGGTTTCTAATTGATCCAATTTGGGGATTTTGTTCAATTAAGGTTTAATTGATGAAATTGGCTTGTTGTATTGATGAAATTGGTTATTATAATCTGTTTTCAACCTTGTGTAATGATCAATTCATCAAATTTGTTGCAAAATTTTACAAGTGGTTTTCAAATTTTTAGGGTTTTTGTTAGAAACTCTATGTTCGAGCCAATTTTGTGTAATTGAACTTAATTTGAACTGTGTTTACTGCATTAGTTCATGCATCACAACATTGTTATTGTTCATGCATCATATAGATTTTTGTTCTATATTTTTTTGTGCTAATTTGCAGTCTGCCCTTGGTTTTGTTTTCTTTTGTTCTTTTGGTTTTCACTTTGTGTCTCTGTCCTTTCCTTAGCACTATGCCTAGGAAGACTAGAGCCCGTAGGACTGTTTCCTCACCTTCTCCTTCACCCCCTCCCTCCTTTGATCGTGAGAAGTTTTCGAGTGAGAAAAACCAAGAGATTTATGAGAAGCTAAACGTTAGGAGAAAGATTTGGGCCGAGCGTTCTGTTCACTTAGATGAACTTGATCTTGCCATTAGGGCAAACTTTGAGCGTAGGGGCTGGTTACCCTTGGTGGATATTTCTGATCCTCCTCCACCTTCTGCCTTGATTAGAGAGTTCTACTCGAACATCTCTATCCGCATCTATGATTCCAACACTTTAGTCAAGAGTTGGATACGAGGCATAGAGTACTCCATTACTCCCAAGGTAGTGGCTGATGCTCTAGGGGTACCTTTGGTCCAGAATCCTGTCTATCCTTATGATGTGTCTCCCGAGATTAGTGATGTCTTGTCTTACATCACTGGGACTACTGTCCAGTGGGGTTCTGATCATCGGATCACTTCTGCTGAGCTCTCCAGGTTGCACTATTTGTTCTTTAGGATAGCCTGTCATTCTATCTGGCCTATCTCTCATGTTCACACCATTCCTCTTGAGAGGTGTGTATTTTTGTACGCTCTGGTTACTGATGCTCCTATTAGTTTTCCCCATCTTTTTCTTCGTTCTTTGAACGATGTTTATAGGAGTTCATCTTCTGCTCATGCTCTTGTTCATCCTATTTTCATTCATAGGATTCTCCTTTATCTTGATCTTGGTGGCTTCCCTTCCTCTGAGCCCGTTCATGTGATAGCTCCTATAGGTGCGTCTCTAAACACCCTAGGTCTGAGCCGTCTAGTAGCGCACCTCCTCCTTCTTCTTCTACAGGTATTGCTGGTGAGGATGTTCCTGATCCAGTTGGTGATGATGCTGCTGCTGCTGATGTTCCTCCACCTCCTTCGACCGACTTTGATGTTCGTCGTACCCTGGAGACTATCATGACCGTTCAGGCGGCTCATGGTCAGATTTTGGTGGACTTGCTAGATGAGTTTCGTGCTCTACGAGCCGACTTTGCGCGTCTTCATTCACCCTCACCACCTCCTTTTGATGGCGACTTGTGATTGCCCTTTGGCATTCCGTCACAAAAAGGGGGAGTGGAGTTTTTGACTTGTAGAGGAGTTTTTGTAGTTAGGGGGAGACTTTTTGTTACTTTTTGTTGTTGAGGAGCTTGTGGAGTTTTTAGATTGTATCTAGGTGCTTCACTTTGTATATCATTTTTGGGGATATTCATGTTAGGGGGAGTAACATTGATTGATATACATGTTATATTCATTGATTCTTGTTGCTTTGTGATTCACTGCTTATTGACTTATATTTATGAGTTGTTCATTAATATATGTCTTTATTTTGTGTTGTGTGAATCTTACAAAAATGTTATACCTGTTGTTTTACTCTTTTCTGTCACACATGCGTTTATGCGTTTGTTGAGTATTTCAGGAATATATAGGTTGATTCAACAAAGCTGCTGTCTACACTTGCAACCGATGGATAGTAGTTAGGTTTAAATTTGAGTTTATGGGCATTATTTTTGTAAAGGGCTTTTTACTTGTAAACTTTGAGCTTTTCATTAGGGTTTTGTCACGGATTGCCAAAGGGGGAGTTTGTTAGGTTCTAAAGGTTTAGGAATTTATGTATTTAGAACTCTAATTTGTAATATTGGCAAACCATGATCAAAACAACATGTTTAGACTTGTTAAAGTATGCTCAAAGTTGATTAATTATTGTAAAGTTGGAATCGAGAGACTGTAGATGCATTGGGGCATTTCGGTCTGGCTCGATCGATCGAAGAATAGATTCGATCGATCGAAAATCGATCAGATTGCGTTTTTCTGCAGTTTTCCAACTCAGCCCTAACTCTTTAAAACGTTTAGGTTTTTTATGTTTTTGCCCTAGGTATAAAAGGCAAAACCCTAGCCACGTTTTTAGTGTTGCTTCAGTTGTATTGTTGCTCATACATTGCTGTTTTGTGTAAATCTCTTGTGAGATCTAGAGGAGCTTTCCTTTACACAAAGCTTAGGGTTTTCTAGATGGAGATTACTTCAACATCTTGATGATCAACTTGGTTGCTGCCTTTGAAGCTTAAAGAATATCAAGCGTGGGTGCTTGTAGCTGATTGAAGAATTCAAGAAAGAAGGAGTCCGTGGATTCGGAGCTTGCACGGGGTCGTGTCAGTAAGTTCTACTGGTAGGTAGCATTAGGAAGTCGAGCGGGGAGCTTGTAAGTCCTTTTGTATGAACTTCAATTCTTTCATAGTGAATTCAGTTTTGCCTTGAGGATCGGTGGGTAAAATCCTCCCCAGGTTTTTTACCGGTTTGGTTTTCCTGGGTGATCATATCATGTGTTATTTATTATTCCGCTACTATATATTTTCATGATATGATTGTTTGATTGTTTTAACCTAGAATTGCTTAATTTGACTAAGTAACAACTTGGCTAATTAACTAGGCTACTCAATCTGGTTGTGTGTTAAGGGGTCTAAAACCGTTCAACACTTCTTCACTTGCTTCTTGGACAGATTTGCATGGCTTCAATACTAAACTTGAACTTTTGTTCCTTGAAGTACTAAACCCATCCTACATTTATCCAATTACAAGTAAAGTGCATTTTGTTAAAGGATTAACCAATTTACATAACATATGTTTTTAACAAGTCTCACATATATCCTGACAAATTGGCTATAGCAGCATTTTAGAATGCCGCTATAGGTTATAGACCTATAGTGACGCTTTTGAAAACAACGCTATAAGCCATTTTTTTTTAATTGGTTGTAGCGGCACTTTTAGAAAGACATTATAGGCCATTTTCTTTTTTAAAATAGTCTATAGCGATATCAAATGATTTAGCAAGGTGCACCACTGTATGAGAGAATTTCCATACCTAGAAACTGTGCCTGAAACAAAGCAAATGATTTAGCAACAATCCAACTTTGCCATCTGTTTGGTTGTGGAGAAAGAATAGAGATATCAAGTGATGTGATTTTGAATTCCAAAGTTTTTAAGTTATTATGATTTTTGCAATGCAAAAAATCTGAAGCTTCAAAATGGGAAAGGAACCATTATAAACAAATAGTTTTATTAAAAACTATTCTTAGTCTTGCGAATAACTTGCATCAAACTACAGCTTATAAACTGAATTAACAAAAAATCTCACATAAAATTTACTTAAAACTATTTCTTGCTTAATTTTACTATAGAAAACTCCAAAAATTTTAAAGCTAGCAAATTATAATGGCCTTGAATTGGAGTTTGTAAGGTTGAATTTAATCAACCATTTTGTTGGCTTTATTCCGTGCCAATTTACTTGTAATTCAGCATTTAGAAACCCTATATTTAGGTGGGAATCATGTAAGGGTAGTGTGTGAGAGAGTGTGAAGAAAAGCTCAAGAGTGTGCAACTCAGCAGGGCCTCGCGACTGGATCTTGCGACTGGCTCGCGACTTGCAAGTCGCCAAAAGAGGCACACAAGTGAAGCATGCAAAGGAGCTAAAGAGTCACGCCAGCTGTTGCATTACAGGACAAAACTTCCAGCTAGCCAGGCCGTTATCTCGCGACTCAGACTCGCGACTCAGTTAAGTCGCCAGTTCACTCTGTTTGGGAAAATCTGACCTTTCGCATTCCAAACACACATCAGTATAAATACCCCTTATACCCACGAAATGTAGAGAGGTTCTAGAGAGAATTTTGAGAGAGAAATCCTAGAGAAAAACAAGATTTACTCATTCACAATCTTCATCCTTTGATTCTCCAAATTCTTCTACTCTCACCCTCTCCATTGTTACATCCTTGAGAGGTACATTTAGCCAAATCATTTTCTCACCATACCCATATATATGAGAAGGTTATTTGGTGCTTGAGAAGCAGTTAGGAAGGGACCAATTGATATTAGTTGATGCTATGAGCTATAGCAGAATCTAGTAAACTAGAGAAGATAAAGGTTCGGCGTAATCTCATTGGAGCAAGAAGCTTGGAGGGCTTAGGTACACTGGGTAGATTAGGCTTGGAGGGTCTTTTGCTGTTCATGTATCCCAACTTCATTATCTAGTGGATTATTGACCGCTTGGAGGGTGGCGGAGAGGTTTTACTCCGAGAATTTCGATTTCCTCTTCGATAACACATCGCTGTGTTGTCTTTGTGTTTGCATCTCTTTTCCCTTAATCTTTGCCATTTAATTTATGCTGTGGTTGTGATTTTATTTGGTTTAGATTGTTTTATCAATTCTGTTTTAGCTTATTTTCATATTTCGCACATACATTACTTTATAATAAGCTTGAATTGATAATTTGTATTTTGGGGGTCTAAACGTTCAAGGTGTTTTACACACTAAATTGAACATTCAATTGGTATCAGAGCGGGTACACTTGTTGTGGTTTAAATACCTAAGTGTGATCCTTGACCCATTGTGTTATTTGCCATGGATAGTGCTTTGTATGCCTCTATGAATGTTTTGGATGTTGATGAATGTAACATGCCACGTGTTTGTGAAAATGTCTCTATGAGTGATAATCCTCATGATTGTGATGCTATGTTACATGAATCTTTGGGTGTTGTTGATATTCCAAATGACAAACTCTTGAAGAAAAAGGGTAAGAAGTTTCAAAAGAATTTGAGCAAGTTATTTTGTGAAAATGATGATTTGATTGCTAAGCTCAATGAATCCAACAAATTGGTTGAGAAATATAAGAAACTTGCTGAAAATTCTCTTGAAAAGCTAAAAGAGTTTGAATGTTTAAATATGGACTTGGTTGCTAAACTTTTTTTGTCTAACAAACTTGTTGATGAGCTAAAATGTGAAAATGAATCTCTTAAGATGCATGCCAAATGTTTAATTGCTGAACCTATTGCTAAAAATGATGAAAATATTTGTTGCAATCATGTTGTGGTACCCGATTTTGTGCCTATTGTGTGTTCTACCTCAAAGGACAAATCGGTATACATTCCTCCACATAAAAGAAATAAAAAAGTGGAGAGAAAGGCTATTAAGTCAAAGCGTCTGTATAAGTTTCAAACTAAGGTTTTGGATGGATCTAAGTTTGTTCCAACTTGTCACCATTGTGGTGTGATTGGTCATATAAGACCTCAATGTTGTAAGTTGAAGAAAGAACAAAATTGCATGGCTAGATCCCTTCCCAAAAAGCCTAGTGGACCTAAACACATTGTTTGTCACAATTGTGGTGCTTTTGGTCATCTAAGACATCATTGCTCTAAGTTTCATGCTCTCAAAAGAATCAAAAGAAAAGAAAAACTTGAGCTTCTTGGAAGTTGTGCTAAAAAGGGTAAACCGGATTTGAGTGAAAATAGCATGTTGTTAAAGAAAGCGTTTAATGCTCTTAACTCCTTGACTATGTGCATCTTCGATTCTCATTCTTCCAACTCTCGTCTCACTTCTCTTGAGACACTCATTCCAAACAATTGTTCCGTTTGGATGAGGAAGGGTTCCTATGGTTGAACTTTTGCTCTTTTGGTGCTTGATCTAATTCTTTCGATCTTTATAGGAACCTTCATGCATTGAATGTCATATCTTCATGCATTTTGTGCATCTTGCATTTCTTTGTATGCATTGCTTTTGTTTTTGTTAGGTTCTAAGAAATTAGGAACTAATGTATTAGAACTCCAATTTGTATTTTGTTGGCAAACCATGATCAAAACATAGAGTCTAGGTTTAGGCTTGCTCAAAGTATGTTTATTTGTAAAATTGGAATCGAGTGATTGCAGAATTTATTGGACTAAATCTGCAAGGCTCGATCGATCGAAAATTAGACTCGATCGATCGAACCACGTGCAGATTTTTTTTTTTTTTTGCAGAATTCCAGTTCAGCCCAAACTCTACTTAAATGTCTTGGGGTTCAAGTAAAACACTCCTATATATAAGGAAAACCCTAAAACGTTTTTAGGTGATTTTTTAGAGAGATTAGAGTGCCATCTTGTGCCTCTTTTTGTAGATCTAGGGTTTTGTACCCAAAGCTCTCTAAGGTTGCTTTTTATGCTGTGTGTGTGAATCTCTTGTGAGATCATTGAGGAGCTTTCCTTCACATATACTTAGGGTTTCCAAGATTCAAGATTATGTTAAGAACTTGGTGATCTTCAGTTGCAGATTCAAGAACTTAAAGAATAACAAGCGTGGGTGCTTGTAGCTGATTGGAGAATCCAAGAAAGAAGGAGTCCGTGGATTCGGAGCTTGCACGTGGTCGTGTCAGTAAGTTCTACTAGTGGGTAGCATTAGGAAGTCAAGCGAGGAGCTTGTAAGTCCGTTTGTATGAACTTCGATTCTTTTGTATAGTGGATTCAGGTTTACCTTGAGGATAGCTAGGTCAAATCCTCCCCAGGTTTTTACCGTGTGGTTTCCTAGGTGATCATATCTTGTGTTATTTATATTTCCGCTGCTTTATTTCTTGATATGATTATTTGATTGTGTTAACCTAGATTTGCATAATTTGACTAAGTTAATAACTTGGCTAATTAACTAGGTTAATCTGGTTGGGTTAAGGGGTCAAAAACCAAACAGTTTTGATCCTACTTTTATGTTTTAGTTTTGTGTGAGTAAAAAATCCAAAACCACATAAAAAGTGAAAAATTCAAAAAGTTTGATTGTATATATTTGAGCACATATCTCATGTGAGTTTGGCCTAGTACCTCCGTACAAATGGCTTAGTGCATTTATAAGCTTAGCTTGTTATGTATACACTTCTATTTTTGTGGGAAAAATCTTGACATCTATGTGTGATTGTTGTAAATCGATCTTCAAGCTTGTCATGAATGATTAGTCAATAGTCATGTTGGTTTTGATACATGCATAGACTTGTGCCTATATATCTTCCCACACTTTTATATTTTTGCTTAAAGAGCTCAACCAATGTAAATCTCAAAATGAAAAGAGATAATGAGCTGCAAAAGCCGTCGCACATACTAGTATTTGACTAGGAAAACGGGAAAGCAACTTATATGAAAATGTATGGTGCCCAAAAAGAGCCAAAGGCTTTATTATAAAATTGAAATATTATAAATTTCAGGCATCGATTTCAAAAAAAGATGTAAAGATCAAAAAGATCAATTGTTATGAAATGTATGAAGCCAAATGAAAAGTTTCAAAGTTATGTTATCAAGTTATTGTGGGAGGTCATATATGCATACTTCTATAATTGAGATAGACCACTTAACTTAGTACTAGTTGTGTATGACTTGATTGAATTGATCATTGAAGCTTCACTCTAGACTAAGGACTATTCCACATTTAATACACACACACAACACACATGCCTAATGTTCAATGAATGCCTTATTCATTTGTTCGATTGTACTTATTTAAATGTGATGTGTGTGTGCTCAACTATATATGGATCAAATCAAAAAGATTTTTGATCATTTTATATGTATTTGGAAGCGATTTTTATCACTCTTTGTGTTCATGTTTTGTGCTTACTTTGTTTTTCATTGTTTTAAACATGTTTTGTGTTGAAAAACAGGCGTCAGAGTTTTTTGCGACTCGTAAAAATTTTTGTGACTCATCTCGTAATTTGCCAGTTGCCAACTCAAGTTGCGAGTTCATCCAGAAGCTTTTGTGACTCACTTGACTCGCCTAGTCGCGAAACGCCCAGAAATAGCTTTTTAAAGAGCTTTTCGTGGGAAAACCTGTTTTAAACCTCTCCCATCCTTTTTTTAACCCCTCTTTCAATATTTTTACATCAAAACCCAATCAATTTGAATAGTTTTTCATTCCATTAACATTTCTAAGGTAATTCTAAACTCTTTTCATTGTTTTTGATTCTTAGATTATGTTTTGGAGGGTTTTGTGCTTTTGGTTGGGATTTTCATCATAAGGGTTGGGAAAACTTAATTTTTGTCAAATTTTTGTATGGGATTGGTTTCTTTTGATAATTTGCTTTGGATGTTGGCCCCTTGTGGCAAATAGATCATGTATTAAGGGTGGACTTAATGATGTTCATGCATTGTTTTACATTGTTGTTCATAGTGTGCACACAAGGTGTTTGATAAAATGCCTCTTAGGCATTTTCTCACTTGTTTGGACTCTGATGAGTACCAAACTTTGGGGTTTCTCATGTTTCCTCATTAGGAACATGTTTGGTTCATTGGTTGTGTATTTAACACACTTTGCCCCACATGTGCACTTTCCATGCTTTGGTCATGCATTGCACATAGCCACCTCTTGCACACACCTTTGCTACCCTTGCCATGCATTGGTCTATACCTTGTTTCTTCATTCTAGCATGTCATGTTTACCTTATGCTTTGTAGCATTTTGTTTTGTCTTAGGTTTGAGCTTCATTTTCTAATTCATCTCGCACCCCTCATGCATCATTATCATTGTTCGTACCTTCATCTCTCGCCCTTGTTTCTCCTTGACCCCTTTGTCTATTCATGTCAAAAAAAGGGAGAGTATACTCTAGAGTAGTATACCGGAGAGTTTTGTCTTTTCTATATGACTCTTGTGCATATTCTTAGGGGGAGAAATTCTATTTCTTGTGCACATTTGTAGGGGGAGAGATATTCCATAGGGGAGATGCATATACCAAGGGGGAGAAGACATTGTGTTAATAAGAAAACTTTGTTTTGTTTGTGTTTCTTTATGTTTGTTTTCTTGTTTACTTTATGGTGTTTTGAGTTATGTTTAGTATCTATGCTTTTTTGTTCTCATTGCATCGTGTTTGTGTGTTGGACATGCATACATCCTTATGCAATTGTGCTTTATTGAATGCATGTTCGGATGATCATTTACTTTGCTATGTGATCATTGTAGTCATTTCTATATGACTGTTTTGGTGTATGATAAAGTTTCTCACATGTTTCACATCATGTTTACTTGATTGCAATTTACTTGTTACGTTATACTTGTCCGTTTATTACTTGCTTTACCTTAAGTGTCTAATGTGTTTTATGCAAGTGTTTCAGGTTACAGGTATATATGTTCCAAGTTCATCACAGCTCCTATGATTCATGATAGGGGGAGTGATATGATAGGGGAAGTACTTTATATTTTGTACCCATGCTTTGTAGCCTAGTACTTGTTGTTAAATGTTATGCATTTTCTTTAAGTACATCACTCTTGTGCCCTTGTTGGATTTTATATCCTTGATGCAATTACTTTGAGTTTTTGTATCAGTTGAGTGTTGGACATGCAAATGATACTTTGCATTGAGCTTATTAGCATGCATGTCCGGATATTCATTCCTTGTGCGAATGAGCATTGTGATCACTATTTATAGTGATTGTTCATTTTTGGTCAAGCCATGCTTTATTGCTTTAATCTATATTGCTTGATTGCATTGTGCTTGCTCCATATGCATTTCAAGTTTTTTGCTTTCAATGATCGTATTGTGTTGTTGTTTTCAGGAAATACTTGTTTGTATGGTTTAAGAGCTTCACAGATTCTAGAGTTAGGTGTGAGTGAGTTATGTTCAACTATTCCCAACTCATATGTTAAGTCTAGAGTTTGTTTTAGGGTTTTGTCACGAAATAGCCAAAGGGGGAGATTGTAAGGTTGAATTTAATCAACCATTTTGTTGGCTTTATTCCATGCCAATTTGCTTGTAATTTAGCATTTAGAAACTTTGTATTTAGGTGGGAATCATATAAGGGTAGTGTGTGAGAGAGTGTGAAGAAAAGCTCAAGAGTGTGCAACTCAGTAGGGCCTCACGACTGGATCTCGCGACTGGCTCGCGGCTTGCAAGTCGCCAAAAGAGGCACATGTATGAAGCATGCAGAAGAGCTAAAGAGTCACGCCAACTTTTGCACTACAGGATAAAACTTCCAGTTGGCTAGGCTGTTATCTCGCGACTTAGACTCGCGACTCAGTCAAGTCGCGAGGCCAAGTCACCAGTTCACTCTGTTTGGGAAAATCTGACCTTTCGCATTCCAAACACACACCAGTATAAATACCCCTTATACCCACGAAATGTAGAGAGCTTCTAGAGAGAATTTTGAGAGAGAAACCCTAGAGAAAAATAAGATTGACTCATCCACAATCTTCATCCTTTGATCCTCCAAATTCTTCTACTCTCACCCTCTCCATTGTTACATCCTTGATAGGTACATTTAGCCAAATCTTTTTCTCACCATACCCATATCTGTGAGAAGGTTATTTGGTGCTTGGGAAGCAGTTAGGATGGGACCAATTGATATTGGTTGATGCTATGGGCTATAGTGGAATCCGGTAAACTAGAGAAGACGAAGGTTCGGTGTAACCTCGTTGGAGCAAGAAGCTTGGAGGGTCTTCTGCTGTTCATGTATCCCAAATTCATTCACTAGTGGATTATTGACCGCTTGGAGGACGGCGGAGAGGTTTTACGTGACTTCGGTTTCCTCTTTGATAACACATCGCTGTGAATTCTTTGTGTTTGCATCTCTCTTCCCTTAATCTTTGCCATTTAATTTCTGATGTGGTTGTGATTTTATTTGGTTTAGATTGTTTTATCAATTATGTTTTAGCTTATTTTCATATTCCGCACATACATTGTTTGATAATAAGCTTGAATTGATAATTTGTATTTTGGGGGTCTACACATTCAAGGTATTTTACACACTAAATTGAACATTCAGAGCTCTATACTAAACTCAGAAAGAAAAGCAATATACAATCTTAATTCAATCTTGCATGTTCTCTTAGTTTTACAAACTTCTAATAAATCAACACTAAGCCTAACTGTATCATTGGTTCCGTAGAGTGGCAACCCATTACTTTTAAAGACTCACATCAATGAAATCACACTATTCAAAATTTTGAAACCTTTTCTCCATCACTTTCTAGCAAATCAAGCAAAGCTTAAAGCAAGGAACAAAATTTATAAACAGAACTAACAAATTCAATTTCTAAGCCATGCTGGCCTTATGTATATCTAAGAATCAAAGTTTGCATTAAAAAATCACAAAAAGTAACTCTTGTTAATAAATAAAATAGACCCGTCAGAAAGGAAACATAAAAAATTTAAAGTTTTAGCAAATAAAGATTTAAAGTTCTCTTTTTAACTTTAGTTTTCTAGGAGAAGTGGCATTAAAATTTGATACTTTAGAGTGGAATATCAGAGCTTTACTAGTATTTTCAAAATTCTGACAAGATATAGAGAGAATTGAGAGAAATTCAGTTGCTTAAAAGTATCAACTTTCTTTTATAGCCAAGAAAAATCCCAACTTTTTAATAATGGTTTTGATTTTTCTCTTTTTTTTTTTTGTGTGAATTCAATTATAAAAAAAATTAACCTCAAAAACTAAAATAAATTAATAAATCCAGGCTTGCTAAGAAGAGCTTGTACCTTGTTATGTTTTGCTTGCACTTCAAATTATTAAAGCAATTTTCTTTTTCCTTTTGTCCCCATTGGTAGGTTGGGGTGGGATTCTAGAGAGAGATGGAGAGGTGGATCGAGGCAAGTGACGTCAAGGAGGTTGTGGGTGAAGAGAGAGAGATCGGTGGGTTTGTGGAAGTGGGTGGAAGACGAGTTGGAGGTTGGCGGCGTCAAGAGGGGTCGGTGACGAGATTGGTAGTTGACGTTGGCTGGAGGTCAGGGGTATGACGTCAGCAGCGAAGGGAGAGAGAGAGAGAGAGAGAGTGAGTGTTTGTGTTTTAAATGCGAGGGTAGGCTATAGTGGCATTTAAGGACCTACTGCAGCAGTTGTCAAGTGCCGCTATAGATGCTTCAATTTTTTGTTTGTTTGTTTTTTTTGTTTTTGTTTTTGTTTTTTTGTTTTTTCCCGGATTGGACCTATTGCGGTGCTTTAAAAGCACCTCTATAGCTCTTAGGAAGCTAGGACCTATTTCGGCGGTTGTTAAGCGCCGCTATAGGTTATTAAAAAAAAAATATTCTTTGAGTTGGACCTATTGCAGCGCTTTAAAAAGTGCCGCTATAGGTCTTAGAGAGAGAGCACTTACGAAGCCGACGTCGAAGATAGGGAAGGGGACTAGGATTTGTGTCTCAAAGAGAGAGAAAGAGCTTACCAATGGCCAATGTTGATGAGAGAACAGAAGATTAGACTCGGTCTTAGATGAGTGAAACTTGATAAGAGATTATCGTTTGTTGAGTTTGAATGAGACAACACATGGTCGGGGCCCCACCACCTTTCAGTTAATTTACAAGATTGCCACTAAATTTGGTTCTCAATTTTCAAAAAACACCTAAAACTTGTTTATGGTTTTTTGTTTTGACATAGTGATGATTGGATTCAATTTTTTAAAAGCAAAAATTGAAAGTACTTTCCAAATAACTACCACACTAGAAGGGCCCACGATTCTAAAAATTGAAAACAAAAAACAGGTTGAAACAACTTGACCAAATACGCTCCAGAATTCACCTGCCAATACATATAATTTAGTTAAACTAGTTGCATTTGTAAAAAGTAAAATAAAAGACGATAGAAGTATGCGACATGCAAATTCTATCTTTATTTCCAAAGTAATGTTAAGGATACTACAAATTTTCTAATTTTATAAATTGATGTATTAATTTTTAAATATATAACAAAATAGTAATTAGGATATTAAATTATTTAGTTATTATATTGTTATTATGTCAGCTTCTAAGTTTATTAGCGACCATGTGTGTGTGTCTATGTATATAGTTTAACAGTCAGTAGTAGAATAAGAGAAGAGAGAGGAATATATTAATCCAAACTCTGTTTTCATCTTTAAACTTATCTTTTCATTACTTATTTTTGGCTGGTAAAATAGTTAAACTTATTTTCGGTAAGAAACTGTATAAACAAAGATCTGATTTAGATATACCACATGGGTCCTATGAGATAAATAAGTCATAATCATGTAGCTAAAATAATATCTCATATAAAGCAACTTGATAGGAAGCAAGTTGCTTTACTGCAGCCCTAGCACGGTGCAGTAAACTTTGGGCTGAGGGTAAACAGATTGGCTGGGTGGGAATCAAGTATGAACGGTTACTGAATTTTTGTTACTCGTGTGGACGTGTGACTCATAGGGAGAGGGAGTGTGCAGTGTGGCTTCAAGGTAAAGGTAAACTGAGGAAAGAAGATCAGCAATATGGGGAATGGTTATGAGTGGACATGGTTAGACACACCAGAAAATCTGTTGCTGTTATTTTGGGTGCATCTCGGAGCCAAGCGCCATGGTTGAGGAAGCAGCCTGGTAAGATGAAAAAGCCAAGCAACCAGGCTGAAAACACAGCCCCTGCTCAACGTCAGGATGAGAATGACTCGGGGTCAGCCATTGCTATGGAATCAGATGAGAATTTGGTGGAGGTTGATAGCTTGAATGTGAGGCAGTCTCATAAGCACGCTATGGGTTGTTTTGCTCGGTCTCATGACAGTGATGGGCAGTGGTCTATTGACCATATCAAAAAAAGGGAACATGCACGTGACTTAGAGGCAGAGGTGTTTAGTCTAAAGATAGTAGATGGTGAGGTTTCTTCTCAACGTAAGGCTTCACTCAGGCCCCACTCAACTCCTCTTACTGATATCACCAACGTAGGTAATACTGATCCTACCCTTACTCCTACTACAAAAAGTGGAAAAGAGTGGAACGTGTTAATGAGCCAACTATCACGGCTCCCTCTGTGGTTCTGGGTGATCGTTGCCCTCCTTTAGACTTGACGGATTTGTGTGGTAACAAAAGCAGCATGTGGTATCCTATATTTCAGACGATAAAGAAAATTTTGAGGTGGTACCACCAATCCCCATGAGTTGTCTTAGCTGGAACTGTCGTGGATTTAGGAACTCACAGACAGAAGACAAGCTAGTTGCACTTGTCAGCAACAAAGATCCCATGTTAGTTTTTTTAATGGAAACCAAGGTTGAAAATTTTGTTTTGGATTGTATTGGCAGGAAAATTCAATATTTTAATTTATTTGTTGCCCCACGTCATAATACAGGTGATGGTCTTGCTTTATTTTGGAAAACGGATTCTGATGTGGATGTGCAATCTTTTTCTGATTGTCATATTGATGCTATTATTGACCATGAAGTTGATGACGCCTGGCAGTTCATGGGTTTCTATGGTGACCTTGATGCCGCCAGCAGGGAAAACTCTTGGTCCCTACTTAGAATTCTCCATAATCGGCTTAATTTGCCTTGGTTGTGTATAGGTGATTTTAATGAAATTTTACTAACTGATGAGAAACAGGGTTGGCTGGACCGTCCAGAAAGACAAATGCAAGGGTTTAGGGAGGCTTTGGATTACTGCAAGTTGAAGGATTGGGTTTCAACGGGTATCCATTTACTTGGTGTAATAGAAGACCAGAGGATCAAAATGTATGGATTCATATTGATAAGGGAGTGGCATCGGTGGAATGGATTTTAAAATTCCCTTCATCCTGAATTCATCATTTGGAAGCCTTTCATTCAGATCATAAGCCCATCTTGTTATGCACTGATTCTGAGTTCAAACGCTTCTATAAAAAAGGGCGTCCATTTCAGTTTGAGGTCATGTGGATAAAGGATGATTCTTGTGAGGGGATCATAAAAGATTCTTGGGGCATTGGTCCGGCTTCTCCTTCAGTTTAGGATTTTTCTAGCAAACTCTCCACTTGTTAGGAGAATCTTAAGCTATGGAACTGCACCACCTTTGGACATGTCTGTAATACCCTTGCCAAGAAACTCAAGGAATTGCAAAATGCAGAAGAATCGGATTGCTACAGAACCAACCCAGGCCGAATCTATGTACTAAGGGATGAAATTCAAAAACTCAAGACTAAAGAGGAACTGATGTGGAAGCAAAGATCTCGCAATACATGGTTGAAGGAGGGAGATAGGAACACTAGATATTTCCACTGTAGAGCAAATTAGAGAAATCAGTGCAATCTCATATTGGGATTGGAAGATGAGTCCAGTAATTGGGTGGAAGATGAAGGCCAGATGGGTAGGGTGGTACAAGGCTACTTTGAAAGCATGTTTACTAGCTCAAATCCTTCGGGGTTTGATGATATTTTGGAAGGAATGCAACCTGCCATGTTTGATGCTTCTCCCTTGAGGTTAGGTTGTGACTTTTAAGCTAAGGAAGTCCACACTGCCCTCAAGCAAATGGCTCCTATCACAGTACTTGGCCCGGATGGTATGTCTCCTTTTTTTGTAAAACTTATTGGAATATTGTGGGTGAGGATGTGACTGCTGTTGTGCTTAATGCTTTAAATACTGGTATTTTCCTAAATCTATAAATACAACCTTCATATGCCTAATTCCTAAGATAAAAAATCCAAAGAAAGTTTCAGATTTTAGGCCTATTAGCCTTTGCAATGTGATTTACAAATTAATTGTTAAGGTTGTGGTTAATCGTTTGAAAAATTTCTTAGCTTTTACTGTCCCTAATATCCAAAGTGCCTTTTTATTGGGTAGGCTCATCACTGATAATGTGTTAGTGGCCTTTGAAACTCTTCATTACCTTAAAAGAAAAACACAAGGGAAGTTGGGCCTTTTGGCTTTCAAGTTAGATATGAGTAAAGCCTATGACCAGGTGGAATAGGCTTTCTTGGAGAGAGTGATGCATCAGTTGGGTCTTGAAGAGAGGTCGATTAAAATTATTATGTCTTGTGTGCAATCTGTATCCTATTCTGTTTAGCTTAATGGACAACCTATAGGGAATATCAAACCAGGTCGAGGGCTTCGCCAGGGTGACCCATTATCTCCCTACTTATTTTTATTATGTGCCATGGGTCTGCAATGTTTGATACAAAAATTGAGGACGAGTGGAGCTATAAAAGGGGTAGCCATATGCCGTAATGGACCTAGAATTTCCCACTTGTTTTTTTTTTTTTGCAGATGATAGTGTTTTATTTTGTCGGGCCACTGAAGGGGAGTGTCAGAAGATTCTTGATATTTTAGCTATCTATGAGTGTGGTTCGGGGCAAAAAATAAACAAGGAAAAGACAAATATATTTTTTAGCTCTAATACCTCTCCACAGATTCAGACGAGTATCCAGCAGTTGTTAGGAATTCCGGCCATTTGCCAGTAAGAGAAATATTTGGGGTTGCTAGCCTTAGTGGGTTGAGCCAAAAAACAATCATTTATTTATATCAAAGAGAGGGTGTGGAGGAAGCTTCAAGGTTGGAAAGAGAAGTTACTTTCGCAAGCGGGTAGAGAAGTGCTGATCAAGTCGGTAATCCAAGCCATTCCAACTTATACCATGAGCTACTTTAAACTTCCTAAAGGATTGATTAAGGAATTGGAGATACTTATTTAAAAATTTAGTGGGAGTATGGTGGAGACAATAGAAAGGTGCATTGGGTTAAATAGGACAAACTTTGTGAGAATAAGGAGGTGGGGGGCTTGGGGTTCAAGGAAATTGAAAAATTCAATGATTCTTTACTTGCCAAACAAGTGTGGCGTATGATTAATAATCCAAACTCCCTCTGTCATAGGGTGTTCAAAGCTAGATTTTTTCCGGAGAGCTCAATTCTTGAGGCAAAGGAATCTACTTATGGCTCCTATGCTTGGAAAAGCATAATCAGTGCTCGTGATGTAATTCGAAAGGGTATGGTTTGGTGCATTGGCAATGGGCATTCGGTGAGGATTAAACAAGATCAGTGGCTGCCTAATCAACCTAGCAGAACCCTCATTTCAGCTCTACCAGACCTGCCTCTAGATGCTACTGTCAGTACTCTAATAAATCATGAAAGTGGAGAATGGAAGACAGAGATTATCCAGGCAAACTTTCTGCCGCACGAAGCTGCTACCATCCTTAGCATCCCTATCAGCGAAAGAGCTCCCCTTGATCGTATCACTTGGTCTTTTACCCCATCAGGCCAGTTCTCCACAAGCAGTGCTTACAAAATATTGGCTGCGTGTGCTTCGAATAAGCGTGCAGGTAGCTCTAACCCAGCTCCAACCAGGAAGTTCTGGAGAAGTATTTGGCAACTTCAAGTGCCTAAGAATATTCAGCTCTTCATATGGAGAGCATGTCACAACGCACTACCTACCATGTCCAATCTTCGGCGCCGCCAAATTACCGATTCAGCTGCATATGTACTATGCAAAAATAATGAGGAAGACACGCTGCACGCTATATGGTTCTGTGGGGAGATTGCCTGCATTTGGAACTTGTACGTTTTTAGACCCCTTAATACACAACCAGATTAACCTAATTAATTAGCCAAATGATTACTTAGTCAAATTATCAGATCTAGGTTAACACAAATGTTTGTTTTTAGACATCTTAAAACACAACTAGATTAACCTAATTAATTAGCCAAGTGATTACTTAGTCAAATTATCAGATCTAGGTTAACACAAATATATCATATCAATGTAAAATGCGGAAAATAAAGAACACAAAGATATGATAACCCAGGAAACTGGTAAAAAACCTGGGGGAGATTTAACCTAGCTATCCTCAAGGTAAAACGAATCCACTATGAAAGAATTAAAGTTTACACAATAGCGACTTAGGCCACTAACATCTTATTGCTATCTCGAGTAGGAAACTTACTATCACGACCACGTGATAGCTCCGAGTCCACGGGCTACTTCTTTCTTGGATTCCCAGCAAGCACAAGCACTCCCTCTTGTATATCTTTAAGCTCTTGAATCTGCAATTGAAACGATCACCAAGTTCTTGACATAGTCTTGATTCTTGATAACCCTAAGTATGTGTGAAGGCAAACACCTCTAGATCTCACAAAAGATTCACACACACAGCATAAAGAGCAACCTCAAAATGTGGCTAGGGCTTACCCTTTTATACCTAGGGCAAAAAATAAAACCTTACACTTCAAACGGGCTTGGGCTGAGTTAGAAAATTCTGCAGAAAAACATTCTGCATGACTTTCGATCGATCGAGCCTAATTTTCGATCAATCGAGCCAGGCAGATTTACACAGTAAATCCTGCAGAACACTTGATTCCAACTTTACATATAAATATACTTTGAGCAAGTCTAAACAAGACTAAAACGTTTTGATCATGGTTTGCCAACATTACAAAATGAAGTTCTAATACATTAGTTCCTAATTCCTTAGAACCTAACAACAAATATATCATATCATTGTAAAGTGCGGAAAATAAAAAACACAACGATATGATAATCCAGAAAAACCAAACCGGTAAAAAACCTGGAGAGGATTTAACCTAGCTATCTTCAAAGTAAAATAAATCCACTATGAAAGAATTGAAATTTACACAATAGCGACTTAGACCACTAACATTCTATTGCTACCTCGAGTAGGAAACTTACTACCATGACCACGTGACAGTTTCGAGTCCACGGACTACTTCTTTCTTAGATTCCCAGCAAGCATAAGCACTCCCACTTGTATATCTTTAAGCTTTTGAATTTGCAACTGAATTGATCACCAAGCTCTCGACATCAATCTAGATCTTGATGACCCTAAGTGTATATGAAGGAAAATACCTCTAGATCTCACATAAGATTCACACACAGAGCATAAAGAGCAACCTCAAAATGCAGCTAGGGTTTTCCCTTTTATACTTAAGGCAAAAAATAAAACCCTACACATCAAACGGGCTTGGGCTGAGTTGGAAAATTCTACAGAAAAACAATCTGCACGAGCTTCAATCAACTGAGTCTAATTCTCGATCGATCGAGCCAGACAGATTTACACAGTAAATCCTGCAGTACACTCGATTCCAACTTTACACTTTAAACATACTTTGAGCAAGTCTAAAACAAGACTAAACGTTTTGATCATGGTTTGCCAATATTACAAATTGAAGTTCTAATACATTTAAACCTAAAGTCTTAGAACCCAACATAACTCACTTACATGGTTCCATCAAGCGGTCACCTCCCCCCCATCTGATTTCACTGACTTGCTTTCTAGATGTTTACAGGTACAAGATGAGTACATCGCTGAAATTTTCTCTATCTCAGCTTGGTTAATATGGAACCGAAGAAACGCTCAGCATTTTGGCCGCCTAGTGCACCCTCTCGGACATCTTTGTTCCATGGAGGGAGACTTGCTGTAGGAGTACCTCGCTGCCCAGGAGCTTGAACCAATCCCTTCCCTTCCCCTAGTGATGCAGTAGTGGTGACCTCTAGAGACCGAGCATGTCAAGCTGAACTTTGACGCAGCGGTGTTCAATTCATTGAACTTGGCAGGCATCGGTGTTATTGCTAGAGACTGGAATGGGGTTGTGCTTGAAGCCCTGTCCATGCCCATATCCCTTACACAAACAGTGAACGAAATGGAGGCACTTGCTTGCTGAAAAGTGGTTTAGTTTGCTAAAGAACTGGGACTTCAAAAAGTGACTATCGAAGGCGATTCGCTGGTGGTGATCAACGCCCTCTCATAAGGGCCTGGCTGTCTTTCTTCACATGGGAATGTCATTGATGACATCTTAGTCGTCACTGATGACTTTCAGTTTTGTGAGATTAGTCACGTGAAAAGAGTTTGTAATGTGGTAGCTAATATGGTAGCCAAAAAGGCTAAGGATTTGTTGGGGATTCGGGTTTGGTTGGATGACCTCCCTGAAGACATTTATCCCCTGGTTATGTTAGATGTTCATTGATGTTTCTTTCTTTTTCAATAAAAACCCAGACTTGCTGTCTGGTTTCTCCAAAAAAGAAAAAAGAAAAAAAGATAGGAAGTAAGTTACTGACGAACTACCGAAGCTCAAAATCCCATTTTAAACCACAATTCTTTGATTCATGCGTTCTTTAATGAATTACAAGGTCAATTGTTTAGGACTCTAATCTCATTAGAATCACTAACTAAATTGGAAGCCCTATTTATTTTAGGATTCCTTACTTTAATACGGGTAATGTAGTAAATTAGCCATAATTTTCAAACAATATAATTAGCCGACAATATTTTCAAACTATATTTTTTATTAGCATCTCGACTCTAAGAGACTCGATTTTGGCCTATAAATCGAGTCTCAATGACTCGATTTTCATGGTATAATTACCACTGATGTGGCATCTTTTTCCATGTGGCGACCCACTTGGAAATTGAGTTTCTAAGACTCGATTTATAAACCAAAAAAATCTAAAAATATTTTAAGTTTCAAGTCGCCCATGTATTACCAAGCCGAAATACCCAAAAAAAAAATTCAACCAGATCAAAGAAAAAGAACCTCAGATGCTCACCTCACCAGCGAAAGAACCTCACCGGAAATACCCTGGGCTCACGCCGCCCTGGGCTCGCGCGCGGCCTGGGTTCTCCTCTGGGTTCTTCTCTGGGTCGCGCGACCTGGGTTTTTTTTTTTTTTTTTTCCTCTAGGTTTTCTAGGTTCTTCTCTGATGTTGTAGTTTTTATAAGGGTTATAAATCAAGTCTTAGAGACTCGATTTTCATGCGGTCGCCACGTGGAAAAAGTGTCACATCAGACGTGATTAGGCCATGGAAATAGAGCATTTGAGACTCGATTTATAGGCCAAAATCGAATCTCAAAGACTCGAGATGCTAGTAAATAATATACTTTGTAAATCGGGCCAACTAACTATATAGTTGGATAGTTAGGCTTAGTTACCCATTTTGGCCCTTTAATACCGTTATAGACATCTTCTGCAATGCTACCATCCACTATTTATGAAAGGAAAAAAATTCATTGTATATGATGTCTCCTCAAATAGAGATACTATTATTATTATTATTATTATTATTATTATTGTTATTATTATTATTATTATTATTATGAAACGGTGGATTGATATTAAATTCTTCTTCCGTATGAAACGTTGCAATTATTATTCTTCTTCTCACCCTCTCTCTCTTTTATGGTGAACCTTTGGTTTTTACATTTTTTTAAAAAAAAAATTTTACAGTTTTAACGCCAAGTTTTTTATCTCTCTTATTGGACTCACTTTTTTTAGATTTGCCAATGAAACTTCTAAATTGGGCAACACTAGGAAACACAGTATACACACTATCAGTACACGGAGTCTGTGAAGAGAGCGTAATTAAGAAAGTTAAAACAGTTCTAGCTTTGTCAATTTAGGCTTATGATGGGTATAATTTGGGAATTACCTTTAAGGGAGTTGTTCCTTACTTCAAAAATTAGAATCAATTGAAATTTTTTTATTAGTTATTTTGTCTTGTTCAAGTTCTACTTTAGTGGTAATTATAGGGTTGTATGAGGATATGTAAAATGGTGAAGGCATTTGAGAAAATGTATCTGACCTTGAAACTTGCTTTAGCGCCTGTGTTACTGAAAAGAGAAATCTTGTTTATGAGTTTTTTTAGCAAATAGGAGAAAACTTTCATGGAGAAATTATTTCAAAGTTGTGCATAGGAAATAAATTTCAGAGATAGGGAGAGAAGAACGTATAAATAAGAAAGCAATGTTGTTTTTTTTATTAGTTTTTTGTGGGAAGGAATAAAAGATAGAATGTTGTGTCTCTAGTTTAGTTTGTGTTGTATGCATAGGTATATACAAATAGGTTGTAATATATATACCAAAAGATACTTATTGAAAGGTCATAACCCTACATATGAGATATATATTAAAGGTGCCTATTCAACAAAAATGTGCTTATTGTCCAAAAATATGTTCTATTGAATGAAAATGTGTCTATTGACTCAAAAGGTGTCTATTGAATGAAAATGTGCCTATTGGAGGTCATAATATTTTAGGTATAAATAGTGGTTCATATTCATTTGGTAACTTCTTCTCTTTCATCTTTCTTAGAAACACAAGAAACCTGTAGGTCTTTTCCAAAATTGCTATTCATAGAACCCAATATACTTGGTTGTATCCTGGGGACTAATTTGTAGTAATCCTTTAGCAACTCTTGTGTGGGGGCAAATATTGTCTGAGGATAACATTCAATTGTGCCTCTAAGTTGTTGAGGTACAATTTTTTGACTCATGCCACGTGCCCCAATCTTATTTAATCACATTTATTTATTCACTAAAAAATACCAAAATATCACCCATAAATTATTTTGGGTCTCCATAAATATTTCTCATCCCATTGGCCCACAAATATTTCATATCTCATTATCTAAATTAGGTCATGATATAATCTATCACAAATAGCACAAAAACTCATATCTTATCCAATTTAGCTAAGCCCAAAATCGGCCTTACAAGCCCAATGCATACATCTCATTATTTTTAAAGTCCAAGACTACTTATGCTTGGCAATACTTTTATGTCCAATTCTCATTGACAATATCAAAAGACTAATTTATGTTGGCATCATTAAAAACCCAAATTAGCTACTTGGCACTATTAAGTAAAAAGCCCAAGGTTATCAATACTTGGCAAAATACTATATCATAAATATTTCACTTAAAGTCCAATGATGAACAATGCTTTAAGTTCTTAAACCTATTACTATAATATTACAAGCCTATGTAATCTATCTTATAAAACCCATGGTAACTATTTATATATGTTACATAACACTATTCATTTTTTCAAAACCCATGGCAAACGTATATCAAGCTCATGTAGAATTATGAATTTGTGTTACTTATATAAAAGCCAATGGAAAGTTATGATTATTTATCTTAAATCCATGACATTTATTTATTTCATATCATATTATAAACCCATGGTAACTATTTGTGTTATGTAACACTATTCATTTTTCCAAAACCCATGGCAAACATATATCAAGTCCATGGAGAATTATGAATTTGTGTTACTAATATAAAAGCCCATGGAAAGTTATGATTATTTATTTTAAACCCATGACATTTATTTATTTCATACCATATTATAAACTCATGGAATTTATATAAGAACCCATTGTCACTATTTATCTTATATCACAACATTCATGATATTTATTTCCAAAACTCATGATAATTATTTATCCTACAAGCCCATTATGATTATCTATAGAAAAACTCATGAGAATATCACATTATTCCATTATAGTGGTTATTACCACATTTTATTTGAAACCCATGGATATTGTCTATATTTAAACTCATGGTAAATATTATTCACAAGAAACATTGCAAGTTGCTATTTAAAAACCCAAAAAAAAAAATCATTTACAAAATAATCCATGGCATTAATTATGAGAAACTATACAAATTGTTATTTGAAGCCCATGGAAATTAATACCCAAAACCTATCATAAATATTTATTAAAGCTCATGAATATATTTCATTTTTACTAACAACTAAAGCCCACGTGGAATCCATGTATGGTAACTTTGTCCATTTTGTAGGGCTCAAAATGAGAAAGCAAAAGGATAGGCTCAAGTGGAGAGAACCACCAAGTCAAGGGCCCATCGAAATACTCAGCTCTCATGGCCAAGCCCAACATTAAATCTCAGTCAAGATAGCCCATGTGTGCAAACTGAACCAACTGGAGAACTCCCTTTAGTTCTGCCTTCCATTGGAGAGCACCTTAAGAAGCAACCAAACTCCCAAACCAAATTAGGAGCTGACCACATGTCCCATCAGCCTCTTTGCCACTACCAACTCTGAGGTGAATAATACCAGAGGCTGGGCTGACACCTAAAAGCTAATGGGCAATAAATACACGTCTTCTCCAAGTTTTGGTCACAACTCAAGGAAGCCATAACCAATACCTCCAAGCTCATGAAATCCTCAACTAAATAGTTTATTTTATTACTAAAAATGTATGTAATTGATTCATGAACCAAACCCATGAATCCAAAAATGAGAAAATTAGGGAAAAGTGGTTTGGAGGGCATAAGTGGGTGTCTAGCAGAAGCTCCCAATAGATGCATCAATGGTTGACACCTAGCTTGGAGTATCAACCAACCCTCTTGAGTTCTAATCCTAGTTGCAACAAGCAAGATCTCTAGTCCTCATACATGCTCTAATCCTATTGGATGAAATTAATCTCCAAATCCCAGCATTTAATGCCTAGATTAGGAGCATTTCAGCCTCCAGCTACATTACCTAAATAAGCAAAACACTCTGGGGCCAAATCTTAGGAGAGATATTCTGAGATTTTGTTGTTGGTCAGACCTGGTCCTTTCTAAATTTTGTTAATCAATTCCTTAAGTTTCATTATAAAAGGAACTACCATCAACTCATCAAAGGGGGAACAAGATCTTATCATAAAATTCCTCACCATAATGCAATTTTTAGCTTATAAATCAGTCATTTAGTTCATAATTTAGCTTTTGATCCATAAATACCCATGTACACTTACCCATAAACATCCCATTCCATCTCTTCAGAAAATCCCAGCACCTTAAAATAGTCATAAACGACCCATTTTTACACCTTACCCAAAAATGGGTAAGCACCACTCCATCTCTCTTCCATACTTCCATATATTCACTCACACTTTCCATAAGTCACTCCCACCACTTACTATACACATATATTCATCATTATAGGCATAATATGGCACAGAGATTTGTTTAAACATTTGCTACACTAGATAGACACTCTTTCTCTCCCTTCATTCAATCCTGATTTTTCATATTTTACTTGTAATTATGAAGTCTTTGTTAGGAGCTGTTTTTCAATGTGTGGCCACATGTTGTCCGCTGGAGGGGTGACATTGCTAGGCCCGAGTTTGTATGGTAGTTGCATACAGAACTCAACATTGGGCCAAGTAGTCCAATGGTTTCTGGCGTATTTTTAGGCCTACAAAATTGGTAAAACCCAAAGTCTAAGAATCATGATAATGGTTGAATAAATAAATAATATATGTTTGATAAAATAGCTTTGATTAATAGTTGTAATAGTAGTTGAAATAAAGTAAGATGTATTTAAAGGTGAAGTAATCATGTATTCAATAATGTAAATTTATAGATATAAACGTGGTTACTTATCTTTGTATGGTTTATAGCTCTAGCTGTGTAGTATCAGTGAGTTGATAGCATTCTAGCAGGATGACTCTAGCAGTGAAGAGGCAGTTTGCCATGATAACTTCAAGATTGAAGAGGAAAAAATGGGTGCAACTGGAGGGAGAGAGATTATGTCCAGCTATGTGTAGAGGTTGGTTAAGTTTGTCCCCTTTACCATGCACTTAAATGAATTTTCCCCTTGATAATGCTCTTTTAGATATTGTGAAGTTATGAATAATATTTCCTTCAATGGGAAGGGCTTTTGTAAGATAGGTTTGTGCCTTCCACAAGAAGGGCTTTTGTAAGAAGTATTTGTGCCTTCTAGAATAAGGGTTTTAGTATTAGTGTTTGATATCTCTTGAGAAGTATGGAGATGGTAGAGAATATAGATGTTTTGTGGGATGTAGTATTTGTAATTTGTATGAGTAATAAGTGTGGGTATTTGGTGATGAATGGGTTTGTAATATATATGAGAAATATGTATGGAAAAGTTGTGAGAGATATAATTTGTAAGATGTATGAGAGATATATAAGATGGTAAATGAATGATATTAGAGTTACTGGAAAGATTATAGTGATAACTTGTGTTGCTTTCCAAGATATGAGATTTTATAAAAGAAGTGGAGAAAGAGATGTTTAGAGATATGGCCAGCAAGATAGATGTATTTTCTGAATATGGAGAGTGAGAGAATGAGCATAAGATGACTAATGGTGTAATAGAGTATTTAGCAATGTTGCTGGGATTTTCTACTGGGGGTGGATAAGGGCTTATGAGTAGTGATATGATGGACATTTTGTGAGCTAAAGGCTGAAGAGCTTAGTTTCTAATTTGGAAACTAAGAACTCAGAAGCTCAAATCCTCATTAAGAGCTTAAGAAGATAATTAGAAGGAGAGAAAATAGAGAAGTTTATGAGAGAGTTATTCTTCTCTATTGGTGTGTCTTGAGGTATTGATGAAGGGCTCTATTTATAGCTGAGTTTTAGGGGGTATTTAGCAAAGAATTTCAGCAAAAATCTATCCCAATTAACAATAAATCTTCAGAAAATCCATCTTCGAATTTGACCAAAAATGGTATGTTCAACTTTAAGGTCTTCTTGCTGTTTTGGGTAATAGCAGCTAGAGGAAAGACCAGCAAAAAAGGAAAGGATTTTAGTAAGAAAAGATATTGGTTTTGGTTTTTAGACAAATAGGGAAAATTTGTAATTTCAAGGTTGCTAGGTTAGCTGTCACAACTGTTTTAAAAAAGTTGTCCCAGTTGTCAAAAAAAGCTGTCACAGCTGTCATAAGACAACTGTTGCTTGGGGCTGAAGTAGATAAGGCCAGCTGGATGATGCCAGGCTGCTGGAGAGAATATTCAGCATTTATTTCATGGATTTGGTAGAAAATAGTAAGATTTCTTTTAAGGATATCTTGAGTCTTTTGGCTAAATATTGCAAATTTTAAAACATATTTGCGTTATAGGTACTGTTTGAAGTTATTTGTGGGAATGAGGAGAGAGATTGAATTTCGGCAACACTGTTGCCGAAATTCAACAAAAAGTAGGAGAGAGAATGAGAAAAAGGAGGAAAGAGAAAAGGCAATTGTCAGGAACAGTAAATCTTGAATTTCGGCAACACTGTTGCCGAAATTCATCTGCCCAAATTTCCTGTGCTGCCCGGATGTGTGAGAAGTGCGCCCAAAAAAAAGTAATTGTGGCAATGGTATTGCCGAAAATGGTAGGGGGAAAAAAAAAGTGAATGCGGAAGAATTAAAGAAAAATATAATGTGCTACGTACACAATATTTTCACAATAAATCACAAGTAACTAGTTATTATTAGTTCAAATTTAAATTTAACATTGAGATTATTATTTTAATTTAACAATAACAACAAGTAACAACCTGATACTTAGAATTTGTTGTAAAAATATTGTAAAAATTGTGTGCACTTATTATTTCTTAAAAAAAAAAAAAAAGTGTAATAGATTTGCCGAAAATTTTGTGGCAATTGTGGCTTGCCGAAAATGGGAGGGAAAAAAAGAAGTTTCAATGGGTTTGTGGCAATTTTTTTTGGCAATTGTGGCATTGCCGAAATTGTGGGGAAAGAGTTTTCCCCACTATTTCGGCAATGGCATTGCCACAATTGGGAAAAAAAATAAAAATAAAAACTTTTTTCCCCATTGTGGCAATGGTATTGCCGAAATTGGGGGGAAAATTTTTTCCCTGCCATTGCCACAATTGAGAAAAAATAAAAATAAAAACTTTTTTTTCCCAATTGTGGCAATGACATTGTTGAAATTGTGGGGAAAATATTTTCCCCACATTTTCGGCAATGGCATTGCCACAATTGGGGAAAAAAAATTCCCCAATTGTGGCAATGGCATTGCCGAAATAGTGGGGAAAACTGTTTCCCCACAATTTCGGCAATGCCATTGCCACAATTGGGAATTTTTTTTTTTTTTTTTTTTTTTTTTTACTAATTGTGGCAATGGTATTGCCGAAATTGTGGGGAAAAAAAATTTTCCCCACAATTTCGGCAATGCCATTGCCACAATTAGAAAAAAAAAAAAATGAAAACTTTTTTTCCCAATTGTGGCAATGGTATTGCCGATATTGTGGGGAAAAATTTTTCCCACAATTTGCAATGCCATTGCCACAATTGAGAAAAAATATAAATAAAAACTTTTTTCCCAATTGTGGCCTTGGTATTACCAAAAATGGGATTGCCGAAATTGTGGGGAAAAATTATCTGCCGTTGGCACAATTGGAAAAAATAAATAAATAAACTTTTTTTTCAATTGTGGCAATGGTATTGCCAAAATTGTGGGGAAAAAAATTTTTGTGGTAATTTTCGTCCAAATTTACAGTAGCAACTTGTGAGTTAATTTCGGCCAACAAATTTTGTGAATTTCAAAAAACTTAAAACATAAAAGTTGTAGATATTTAAGTCACGGTTTCATCCCATCCGGCCTTGAGTCGATTGGATTTTTTAAGAGAGAGATACGTCTAAAATACTAAGTAGTGGTCAAATTTGATTTTTCCTCTTTAGATTGTAGCCCTTTGATTCCTTTCCTTATTTGAAACTTTCAAACATGGTAAATGACCCAAGCACTCCATAAAACGTATACATTTTAAGGTGTTATCGAAACCCTAAACTATAATACACAATATATATATATACACACACACACACACACAAAATAAATAAACATACACCCCAATCCAACTTGCAGTGATAGAAAACATTGTAGCATATGGAATTAGTACCATGTTCTTTCAAATAATACAAACTAACAATATGGTCCAACTCCTAAAAAAAAAAAAAAAAACGGTCCAACCAATCCACTGAAGTAGATTGAATACTTATGGTAGGTCATTCAGTTTAGCCACTAGTAGAGCCAGCCACAGTTCGAGTGGGGCATGTTCTTCTATTATGGCCTTCTTGCCTACAGAGACTGCACAATGGCCTTGGTTGATGCTCTGTCCCTTCGTCCATTTCATTTCGAAGCCGAGTTGTTATTGGTCGACCTTTTTCACGGCGCAGCTTGACATTAGGATACAAGACCGGAAAATCAGGCTCATTCCAATGTACACTGCCTGGAACCATGCGAAATCTAGGTGCATAACAAGCAACTTGTTCTTCCAAATGGTAGCAACGGTCGATATATCGCATTGCAGAGATGCCTTGATATTTACACACGGCAATGACATGTGAGCATGGCATCTTATAAACCTGCCATTTTTGACAACTACAAGTGTTCTGCTTCAAATTTACCTCATGACGATGATTACCCCTATATGCAGAGTTAGGGTTTATTGGTGTTCTGACTTCAAACAGCCCATCTTCATGATTGAACATAGTAACTAAATGCTTTGGTGCCTTTTTTCCCATTTATTGAATTTATTCTTTGCATAGGCCGTAATGAGTTCATCGGCAGTAACCTCTGCGCGTGCCTTAGTATACCGATCGGCAAAGTAGGCTACACAACGGTAGTATGTAAGTTCAACTAACGCAGTTATGGGCAGATTTCTAGCACTCTTTAGAATTCCATTGAAACTTTCAGACAAGTTTGTCGTCATTGCCCCATAACGATGTCCACCATCGTGTGCTAACGTCCACTTGTCCACCGGTATTTCCCTCAAATACTCTTCACCATCTGCACTTAATTGAGTAATTCTATCCCTGGTTATTTGATACTTTCGTAACTGATTCTCCATGCCTGCCCACATTACCATAGCCTTCAAGTTTTTATTCCCAATTTTTTGATTGAAATTGCTAGCCACATGGCGAAGGCAAAAACGATGATACCAACGTGTCGATTGACATATAGTCCGTGTCGCTGCCATTATACCAGGGTGACGATCAGATATGACACATAACCCTTCCCGATTAGTGACATTAATCTGAATACAACGCAAAAACCAATACCAGCTATCATCATTTTCATTCTCCACAATGGCAAAGGCAAGTGGAAAAAGTCTGTTCTCACCATCCCACGTTGATGCAATTAGTAACGTACCTTTGTACTTACCATATAGGAAAGTTCCATCTATACTAATCACTGGCCTACAATGTTGAAAACCTTCAATTGATGGACCAAAAGCCCAGAACACTCTCTCAAATATTGCACAGCTTGGCATAGTAGTAGGTACTATTCTCCAAATAACCCTGCTGCCCGGGTTTGAATCAGTCAAAGCTTTCAACCATTTTGGCAATAATTGGTACGATTTGTCCCAATCGCCAAACGCTCTACCAATTGCTTTTTGTTTCGCCTCCCACACCTTAGAATAAGAAGGCCGGTATTGGTACTTATTGTAAAGAGTCTGTTGAAGTGAAGAAATCTTTATGGTTGGATCATTTTTGACAACATCCCTCAACTCTTTCTCAATAACATGGGTGTCTAATTGCTCATGATCTTGTGTGAGCGTGGACTCTGTACATGTGTGTGGACCACTGTATTTCCTAACCTCAAACAACCCATGTGTAGCCCGGAAGCATGCTCGAAGATGCCAAGAACAATGTTTGCACCTTACAGACCAACATGCTGGATCTGACTCCCTTACACAAAATGTTTGGTTCCTCTTGATGTGATAGTGTTTAACAGCAGCTTGTAGGTCATCCTTATCAGCAAAAAGCAAGCCCACATAAAACTCTTGGGTAGGGTCCCAAATACTCTGAGTGGGCTTTTCAAATGGTGGGGTTGGATCAATCATATTATCCCACGTGTTTTGTGAAAAGCTTAGTGATGAAGGTTGATGGAATGCCATAGCTGGACTACTTTCATGATTACCTTCATTTAGAGGCTCCTGTTCATCTCCAACATCATCAAGGACCTCGTTGTCATCAAGTTCGTCATCATTATCCATGGCTCGCATCCTTTCTGATAATGTATGGACCGCATTTTCAGTAGTAGCAGCTATGCGATGTGTATCATTGGGATCATTAGTAGTCTCTTGTGAGACATGCTCAGTTGGATTATCATAGTCAGCATCACTGGTGTTCATTGACCGATAAGGAACATGTTGGTCCTCAGTTGCGCCATGAGTATATGGAGCATGGTAGTCAGCACCACCAATGTTGATTGGGGAATGAGCCGCATCTTCAGAATAAAGACCAATATGAGTGGCATATGGATCATGGAAGTGCCCGCCATGTGAATAAGTAAATGATGCACTCGGTCCTTCGTTGGCATATCGAATGGGAAAAACATCTCGGTGGCTTCTTATGGGCTCTACACCCACATATAACTCTGCACCTACAAATCCATATTGGCGGTCTAACATATTGAATATTGCATTGACACCATGATCATCTTCTACCAAAACTTGCTGGTAAGTCACAGGATGTGGATGACATTGAAAAGGAAATCTATACCAAATCGTCAATTTTGAATCTTCTCTGTTTATATGAAGCGTGGATGCTACTCCATCACATAGATCTTCAAATGTAACACCCTAGCTTAATGGAAGCATAGAAGGAGGTGGCCCTTCGTAATAAACCCCATTTTCTCCATGTTTAATTATTCCGCCGGAATGAATGAGAAAAATGAACAACTTTTCTGCCATCTACACTAAAACATAATAATAGTATTAATATATTAATATTACACAACCATTACAATGCAATACAAGAAGGTAATCCATTAAAAATATTCAATGTTTAAATAGCTAGAGCTGAGAGAATTCTGTTAAAGAGGATTATTTCACTGATAATAATAATATTAAAATATTTTTATTAAGGTTGTAGAGCGTATACTAACCTTTTTTTTTTTTTTTCTTATAGCGTACGTGTATATTATAGGCTAACAAACTAAGTATTTATTTAAGGAAAAACTGGCCTGTCATGTTGAAATATATTTTTGCTATAGGAAATTTTCGGCAAGAATTCATGGACAACTAATTTAAAACATATCATACAAATCAGTTCATGTTGCAAAACACATAATGCAAAAACAAGATTTCCATGCTTAGTTATGCCCAAAAACATATGAACATGAAATATTATAAAAAGAAAAATAACTACTTAAGAGATGTAACTCACCTTCTAAGAGATAAATGACGGATAGATATTTGCAAGTATTGTTACTTATAGTTGTTTGTAGAATGTATGGCACGCATGAATTGAAAATGGTTGGTAGAATTATGAGGGGAATAAGAGTGGAGAAGAAGGTTGATGGAACAAGAAACACAAACCAAACTGCTTCGGTCAAAAAAATACTGAAGAATAGAAAGACAAAAAAGGTACTCTGAGGAGTTGAGGGGAATATATTCGAGAGTTGAGGGGAATATATTCGATGCATGCAAAGAATAAGAATCAGATGAGATGAGGAGTTTAGTTGATTGATTGATTGAAGCTTTGTTTTTTGTTTACTTTCTTTGCTTTTTTTGTTTACAGCATGCACATAAGAATCTACGTACTTTTTTTGCTTTTGTTTTTGTTTACAGCGTGCACATCAATCATTTTTTTCTTCCGTATTGTAAAAATTTATGTACTTTCTTTGCTTTTTTTGGTTTACAGTGTGCACATCAATCATTTTTTTATTCTATAAGAATCTATGTACTTTTTTTGTTTTTATTTACAACGTGCACATCAATTATTTTTTTTCTTCCATTTCGTATTGTCTATGTACTTTTTTTAGAATAAGAATCAAGTTGCTTTGTACTTGAATCTATCCCTATTTGTTTCATAGGGTACTTTTACAATACGAAAGGAAAGAACATGACATACACAAAAACAAAACTGCTTCAGTCCTGAAGAATAAAAAGACAAAAAATGTACTCTGAGGAGTTGAAGTCAATATGACAAAAAAATTACTCTGGAGAGTTGAGGTGAATATGACAAAAAATGTGAGTTGAGGTGAATACTGAAGAATAAGAATATGCGTGCTTTCTTCTATCTTTCTCCTCTATTTCGGCAATGTCATTGCCACAAACCAATTGCAACTTTTTTTTCCCTCCCATTTTCGGATTGTGTAATTTTTACAACAAATTCTAAATGGCAAGTTGTTATTAGTTGTTTTTGTTGGATTAAAAAAGTAATTTTAGTGTTAAATTTAGATTTGAACTAATAACAATTAATCACATGTGATTTATTGTAAAAATGTTGTAAAAATATTGTGTAAGTATCACTTCTTCTTCTTCTTTTTTTAATTCCTCTCAATAATTTAATTCCTCCCAACAATTAATCTCAGTGTTAATTTTTATTTTAACAAATTCTAAGTAGCACAATCTGAAGAGGAAAAATCAAATAAGGAAAGAAATCAAAGGGCCACAATCTGAAGAGGAAAAATCAGATATGAGCACTGATCAGTATTTTAGATGTATCTCTCTCTTCAAAAATCCAATTGACTCAAGGCCAGATGGGATGGAACCGTGACTTAAATATCTACAACTTTTATGTTTTGAGTTTTTTGAAATTCACAAAATTTGTTGACCGAAATTAACTCACAAGTTGCTGCTGTAAATTTGGACGAAAATTAGATGGTGAAAGTTTTATTTTTGTTTGACACTTTTACGAGGATTTGGAAGAGAGGCCATGGAGAATTAAAATAGAAATGTACACCATAGTAAATAGATGTATGATTAGATTAATTGGGCGCTAAATTCAAATGCCAAAAAATGTGTACACATTTCTTATTTTCGCAAAGGTCTTACGGTTAGTAGTATAATGTGCTATGTATATTATCTAGGCATAATATTTTTTGCTACAATGATGCATAAACAACGATAGTACTTTAATATATTCATTATCAAATAGTCATTTTACATTGATTAGTCATTGCGCCGACGGGGTACACGAAGTTTTTGTTGTGTTCCACAACATGGAGGATGCCTATTTACTCGTTGTGGATATCTTCGTGCTGGCACAGGACTTTTCCCCATGCGCCTTGGCTGCGTTCTAATGTCAACTTCTGTTTGATAATGACCACCTTCGTCACTTTCATTATCTGAAGACACCTCCATATCTTCTGTATCTTCTGCATCTTCCCCACTATCCTCATTTGAGGCATCTTCCTCAGAGTCTGTTACGGAGGCCTCTTCCTCACTATTTGGAGCACATGCACATGTATTTGGTGGCGTGCAGAAATCACCAACATGAGGGGCTGGTTGGGAAGGTTGTGGTATGCAGAAATCATAGTTGTACTGGCTATCTTGGCCATAATTGTATTGCCCAGCATAGGATGGAGGTGGCGATGGGTGATAGGAGGAAGGTGTTGAACTAGGTTGGGGATAATGGTCATAGTTAAACAAACCCTCAAATCCTTGTCCTATGGAAGTGGGTAATCCAATCTGTTCATTTAAATTCATGCAGTAGTTGCTGACATTAATTGGATTATACTCACTAAAGGTGGTTGGGTCATTACCAGCAGATGTTGAAAGCCCAGCTTGGGTAGAGCTGTACATATTCTGTTGTGTAAAGGTGGATGGTTCGGCTTCATCATTTCCATGTTGTGTAGAGGTGGACGGTCCGGTTTCAGTTTGGGTTTGCGGCCGTCTTCTTTGTTGCCTTTGTCGTCGCCCGAAGTGTGTCACCCTCTGAGTAGGGACGAAGGAAATATTTTGTTCCATTGATAACTTCACTCGGGTAAGGCCCTCTACTATTGGTGTAAGGACTTCCTCTGCAGTGAGATCATTTCTTTGTTGGTTTGCAACAGCTAAATTTAACATATTGTTGATCTCAGTTTGCTGCCACAAAAAAAAAAAAAAAAAAAAAAAAACATTTATTAGTGCAGTATTATTGAAAAAGATAACACAATAATTTGTTATCAAGTAGTGCAGCATTCTGTTTGTGTAAATAATTTGTTCTAATATTAGTGCAGTATTATTGAAAAAGCTACCTGGTACGCATGGGCAGCCGCCTCTGGTGTCGTGAATAGGTGACCATTTTGCTGGTACCATGTTGCGTAGTCCACACCTAACTCGAAATGCTCATCCCCAACTACATGTTCAGTGCGCGCGTTCCAAAGCTGGTAGTATTGTGCATGCAGCGTAAGCCAATTGACATTGGACTTCCCTGTCATCTTTACACAATGCACAGAATTATCCAAATTGTCAGTAGGCCATTTTGGACATCTTTGCAACAATCCAAACTGTCACATGACTCTTTCTGGATGGTAATACTCGACAATTTGGAAGCATAGCAATGGTGCTGTTGTAGTCCATATATGTCTTTCTGCAAGACACCATGGATGCAAATAATTATCATATGGTGTCCAAACAACCTGCAATTCCAATTACAATAACTATGTTATAATCAATAAAATTAATAATATAACTAGTAAATTAACCATTGATGCATTGTGATATATTACCTGTTCATTATATTGTGTGTCGTGATTAGAACGGTACGCCCCCAGAACATGCGTTGGTGTGTGAGTAAACGTTCTCCTAGCATCCCACCTATACACAATTAATGATTGCCACTGATTTTAGTGTTTGGAAGTATCAAGGATAAATGCTACAGTATACAATATTGTATAGAAATAGAAAGTAAATATTATACCTGCAACCGTATGGTTCGTCGCCATTTAAATTTATTGGATTTATTGGAATTGGGGTCAAATATGGAAGATGCTCCCACGCCCATAATTGTAATATGAAAACAGGACCTGCAATCTCCATACTTTTTTGAATAGCAGCAGTACATAGCTCTTTATAAAGGAAAGCAAGTGTGACACTACCCCAGCTATATTCCCCAGCTTTTCCAAAGTCGTCTAACAGGTTGAGAAAACAGCAATGCAATTTACTTTGGCTCTTATTTCCAAATAGTAAAGCCAAAACCTGGAACATGTATGCCCTAGCATACCGTTGGATTGTTATAGCATTGGCACCCTCTGGTAAGTTTGAGAATGTATTCCTTACCCATGTTATTTTAAGGCCACCATATTTCAATGCTGTTGCAGGTGGTGCCTCCCCAAGTAAATTTTCACAAACATCTCTCCATTTCATATTAGTGTGCCCGCACATTGCTTTGCCATCAATAGGCAATCCTGTAAGGATTGCCATATCTTGTAGAGTGATTGACATTTCACAAGTACGTAGGTGAAATGTATGGGTATCAGATTGCCATCGCTCCACTAAAGAAGTGATAAGACTCCAGTCAATATCTATATGTGGGAGGCGAGTAACACAGTATAGTCTACATTACCGCAAATATGGGATAATACGCTCGCCTAACTGCGGGGGAGGTGCAAACGGTTGGGGTCGCACTCGTAAGGTGGAAACCTGATTTTTTTTAAATGTACAATGTTATATTACTAATGTTGAAATTATTTTCATGTAAATTGAATAATTGTAGATATTATTAGGACATTAATAAATTTGGATCACGCAACGTACATTGCCTTCCATTGCATCATTAGAGATGTGATATTGTTGTCGCTCCATTTCAAATATATCCTACATTAAATGCTACAATGAGTTAAACCATGCAACTTCCATTTGTAGTAAATAATAATAATAATACACATACATATCTTTATTATAAACCCACAAACATATTATGCAATATATTTTTTCCAAGTAATAGATGTAATAATTGATAATAACAAAACACATATTGATTATAAAAAGATCACAATAATACAATTTATTACAATTTTTGTGGTCATGTACTAATAATAACAATAAATAATATTAAATAATTTCAAAAATAACAAATACAAATTTAATTAGAGAGTTGAGATGCTTACCACAACTGTGATACCAACTGAAAGAGTGAGAATTATAGAGTGATACTTGCCAAAAAAAAAAAAAAACACAATCAGATAACCATAAAAAATAATTCATTAATCTAAAATTTGAATAACAACAACAATAATCATAATCATAGGCATACAAATAATATTAACTACAACTACAACAATACATAATATTTTACAATGTATTAGCTTTTAATATTTACAAAGCAAAAAAACTTACATTAACAAAAAACTTACAATTCTTAGTTGTTCACCTAAAGCAAAGTAAAAGACTAACTGAACAATCAAAGGACCTTCTATGTGAGGAGATAGAATTCTTCAGCGAAGGAGGAGAAATAAAAAGACGCTTGCGCTTGCACTTGCACTTGCCTTTTATTACTTCACTGAAGAAGACGTCTTTTATTACACAAGAAGAGGACAAAAAAAAAAACTATCTCTGAGAGAGATTACAATTAAGAAGAAAACAAAAAAGAATAGATTCTGAGGGATTACAAAAGTGAAGAAAACAAAAAAAATCTCTCAGAGAGATTACAACAGTGAAGAAGACAAAAACGATTCCCTCTGAGAGTTATGAATAGGCAAAATATATTCGATACAGAGAATACGAATCAGATGAGATGACAAAAACGAATCCCTCTGAGAGTTATGAATAGGTAAAATATATTCGATGCAGAGAATAAGAATCAGATGAGATGAAAAGTTGAGGTGATTGGTTGATTGAAGCTTTGTTTTTTTGTTTACAGCGTGCACATAAGAATTTATGTACTTTCTTTAGTTTCTTTTTGTTTATAGCGTGCACATCAATCATTTTTTTCTTTCATATTATAAAAATCTATGTACTTTGTTTACTTTTTTTTGATTTACAATGTGCACGTCAATCATTTTTTTTTCCTCCATTTTCGACAACAGCATGACCACAATTGCCAAAAAAGATTCTACTCACAATTTCGGCAATGCATTGCCACAAACCCATTGAAACATTTTTTTTTTCCCCCATTTTCGGCAATATCAAGGCCACAATTGGGAAAAAAGTTTTTTTTTTTTTCTCAATTGTGGTAATGGCATTGCAAATTGTGGGAAAAATTTTTCCCCACAATTTTGGCAATACCATTGCCACAATTGGGAAAAAAAGTTTTTATTTTTATTTTTTTTCTAATTGTGGCAATGACATTGCCACAATGGGGAAAAAAGTTTTTTTATTTTTTTTCCCAATTGTGGCAATGGCATTGCCGAAATTGTGGGGAAAGAGTTTTCCCCACTATTTCGGCAATGGCATTGCCACAATTGGGGGAAAAAAAGAGTTTTCCCCACTATTTCGGCAATGGCATTGCCACAATTGGGAAATTTTTTTTTTTTTTTTTACTAATTGTGGTAATGGCATTGCCGAATTTCACCATTTGTGATAGGTTATTTAGACCCCTTAAACAACCAGATTGCGTAGCCTAGATTAATTAGCCAAGTTGTTACTTAGTCAAATTAAGCAATTCTAGGTTAAAACAATCAAATAATCATATCATGTATATAAAACAAATAAAGCAGCGGAAATAATAAAGAACACAAGATATGATCACCCAGGAAACCACACGGTAAAAACCTGGGGAGGATTTGACCCACCGATCCTCAAGGCAAACAAGAATTCACTATGAAAGAATTGAAGTTCTTACAGAAGGACTACAAGCTCCCCGCTCGACTTCCTAATGCTACCCACCAGTACGAACTTCCTGACACGACCACGCGCAGGCTCCGAATCCACGGACTACTTCTTTCTTGAATTCTTCAATCAGCTACAAGCTCCCCGCTTGCTTTTCTTTTAAGATCCAATGGTTGCAACTAAGTTGATCTTCAAGATGTTGAAATCATCTCTACCTTGAAAACCCTAAGCTTTGTGTAAAGGAAAGCTCCTCTAAGATCTCACAAGAGATTTACCCAAAACAGAAAATATGAGCAACAATAACAATATGGACAACATCAAAAACGTGGCTAGGGTTTTGTTTATATACCTAGGGTAAAAACATAAAACCCTAAACGTTTAATGAAGTAGGGCTGAGTTGGAAATTCTGCAGAAAATTCAACCTGTGCGATTTTCGATCGATCGAGTCTAATCTTCGATCGATCGAGCCAGGCCAAAAGTCCCAAGTACTTCTGCAGCCACTCGATTCCAACTGTACAATAATAAACCAACTTTGAGCAAGCCTAAACAAGACTAAATACAATGTTTTGATCATGGTTTGCCAACATTACAAATTAGAGTTCTAAATACATAAAATCCTAAGACCTTAGAACCTAACAAACTCCCCCTTTGGCAATCCGTGACAAAACCATAATTTAAAAGCTCAAAGTTTTACAAGTAAAAGCCCTTTACAAAAGTAATGCTCATAAACTCAAATTCAGCCTAACTACTATCCATCAGTTGCAAGTGTAGACAGCAGCTTTAGTTGAATCAACCTGTATATTCCTGAAATACTCAACAAACGCATAAACGCATGTGTGACAGAAAAGAGTAAAACAACAGGTATAACATTCTTGTAAGATTCACACAACACAAAATAAAGACATATATGAATGATCAACTCATAAATATAAATCAATAAGCAGTGAATCATAAAGCAACAAGAATCAATGAATATAACATGTATATCAATCAATGTTACTTCCCCTAACATGAATATCCCCAAAAATGATATACAAAGTGAAGCACCTAGATACAATCTAAAAAACTCCACAAGCTCCTCAAAACAAAAAGTCTCCCCCTAACTACAAAAACCCCTCTACAAGTCAAAATACCACTCCCCCTTTTTGTGACGGAATGCCAAAGAGCAATCACAAGTCGCCATCAAAAGGAGGTGGTGAGGGTGAATGAAGACGCGCCAAGTCAGCTCGTAGAGCACGAAACTCATCTAGCAAGTCCACCAAAATCTGTCCATGAGCCGCCTGAACGGTCATGATAGTCTCCAAAGTACGACGAACATCGAAGTCGGCCGAAGGAGGTGGAGGAACATCAGCAGCAGCAGCATCATCACCAACTGGATCAGTAACATCCTCACCAGCAAGACCTGCAGAAGAAGAAGGAGGAGGTGCGCTACTAGAGGGCTCAGACCTAGGGTGTTTAGAACCAGCTCGAAGATGAGCAGCCCTTTGTCTAAGAAAAGACGCACCTATAGGAGCAATAACATGAACGGGCTCAGAGTAAGGGAAGCCACCAAGATCAAGATGAAGGAGAATCCTATGAATGAAAATAGGATGAACAAGAGCATGAGCAGATGATGAACTCCTATAAACATCGTTCAAAGAACGAAGAAAAAGATGGGGAAAACTAATAGGAGCATCAGTAACTAGAGCGTACAGAAATACACACCGCTCAAGAGGAATGGTGTGAACATGGGAAATGGGCCAGATAGAATGACACGCTATCCTAAAGAAAAGATAGTGTAACCCGGAGAGCTCAGCAGAGGTGATCCGAGGATCAGAACCCCACTGGACAGTAGTCCCAGTGATGTAAGACAAGACATCACTAATCTCGGGAGACACATCATATGGATAGACAGGATGTCGAACCAATGGTACCCCTAGAGCATCAGCCACTACCGTAGGAGTAAGGGTGTACTCTACGCCTCGTATCCAACTCTTGACTAGAGTGTTGGAATCATAGATGCGGATAGAGATGTTCGAATAGAACTCTCTAATCAAGGCAGAAGGTGGAGGAGGATCAGAAACATCCACCAAGGGTAACCAGCCCCTACGCTCAAAGTTTGCCCTAATGGCAGGATCAAGTTCATCTAAGTGAACAGAACGCTCAGCCCAAATTTTTCTCCTTACATTCAGCTTCTCATAAATCTCTTGGTTTTTCTCACTCGAAAACTTCTCACGATCATAGGATGGAGGGGGTGAAGGAGAAGGTGAGGGAACATTCCTACGAGCTCTAGTTTTCCTAGGCATAGTGCTAAGGAAAGGACAGAGACACAAAGGAAAAACCAAAAGAACAAGAGAAAACAAAACCAAGGGCAGACTGCAAATTAGCACAATAAAAAATATAGAACAAAAATCTATATGATGCATGAACATTAATAATGTTGTGATGCATGATCTAATGCAGTAAACAAATAAGTTCAATTGAGATTGAAATTGACAAAATTGGCTTGAACATGGAATTTTTATCAAAAATCCCAAATATTGAAAACCACTTGTTGAAATTTTATACCAAAAAGATGAATTGAGCATTATAAAACACATTACATAGATTATAATGCTTAATTACAACTACACAACAAGTCAATTTCATCAAAATCATCTCAATTTAACAAAAGCCCCAATTCGGATCAAGAACAAGCCCTAGATTTTTCAATTTTTCACCAAACTCAAATTTGATCAAATTAACAGGTAAGAATCATGTTAATGAAGTGTCCCCACAAAAACCCAATGATCAATTTCATAAATTAAGGCTTGAATCAACAGAAAATCCAAATTTTGCATATTCCGAAAATTACCCTTAAAAACATGGATTTATGCATGAAATGATGAAAATAAAATCAAAAGGAAGGGTAAAAGGGTCTTACCGGCTTGAGGAAAGAGAGATTGTGCAAAAACTTCGGAAGAAAACGACAAAAATCCCTAAGGTGGAGCCTTGCCAACGCGGAGAGAGAGAAAAAGTTTGAAAAAGATTTTGAAAAGTATTTGAAAAAGTCAGATCTGATCTTTTAAAAAAGCTTTTTCACGATGTTCGATCGATCGAAAATCAGATTCGATTGATCGAAACACACAGTCATTTTGAGACAAATGAGAGCACTTTTTCGATTGATCGAAAAACAGATTCGATCGATCGAAACACACAGTCATTTTGAGACAAATGAAAGCACTTTTTCGATTGATCGAAAAACAGGCTGGATCGATCGAAATGGGCAGAGGCTCACTAAATTTTGAGAAAAATCACAGTTTTGAAAGACAAACCAAATTTTGAAAAAACAACTCCTCAAAGCATTAAATTACAGAAATAAAATGCATGAGTATGAGATGGAATGATTTTTCAAAAACCCAAAGTTTTAAACCCCAATTTTCTCAAAAACAAGTTTCAATCATTCTTCCTTTGAATATTCTCAAACAACAAATATGTTGTACACAAATCTCAAGATAATTTCAAACTTGGTTGGTCAGACCAAAAACACACACACTAGCATGTACAGTGTTTAACAAAGAGTAACTTGTGTAGTGTGTGATACTAGCAAAAACTTGAGATACATGTGAGGTGATATGTGAATAGCAATCAAACACAAAGTCTACACAATTCATCACATAGAATTTAAAAGAGACTATCACCTAAAGAGTTACATCCTATAACTCCCACATCTCCTAGAACAAAAGCTTGCAATCATGTAAGTTTCTTGTATTTTTGCCCCATTATTTAGGTGAAATTTGGCATAAAGCCTAATAGTACACACCAGATTAGTTTATGTGAAATGGCATCAAGCCTAATAGTACACACCGGTTTGAATTAAGTGAATTGGCATTAAGCCTAATAGTACACACCAGTTTTAAGCATTAAGCATTTAAACATTTAAAGAGGCTACACCTTATGTTCTTTTTGTGCATGTGCTACACTTTCTCGAGCACAAAATCTTATGATATGCACTAAGGTGTTCATGATTGACTAGTGAACAGTGGTGAGATGGTTATTTATGCCTTTCTCAAAAGGATCAAGTCCGACAGTCAAATAACATGTGACTTCAAGATCAAGACAAAGTGATTAAAAACCACAAACATCTTTCCCACACAACATGCACTACAAAGCTTTAACTAGTCAAGTGCAATATTTAAGCTCATCAAAGTTAAACAAGGTACACAGAACATGACATGTGTCAAAAGATAGACCAACCTTGTTTTTCAAAAATCAAGAAAAGTAGTGTCTAACATAATTTTTGCTTTCACTTTTCCCCTTTTTTTTTTTTTTAAAAAAAAAAAAAAAAAGAGAAAACAAATACATCCTAGAATGAAATGCATGAATGTAATGCAATGCAAGTCCTAGAACAAAAACAACAAAAAGACACAAACCAAAGAACAATGGTCACCAAAGAATAGAGCAATTAAGCACAAGGACCATGTCAGAAAGACTCAGTTAGTTCGAGTCTTTTGCATCCAAAACTTTTTAGATGCACCACGAGCATTGGAGTTCTTATTCACATTAGAGTGATTCCCAACTCCAGGATTGGAATAAAGGTTTAACACCTTTACCAATTCACCAATTAGTGCCATAGGATCATGTGCTTGAGGCACAGGCACTTTTGGTTTAGTTGCTCTCTTATCAGCTTGAAGCTTGTAACAGTTAGGACGGATATGTCCAGACTTACCACAATAATGACAAACCCAAGCAGGTTTACCATGCATCTTGTCCTTAGATTTGGTAGGCTCCTTAGGTTTAGATTCTCTTAAGTCTACCCTAATCTTCTTGGGTGGTGAAACTTCTACGGGTTTAACTATCTCACTCACAGGTGGTTTGACAGTTTCACTCACAACCTCACTCACAGAAGGTTCAGAAGAAGAGGAAGGAACAAAAGTAGTGGAATGTGGTCCAGAATCAAAAATGCTTTCAACATATCCTAACCCAGTTTTATCAGCAGGAGACTTTTGAACATTCAGCATGTGATCAAGTTTAGAACTAGCAGATCTAGCAACAGATAAATCATGTTCCAAAGTTCTAACTTTATCAAGCAAAAGCATGTTCTCAGATTTAACATTATTCAAAAGCTCATTAGCATCAAACAGTTTAACAAGCAAATTTCTCTTTTCAAGCTCAAGAGAATCAATTTTCTTTAGGCCAAGTTCAACTTTCATAGCATCCTTTGCAGCAATTTTGCAAAGTTTGTTATAGGCCTCTTGCAGATCTGCATCTTCAGAGAGTTCCCCATCAGAAGGGTTCTCCTCAGCAGATATGCTTTCATTGACTATAGCAGTAGCCGTGAAAGCAATGAAGTTTCCATCCTCGTCCCCACCGGACTCATCATCAGAAACCTCATTATCACTAAGGGTTACAGCCATAGCTTTACCCTTATTCCTCAAGAATGTAGGACATTCAGATTTCACATGACCATACCCTTGACAGCCAAAACACTGAGGACCCAAAGAGTTATTAGAAGATTGACCAAAATTTTCTCTAGGTTTTTCAAAATTGTTAACCTTAATGGGATCATTCTTCCTAAAATTTCTAGGTTCAGCAGTGTAAGTCCCTCTTGCCTTTCTATTTGTATTCCTCAGAAAGTTCTTAAAGTTTTTGGCAAGATAGGCAATCTCTGTAGCAGAGAGCTCATCATCAAATCCACCACCCTCAACATCATCAACTGACTTAAGAGCCATTGATTTGGATTTGTTTACTTTAGGTAGGTCAGACTCATAGGATTGAAGAGATCCTACAAGCTCATCAACAGGGATGGAGTCCACATCCTTGCTTTCAGTGATGGCAGTCACTTTGGGTCTAAAATCTTCAGTTAAAGATCTAAGAATCTTCCTAACAATTTTAGGTTGATCATAGATTTCACCCAAATTAAAAGCAGAATTGACAATATCATTTAATTTAGCATAGAATTCATCAAAAGATTCATCATCAGACATTCTAATGCTTTCGAATCTAGAAGTCAATTGTTGCAATTTATTAATCTTAACTGCCTTTGTGCCTTCATGCACAGTTTGGAGGATTTTCCATGCAACATGAGCAACCTCAACATTAGAGATCCTCTTAAATTCCTCCATAGAAACAGCATTAAAGATAGCATTCATAGCTTTGCTATTGAAGCTTGCTGCTTCTTTTTCAGAAGTTTGCCACTCACTCACAGGAGTAGCGGGTTTCACCCATCCGTATTCAACGGAATTCCAAACCCTTTCATCAATGGATTTCAGGAATGCTTTCATCCTTACTTTCCAATAAGCATAGTTGTTCCCATCAAAATGAGGAGGAACAAACAAAGAGTGTCCATGCTCCATGACAACAGGGGTCAAGGATCAGCTCAGAGATTAAAAATCTCAAACACAAAGAGCTACCCGCTCTGATACCACTCGATAGGTTATTTAGACCCCTTAAACAACCAGATTGCGTAGCCTAGATTAATTAGCCAAGTTGTTACTTAGTCAAATTAAGCAATTCTAGGTTAAAACAATCAAATAATCATATCATGTATATAAAACAAATAAAGCAGCGGAAATAATAAAGAACACAAGATATGATCACCCAGGAAACCACACGGTAAAAACCTGGGGAGGATTTGACCCACCGATCCTCAAGGCAAACAAGAATTCACTATGAAAGAATTGAAGTTCTTACAGAAGGACTACAAGCTCCCCGCTCGACTTCCTAATGCTACCCACCAGTACGAACTTCCTGACACGACCACGCGCAGGCTCCGAATCCACGGACTACTTCTTTCTTGAATTCTTCAATCAGCTACAAGCTCCCCGCTTGCTTTTCTTTTAAGATCCAATGGTTGCAACTAAGTTGATCTTCAAGATGTTGAAATCATCTCTACCTTGAAAACCCTGAGCTTTGTGTAAAGGAAAGCTCCTCTAAGATCTCACAAGAGATTTACCCAAAACAGAAAATATGAGCAACAATAACAATATGGACAATATCAAAAACGTGGCTAGGGTTTTGTTTATATACCTAGGGTAAAAACATAAAACCCTAAACGTTTAATGAAGTAGGGCTGAGTTGGAAATTCTGCAGAAAATTCAACCTGTGCGATTTTCGATCGATCGAGTCTAATCTTCAATCGATCGAGCCAGGCCAAAAGTCCCAAGTACTTCTGCAGCCACTCGATTCCAACTGTACAATAATAAACCAACTTTGAGCAAGCCTAAACAAGACTAAATACAATGTTTTGATCATGGTTTGCCAACATTACAAATTAGAGTTCTAAATACATAAAATCCTAAGACCTTAGAACCTAACAATTTGAAAAAAAGTTTTAAAATTTTTTTCCTGCAATTTCGGCAATACCATTGCCACAATTAGGAAAAAAAAAAATTTATTTTTTTTCCTATTTTTGGCAATGACATTGCCACAATTGCCAAAAAAAATTGCCACAAACCCATTGAAACTTTTTTTTTCCCCTCCCATTTTCGGCAAGCCACAATTGCCACAAAATTTTCGGCAAATCTATTACACTTTTTTTTTTTTAAGAAATAATAAGTGCACACAATTTTTAGAATATTTTTACAACAAATTCTAAGTATCAGGTTGTTACTTGTTGTTATTGTTAAATTAAAATAGTAATCTCAATGTTAAATTTAAATTTGAACTAATAATAACTAGTTACTTGTGATTTATTGTGAAAATATTGTGTACGTAACACATTATATTTTTCTTTAATTCTTCCGCATTCACTTTTTTTTTCCCCCTACCATTTTCGGCAATACCATTGCCACAATTACTTTTTTTTTTGGGCGCTCACGCATTATTGCACTTCTCACACATCTGGGCAGCACAGGAAATTTGGGCAGATGAATTTCGGCAACAGTGTTGCCGAAATTCAAGATTTACTGTTCCTGACAATTGCCTTTTCTCTTTCCTCCTTTTTCTCATTCTCTCTCCTACTTCTTGTTGAATTTCGGCAACAATGTTGCCGAAATTCAATCTCTCTCCTCATTTCCACAAATAACTTCAAACAGTACCTATAACGCAAATATGTTTTAAAATTTGCAATATTTAGCCAAAAGACTCGGATATCTTGCTATTTTGGGTATAGCGGTTGGCTGCTAGAATTTGAGTATTAAATGACTGGTGATGTCACTTTTAGCTAGGTGTCAAGTATTGAACACACTGTTGGTGTTCTGTTGAAAAGGTTTCCTCTTTTGGGTGTTTATATTTTGGTCCATGATCTTATTACAAAACATCTTTAGTAAGTAATAGAATGATTGATTGATAGTTAATAAAGTTTTAGAGATCTAGTCAAGGTCTCATTGTGTTGTGACTTAATCTTGGTGAGCAAGAAGAGCATTTAATGTTCTGCTTTGGCAGCTGGTAGGGGGAATATTTGGTCTGACTATGGCAGATGACAACTGGGTATTAAAGATATCATGAATATTTTATATTTGAAAATTAAAGATAGCTAATCAAATTTAACCATGTGTTTAAGTTGGATTTTAGCTGAAAATAGTAATATAATTTATTCAGAATAATATGATTAGGTTTCTAAATTTGTATAGCAACAGCTAGAGATTGAATGAATAGTTATTTTCTCAACATTTAGATGGCTGGAGATATTGAGTATTTGTCATATGATGAATATTAAGTTTTAGGAAAACAACAATGGAGAGTTTTATCATTTTAAGTGCTATGTGATGAGAAAGGCTTATAATATGTTACCTGCTACACACTGGCTCATCAGAGTTCAAGGAGTTGGAGAAAGCACACCAAGCAACATGTTTCTTTTATCAACTGTAAACCGCTGAAACTTTACTGAACATACCTCTTGGCCTTCCAAACCACGACTCCCAAAATTTCCCTAAAGAGACTCATGAGCTTGAATCATGAGCCGAAGATGAGATAACATACCTTGAGCTTTGTTGTTATTTTGTGTAAATATGAGCTTTTGTTGGAAAAGCCACTTTCCATGAATATGAGGGAGGTAATATGGACCGTGAGCTTTGATTCATTACTTGAGCCCAATCCATATGTTGATGTTGATGATGTCATGGGTTATGATCCCAATTGATGAAGAGAAAATGTGGACCATGAATCTGCCTATTGAAGTAAGGATCTTGTGGGCCATGTGAGCCCAATCCATGTAGTTGGATAAGATATAATCTTATTTTGGGCTTTAAAGGAGATTTATCCAAAATTCAATAATATGTTGATGTGGCGTGGGTTGCCAATTAAGTAATACCATGTGGCGTGGAAAAAGAGTCATCAACAATCTTTAATCCTTGTTTATTGCTATTATAATGAAGGCCATAATGTCTTGGATGCTATGGAAGTTTTCCCTCATGTTGACTTAATAATAATGAGGAAAATATATGATTTTTATCATATAAACACATTTATGGACTAATCAAACGTTACTGTTGAAGGTATGTCATATTCACAGATGGAACATTTTCCTCTTGTGTACTTGTTATAATGAGCCCACTTTTATATTAACCGACTACGGAGGAAATGCATAATTTTTACTATACGAATACACTTATTAATTTGTCAAGCATCTACTGCTAGACGCTTCACTTGTTTACTGCTGGACTATTATTTAGGCACTTATTGTGGTGGGCCATCCTCTGTGCTAGCTTATCTTTGCAGGAGGTATTTTTGGGGCCTTATTATAATCTTTTTTGGATGCAACCTGGACCTTGAGCAAAATGGGCCTTCACACTTCAATGATAGCCTTTGGATCATACATTAAGCCCAAAGTCGAGTCTCAGTCTTGGCTTCCCAAATATCATATTGGCGACGAAAAAACGCCCCTTGACATAAGTCAATCAAATTTTTTGTTTGTCTACTGGATCATTTTGTTATTTCATTATATTACTCCTCTAAATTCCCAACAGTTTGGCAGTTGATTTTTTTGTAAGTCGATTTTTTTTTTTTTTTTGGGTTAAATATTGAAAAGGTCCAAGAATCAAGCCAAACCAACGGTAGCAACAATAATACTGAATGATTTCTTTAAACGCCTTACGGATGTTTTTCTTCTCACATTTCTCTTTCTATTCCCTATGCCTTACCAATGCTTTTCTCCTCAATGACAGTTTTTTGTTTTAATATATACATCTTATGTAAAAAGGTGAGTAGATACTGAAACTTATTGGGTAAAATGAAAAGGCACAACTGTTCGGTATTTTTAAATATATACGTGATATAAATTTATATAGCCATGTGGAGCAATAAGGATTGGTTAATAAAAAGTCAAAAGTTTCACTTTTATACCGATGCTTTTCTTCTCAATGACAGTTTTTTTTTTTTTTTTTTTTTTAATATATACATCTTATGTGAAATGGGGAGTAGATACTGAAACTCAATAGGAAAAATGAAAAGGCACAACTGTAAAGCGGCACTTTCATGTAACATACTATGGTCTCAATGCCCTTACGAGGTAGTGATGAGTTTCACGCGCTCTAAGCCTGGCCTGTGCATGGTTAGGAAGAGACGTGGTTCCCTTGTCGTGAAAGAAGTAATGAAGAAAGGGAAGCCTCGGGTCAAACTGCATTTGTTGTTGCCTGTATAGCTTTCTAGAGCAGAGATTTAGCAATGCATTCTAGGCACAGATCATTGGTATTGGATGCATCGTTAGGTTGTGTCGAGTAAAATCTACTCCATTTTTAAATGTATACGTGGTGTAAAAATTTATATAGGCACGTGGTGTACTAAGGAGTGGTCACCAAAAAGTCAAACATTTCGATTTTATATTATACTAGTCGCTAATTGGTGCAATGCACAGGTAAGGTATTTAGTATGATATATGATTTAATATTAGTTTATTTATTAACAATTATATGTTATAAAAGGAAGAAAAAAAATTATTGTACAATTATTATTATTATTATTTAAAAAAATTATGGAACATAAAACTTTTTTAAAAAAGTCATTATAGATTAACAAAATTTGTTAACGCACTTGAAATCGAATTTGTTCCCCAAAATATGCATCTCTTTATCTAACTTAAAAATAAAATCTACAAAATATGAATTTAATACATTACAAAAAGTTTTATATCCCTAAACTTATTGTTTAGGGGTGTATACTGTAGCAACCACACTATCATTTGTTTTGAGAAATTTGGTTAAAACCCATAATTCTTATCCCATAACCCAAAGATTCCCAATTAATATAAAAAATAAAATGGAGCATCAAACATATCAAATTCTATACTCATTTAACAAAATCTGCTTCACATTGAATATTCTCTAATTATTTAACAAATAGACAATCCTCTTCTACACTATACAACAACTAAACCTTAAAATAACCCAACTTAAAATTTGGAATGGTGAATACTATTAGTGGATAGCAATAACCAAAAAAAATGATCTTTTTTGATTGCCTAAAATATTGTGCATAGAAATAACCACAAAAATCTACTATAGCCATTTAGCCTGTTATTAATAACAGGCTAAATGGCTATAGTAGAATTTTGTAAATAGAGAACAACCTTACTGTTTAAAACTAAATTAAATGATTGGATCAATAAAAAAATTTCACCAAAAAGAGAAAGAGAGAAAAAAATTACATGAATCAAGCACCCTTGCCTGTCATGTCTCCAATATCAAGTTTTTGGTCTTTAGACTTTACTTTAAAGTAGGGTTTATATAGAGAGAGAGTTAGAGTTAGGCATACATGGGTTTACATTAGAATTAGGTCTCTTGGGTCTACACACATAAACCTAATACCTCTAACAATTTAAACATTCCAGAAATCCTCTTCTTAAGAGGTAACTCATCTAAATCATCAATGACTTTTTCTTTGAGAAATTTGTTAAAAATTCTCTAATTTTAGTACCATAGAAAAGTCATTATCAAGATAATAGCCAAGAAAGCTCATGCAAGAAGTAGACAATGCAGAAATTTTGTATAGTACCTACCATCAGACGTTTCTAAAAAATACAAAACAAAACAAAGACCATCAAAATAGAAAAAGACATGAAAAATTAAATACTAAATTTTCTAGTCACCTTGGAAATTCAGGACGAAGCAACATAGCAAAAGCTGTCTAGTTGAGACTCTAATTCATGGTAAAGGGATTGGGTTGGGGTACAGGCAAGGAAACATATAGAGAATTGAGAGAAAAGCAACAGCCTTTATTCTTAGAGACTCGCGTCTCTTTATTCACTTGAGACTCTAATTCATGGTGAAGGGATTGGCTTGGGGTGCAGGCAGGGGGAACATATAGAGAGAGAAAGAGGAGGAATTCATTAAACTTATAGAGAGAAGTAAATAAAAAATTCAAATTAATAAATTAATAAAAAAATAATGTTGATGTGGAAAATTGTGAGACCTCCAAAGTTTATGTGGCAAGCTTTTATGAGGCCAACAAAAAGTCAAAAATTTCGGTTATATATATGTGTGTGTGTAGCGTCTAATAGCATATATATGAACAATCAAGATAGATAAACACAATTGCTTAAAAGAGTATGTTGTGTATAGTATAACTTGTCCCACTCTCCCTTAAAAGTTACCATGGCTTTTGAGTTGAATTATGTGTCTTTGTGTTAAAATCCTTTTCATTCTCTCCTCTGTGTGTGTGTGTGTGTGTTTGTTTCTCAAAAAAGATAGATAAATGCATGTCCTATAAAAAAAATAATAAAGTGAGCGTTTGGATTGCAATTATTCTCACGGCACGTTTTCAGTTTCACGTTTTGGACCTTTTATTTTATTTTTTATTTTTTTTTCAGGCGTGAGAGGGAGCAAAGCAGAACTGTGCCACTACTGTGCGGCTACTGTTCACATGAACGGTAGCCGCAGTTGTTGACTTTTGTCCTGAACAGTGCATTTGTGCACTGTTCACAGATCCACAAATTTCATTTTTTATCAACTTTTTCATTAAAAATGGGTCCCACGGTACTATTCACACATTTAAAAATTATTTTGCTACAGTGTTTTCAGTTTTCAGTTTTCAGTTTTCAGTTTCAGCAACAATAAGTTCAATCCAAACGGACCCAAAATAAACGCATGTTTATCAAAAAAAGAAAAAGAAAAAGATAAACGACATGTCTGTGGTTAAGACTATGAACGATAAGCGTTTGGCTGTATATGTCGCCCTGTGTGACTGTGTTAAATGAGATTGGAAAGGGTTTTATGTTTGCTAATTAGAATGCGTGTCCTGGCTTTGTACGTTCTATAGTTTAAAATTTAAGGAAAACACCTACAAGTAGAGAATGGATGCTTATTCCTTCGACAAAATGAAATCCTTCAAGGAAAGGATAACAGTGATCAACAAATATCCTTGGAACACTTTTTAGCTAGGAATAACACAGCTTCTCTCTCTGCCTTTATAAGCAGAAAAAATCCAAACTTATTGTTGTGAACGGCGTCTACACAGCTCTCTGGTCAATTTCTTTATCATGGCCAATCTTTTCTTCGATATCCCAGATGGTATACTATATATATCTTTATGTTCTTCTTAGTTTGTATGTGTCTTTTTAGTTTTTACATATTAAAGCATTATTTGCATGAATGAAATCCTTTGGCTAGTTTTATCACTCCTTTATGCTACTTAGCCCCTGTATACAATTGCCACATATCAATTTAGAACACAAAACCAAAGGTTTTTTTTTTTTTTTTTTTTTTTTTTAAAGCTAAATATTCAGTTTTTGAAAATTATTTTGTTAAAAATTCTCTATTGCAACTTATTCAATTATTTAGCATTTTTTACGAACTTAACTTTCTCAAAATCAAGTTTAAAGTAGAACTTGATTTCTATAAAGTCGAGTTTTATACAATTTAGTGATATATGGCAAACTTGGAATTTGATTTTCTCAAACTCGAATTCTATGTTCTATTGAATTGCATAGGACTCGACTTTAGCAAATTGAGTTCCCTGCTGAAACTCAACTTTCAGAAAATTAAGTTTTGAAAAGAGGCGACATAACTAAATAAATTGCGAAAGAGGCTCTGTAACAAAGTAAAATTCAAAAACAGAATATATATTTAGCAAAAAATGACCAAAAGAAAATAATGCAAAAGATTTAAATGATTGGCTCCTTTACGAGATTGCAAATAAAATATATGTTTCTTATTTTTTTTGTAGTTCATTTATGAGACATTTTGATTTACTCGGACTGAATCAGAATACTGTGATTTTCATTGGATTTTAAAAGAGATTAAGGAGTTCAATTTTTTATATACTCATCTTAAAGAAACATTTATAAGGTGTAAAGTTGTGATTTACAACTATGTTTTATATTGGCTTTATTCCATGACAAAATGTGTTGTAATTACTTTATTTCATTTCCTTGTATTTTATGGGATTTAATTGTATTGGGTTTAGTATCAAGTTGGTGAAGACTCAAACTTTATTGAAGATCAGTGGATCTCGCGGGTGTGTCGCTGGAAGCTAAGCCGCGAAAGAGCCATGTGAGAGGCACATGACTGGAAGCTGAAGAGTCATGCCAGGCCATCGTTTTCGCGAGTGTCTCGCGGGTAAGGCCTTCCCGCGAAATAGTCACGAAACATTCTGCCTGGAGGATTTTAATGAGTGACTTTCTTACCCTTCACCCATACTATATATACCCTCATTACCCACAAATGTTAGACAGGCTATTCAGAGAGAAAAATCCTAGATAGGTTTTCTACAACACACACACCCATCTTTTTAGAGAGGGCTACTCCTCCTTAGTGAGAAATTATAGTAGTCTCTTCTCCATCCCTCTCCCATTATCATACCTTGAGAGGAGATTTGTACCCAAACACAACCTACACCCATTTAGAGTGTAGAGAGTATTTTGGAGTTGCTGAGAAGCATTGGAAGAAGCCAAGGATGGCAGATGCAACATGGAGCTTGTTGCGGGATCCGGAGAACTAGGACAAGACACGGTTCCCAGAAGCCTTGTTGGAGTAGGAGCTTGAAGGGCTTAGGTACATCGGGTAGATTAGGCTTGGAGGGTCTCTTGCTAACTCATGTATCCCAACTGATTGTCTAGTGGATCGATTTCCGCTTGGAGGGCGGCGGAGAGGTTTTTCGCCGAGTTCTTCGATTTCCTCTTCGAAAACACGTCTCGGTGTTTTCTGTGTTTGCATCTCTCTTCCCTACTCTTGTTCATTTCATTTTTACTGCTGTGTTGCTTTAAATATGGATTAGAGTAGTTGTATTGCTTATACGCTTGTGTTTACACTATTCCGCACTTAGTATTAAGTTAGTGTAAAATCAACCAAGCCGTAATTTTAATTGGGGGTCTAAATTGCTCTTGTGTTTTCAACACATTTTCGAGCTTTCATAAGGATTTTTTCATAACCTGATGTACTAATTTGCCATGGTGATAGTAGGAGATGTCTTCTTATTTCACAACAAAGTTTGAATGTTGTAATGCACATGCACAAAACAAAAGAGGCTTTTCCATATTCCTTAAGATGTCCAAACAACCCTATCATATGATCATCTCATTTTACATGATTCGCAATATTATATATATTTTAGCTCTTACCTCCTATGTTTGTGAACACAATTTGCAGACATTTCAAGGTCTACTTCAGATGCACCAACAATGCACTACACAGTCAAAATAAAATCTTTTTCATTACTTGCAAAGAATTCAATGGAAAGATATGAAACGGGGGAATTTGAATCTGGAGGTTACAAGTGGTACATTTTCTTTTTCTCTGTTAATCTGTAGCAAGCCATAGCTACCTTTCGATATAGGCACGTCCTTTCATTATCACTATCTTCATGTAATCGTTAAAATTGCATCAACCAATTAAGGATTTTCTTACAGGAAATTGGTTATCTACCCCAATGGAAACAAGAACAACAATGTAGACGAGCACATGTCTCTCTACTTGGCCATTGAAGCAGCAGATTTACGCCCTCCTGGTTGGGAAGTGCATGCAATTTTCCGATTTTTCTTGCATGATCAGATCAGGGACAACTACCTGACTATTGAAGGTATTCCACTCTTTGCATACTCAGTAAGTCTGAGGACGTAACCATTTTTTTTTTCATATTAATTGACATGACTTTATAACAACAACAATAACAAAGACTTGGTTCAAAATATTTTAGGGTCGGCTATAAATCCTCAACAAACTAGTTATCACTTGTATTCTTTTCCTTTATTTTATTCTATCTGAAGTTATATTTTTTGTCATTTCCTTAATTGGCATATCATTTTTTACTAATACTTTTTTTTTTTTTAAATTATGTTTAAACTACTTCTATTAATGTTATTTTTGGTCTTCTTCTACTATTTTTTCCTCTCTTAGCTTGAATAAACTTTTACTTTTGGCCCATACAACCCTTTTTTTTTTCTTTTTTTTAATGGTTGCATGTGGTTAACTCTCTAAATCAAACCTCAACTTTAACTTTTTTCCTGGGAGCTAATGAAGCATTGTTTATGTATTCTTGTCTAGTTAACACATCTTCAATGTCTCAGTTTAATGATATTATCGAAGTGTATAAAATTTTCAGTTTTTTTGTCAACATTAAATGACAAATTATATATTCTTTTTGTAAATTTGTTTTCCTTGATCACCATAAAAATCTCAAATGTCTGTCTTATGCATATGCAAAGCATTTGCTCTTTGCTAATTATTTTTGTCACATTGTATTTCCTATAGATACCAAAAAAAAGGAAAGGCTCTTTCGTGGAACAAAGCTTGAGTGGGGCTATGATAAAGTCATTCCTCTCAAAACTTTTAATGATGCCAGGAATGGATATCTTGTTGATGACACTTGTGTGTTTGGAGCTGAGGTCTTTGTTAGTAAGCAAAGAAGCATGGACAAAGAAGAGTGTCTAGCACTAATAACGGATTCCATTACAAAAAAGTCTGTCATTAGATTCGATAACTACTCTAAGTTGACCGGAGAATCTCATTACTCAGCGCCATTCAATGTCGAAAATCATAAATGGTACTTATTTATGAATTATGATCAGCTTTCTTAGCTTTTCCCTACCCCTTAAGTGTTTGTGTGTGTGTGTGGGCAATAAATATGTATCTTATACATCAGGCATATATTATGCCTGTACTCACATCCTGTGATCGAAGTGCTATATATGCTGATTGTCAAATATATATGCATGAGATACCACAGGCTATATGTTGATAATACAGCATTCATGCTGATTGTTGCAGGAAGATACGTATCTGTCCCATTGGAGAAGGCACTGGAATGGGTTTCTATAATTCTCTGTATTTGGCTCTGGCTGATCCAAAAAGTCTTCTCCCTCATATGAAAATTTTTGTGGACTTCACGTTGCGCATCCTGGACCAAGTAAATGCCTGGCAGCATCGATCTGCTAAACGTAATTGTCAGCTTCTGGTTTGTTTGTTTGTGTTTTTTCTTTGAGGATGTGATGCCATAAAATCAAGCTTTGATAAGACATCGGGGGGTATTAAATTATTAATTGTCAAGTTTTGAAACAAGATTTATAGGTGTTAACTTAAGACGTGGTATAGAACCACACGCACAACCATAAATGGGAATGGGGTTCTGAAAATTAGCTAAGATCCTTCTTTTACTCTTTGCAGTTAGCAGATGGTTTAGTGCCTCAAGCCATGAGCATGGTTGGAACCGATTCATCTCAATCGGTTCTTCCAATCTGACCAACCTGCATTTACTGGTGAAGGACACGATGTTGGTGGAAGCAGAGATCACTATCCTTGCAGTGGTTAATGCAGCATCCTGAGTTTATCAGATATAAATTTGAAATCATATTATGTATATATGAATGATAGGGTTGCAGGCACAATGTGCATCAACCCAATTCCTAAATTTCCTTCACATACATTCTGCGTGGAAAATTTCAATAAATGGTTTTTAATTTATACATTAATTTTGTGACTATATGACACGATAGAGTTGCCAATAAGCTCTAATTCAAATATCATCTCTTCTTCTTTTAACTTATCAAAACTCAAAAGTAATAAAAAGAGAAAAAGAGGAAACATGCAAGGGTGAAAGACAGCGGTAGTGGAAGGGTATATCTAGCCACCACCATCATCTGCCCGATTTAAGTAATTTGGAATAATGCAATATGCAAACATGCATAAATTATCCCATTTCTTGATATTTAGAACTTTTCAATGTATACTGAAAAAGTATTCATAAGAAAATTAAAAGAATCAACAAAACCTGAGATAGGGATCATATTTTTCTTTTAGAAACAAAAAGGGGGTGCAATGCAACACGAGGACCTCCCAAGAGGTCGTCACCCATCCTAATATTAATTATTCTCAAATATTTAGAAGTGTGATAATCTTAGATAAAATATACATAAGCGCAATACTTTGTACTTTGTGATATAAAATATGAACAAACTAGCTATCCTTAAGTTTAAAACTTGCAAGGCACAAACCGGCCATAGCATGCTCTCAGGTATAGTATTGTTATAGATATCAATTTTCAAATTCAATGTATGGATACTTGTCGTACTCATACTATTATAATGCAATATTTGTATTGCACATTCTAACTTGTTCACTAAGAAAAGAGGAATTGAAATCTAGATAACCTTGTAAAGAATACATTGGCTTTAGTACAAGGCCTCTCCCCTCTGAAAAGAGGGAAAAAGTCATAGAATTGAGCATGAAACAAAAAGACAGGGAAAAAAAAAAGTATTTTCGCTTGGGAGGTAGTGCAAGGAGAGAGATAATAAAGTTTGGGTTTTGTCGATAACATTTTTTCTAAGCGCAAAAATCAAGGAGAATTTGTAAGGTTTTGATTAACGTTGCAAAGTGAAGAAAAGAAAACTAAGTGAGTGCAGTGCATGAGAAGAAGAAAAGTTAGATGGGTGTAGCAACCAAAAGCGTGCCGCTTAAAGCAAAGAGAAAAATTATTTTGTTTTGTGTTCTTAAAATTTAAAATGTAAGTTTTCTAATTTATACCAGCTATAAATTTTGAGACTGGTAGTAACTATATTTTTGGACCAAGAAAACTTAAGATTAAATTCTAAGTCTAGTATTAAGTATAATTTTTGGACCAAGAAAACATAAGATTCACTCGCAAAGTGCAAATAATTTTAGTAACACTAGTAACATCAGTAAAGCAAAATCAAATCTTATAGGGTAAGCCACAAGCAACTTATATCTTTAGATTCCAAATAATATTATAAATTTTAGGATGAAATGCAAATTGTACTCTCTAAGTTTAATTGAAATTTGTTTAAGGCCTTAAACTTTACTTTCGTTCAATTTGACCTTTAAGTTTCAAATTTATTCAATTTAGACATTCCATCTAATTCCATTAAAATTTTGCTATTAAAAAAATTTAAGGAATTGTGTTTTTTTTTTTTTTTTCATAATTTTTTAAAATTAATTTTATAAGTTTTTTTCATGTGAGAAATTGTATTTATTTTTTCAAAAAATATTTTTTATTATTTCATTTCATTTTTAAGAGAAATTTTTTCAATCAAATTGGACAGAAAACCTAAATTGAATAAATTAAAACTTAAATGGCTTAATTGAACGAAAGTAAAGTTAGAGACATAAAATAAATTTAAGCCAAATTCAAATGGTGCAATTTGCATTTTATCCTAAATTTTACTATAAACTGATGGTGTGAAGCATGATGTTTCGACTAAAAAAAAAATATAAACATCCAAGTCTTTCACTTAAAAATATAAATATAAATGTGATACTAACCATAGCATATAAATGAACGAATAAGATTAACGACATGTAGTTGTTAAGATGGTGAACGACAAGCGTTTGGCTGTATATGACGCGGGGGAAATGGACAGCTTGAAATATATATATATATATATATATATATATAATCTGGATAATATATAGAATGCGTGCTCCTATGTTATGTTATGTACGTTCTTTAGTTTAAAATCTGAAGTTCACACCTACAAGCAGAGAATGGATGCTTATTCCTTGGAAACTTTTTCAGCTAGGGATAATAGCTTCTCTCTCTCTGCCTTTATAAGAAAACAATCCAATCTTATTGTTGTTACTGGTATCTACACAGCTCTCTGGTCAATTTCATTATGATGGCCAATCTTATCTTCGATAACCAAGATGGTATACTATATATCTTTCTATTCTTCTGTGTTTGTGTGTCTATATATGCACATATATATCTTGAAAGCGTTATTTGCATAAATGAGATTCTTTGACTAGTTAAATTACTCCTTTATGCTGTTACTTACCTCCTTTATCCAATTGCCACCATATCAATTAAGAACACAACAAAATAATGCAAACTGGGGGAGTTAAATTGGATCATTTATGAGAGTCCAAGTAAAATACATGTTTCTTAATTTTTCATAGTTCATTTCTGAGACAATTTGATGTCATTGGATTGAATCAGTACTCTACTGTGATTTTCATTGGATTTGAAAAATGATCGTGGAGTTCAATTCTTATATACTCTTCTTAAAGAAACATTTTTAAGGTTTTTTTTTTTTTATAACTTGATGTACTAATTTGCCATGGTGGTAATTAGGTGATGTCTTCTTATTTTACAATAAAATTTGAATGTTGTAATGCACATGCACAGACACGAGGCTTTTTCATATTCCTTAAAATGTCCAAATAACTCAATCTTATGATCATCTCATTTTACCTCCTATGTTTGTGAACACAATTTGCAGACATTTCAAGATCTATTTCAGATGCACCACCAACTCATTACACAGTCAAAATACAATCATTGTCATTACTTGCAAAGAATTCAATAGAAAGATATGAAACGGGGGCATTTGAATCTGGAGGTTACAAGTGGTACATTTTCTTTTTCCCTGTAAATTAAAGCTAAAGCAAGCCATAGCTCTAGCTTTTTAGTTTTGATAGGGGCACGACCTTTCATTATCAGTATTTACATGTAATCGTTTGAATGTATCAACCAATTAAAGATGTGCTTACAGGAAATTGGTAATCTACCCCAATGGAAACAAGATTAAGAATGCAAATGATGAGCATGTCTCTCTCTACTTGGCAATTGAAGCCGCAGATTCACTCCCTCCTGGTTGGGAAGTGCATGCAGTTTTTCGGTTTTTCTTGTTTGATCAGACCAGGGACAACTACCTGATTATTCAAGGTATTCCAGTCTTTACTCTTAACCTACACACTTTTGTTAACTATAATATTATTGAAATTATTGTAGCGTATCAAATTTTGAGTTTTATTTTTCCTACATTAAATGACAAAATATTTTTTCATTTTGTAAATTTGTTTTCCTTAATCACCATAAACTCTCAACGCCTAACACATGCAATTTTAAAGTATTTGCTATTTGCCAATTGTATTTTTGTTACATTGTATTGCCTATAGATACCACAAAAAAGGAAAAGCGCTTTCGTGGAATGAAGCTTGAATGGGGATTGGATAAAGCCATTTCTCTTAAAGCTTTTAATGAGGTTTGTAATGGATTTCTTGTTGATGACACGTGTGTGTTTGGGGCTGAGGTCTTTGTCTGTAAGGAAAGAAGCACGGGCAAAGGAGAATGTGTATCTCTAATAAAGGACGCCATTGCAAACAAGTATGTTTGGAAAATTGAGAACTACTCTAAGTTGAAAGCAGAAAGTTATGACTCAAAGCCATTCAATGCTGGAGATCAAAAATGGTATTTATGATTAGCCTTCCTGGTTTTTTTAGTGTGTGTGCACGGGAAAAAATAATTATCTCATGCATTCGGTGTGTGCTTTTCTCTCATAGCGTGTAGGTCTTTGTTGTGTCATATTCACACATTGTGAGCCTACCTGACTATGAGAGGGATGATGCATTTATCAGACGTATACATCATATACATGAGATACTTTCTTGTATCTGGAGAGATGAGGGAGGGATTATAGTTCAAATGCTGGTTTTTGCAGGAAGATACGTCTCTATCCCAGTGGAAAAGGCATTGGAATGGACAGCCATATATCTCTGTATTTGGCTCTGGCTGATCCAACAAGCCTTCCTCCTGGTTTGAAAATATTTGCGGAATTCACATTGCGCATTCTAGACCAAATGCATAGCAAGCATCATTATGGCAAAGGTAAATGCCAGCTTTTGTCATTTTATCAATTGTTTGGTTTATTTATTTTTTTATTATTATTATTTTTTTTATGAGGATGTGATAGGGCCACAACCATATATAAATTAGCTATGATCTTTCTTTTAATCTTGCAGTTAGCCGCTGGTTCAGTGCCACAAGCCAGGAGCTGGGTTGGTCGAGATTCATCTCAATCGGTTATATGAATCTGACGAACATGGGTTATCTGGTGAAGGACACTTGCTTGGTGGAAGCAGAGGTCACTGTTCATGCAGTGGTTAATGCACTGTCCTGAGTTTGTTGTACAAAATCATGTGTAAATTTGAATTGTATCTTCATTAAAGAAATTCTTTGACTTATGAATGACACGGTTGCAGGCACGATGTGCATCAACCTATTTATTGGTTGTTTAAAATATCGGTTCTTGGTGTACTATATAATTTCATATTTTCTTTCTTATATTTCTCTCACATACGTCTTAGTTGGAAAATTATCCGCCCGAGGGGAAGAAGAAAAAGAAATCAATGTGAGGGGAAAATAGGTACTTTCCCATCTTAAACCAGATTTTCCCTTATTTTCTCCCTGATTTGGAGAGAAAACTCACTCTTCACAAAATGTGGGCCCGGAGAGAAAATTGTTTTCTCCTCCATTTTCCATCCTTCCAACCAAATGCACACACTATCATTTTCTTTCATATATTTTTCTTTCCCATTTTCCATTCTTCCTATTTTCATTCCAACCAAATAAACTCTAAGGGTCTGTTTAGTTGGAGGAGTGGAAAAGTAGGAGGATAAAAGAGATTTAGTTTTCTCTCATTTGTGTTTGGTTGAGAAGATGGAAATGTGGAGAAATAAAAAACTTATTTGTTTGGTTGAGAAGAAAAATAAGATGATAGAAAATGAAGTTGATATAAATTTACAATTATATCCTCATTAAATAAATAAATAAAAAGTAACACATTTTTTTATTAAAAAAAAATTGTGTATGGACACTCAAATTAAAAAAAAAAAAAAAAAAAATAGCACAAGCCAAAGGAAGATGAGCACCCCAAAAAAAAAACACTATTGAGAAGTACAAGAAAAGCCAAAAAAAAAAAGGCAAGAATAGTCATTTTGGTCAACTCGAATTGAGCTTTTCTCCCCCCCCCCCCCCCCCCCCCCCCCCCAAGTTTTATGGGAGAAAATACCCTAGCCTACCACTTTTTTCCCCTCCCCCCTTCCAACCAAACAACCACTTAAAATGCTCTCTCTCCACTTTTCTCTCCTCAATTTTCCATCCTCCCTAAAATCCCTCCAAACAAACATACCCTAAATATAAAAGATAACTGCTCAAGAATTTGCTTAAGAAAGTAGAGGAACTACTACCTCGATACAAGGCTTGATTCTCCCTAACCAATCGAGATTCATTAAACCTCGACACCACTTGATTGATTGAGCCATGAGATCGCTGAATTTTCTATTGTGACCCATGATGACTTGGGATTCATGCACTAGGGTTCCTAAAAATTTAAATACCATATTTTCAAGGACGGAGCCAGGACTATAGCTTTAGGGACGCCAAAATTGTACTCAATGCACAAAACTCTAAATTTTGTGGAGTTTAGGAGAGGTGGTGGTTATTTTTAGCCTAACCTTTAAGTTTTTTAGAGGCTGATTGTTGGGCTAAAACCTACCACCCATTGCTTTGGATTGAAGTTACTTGCTATCACACTAAGGTTCGACCTTTAAAATAAAATGTATGGAAAAAAATTAATCATTCTATAATCAGAAATATAGTAAAATTTAAAGCTAAATTAATATATTGAAAATTAAAACTAGTACATATTCAATATCAAAAAAAAAATGTAAACAAAAAAATGATATGAAATGATAATTTCTTAATACATTTCTACTCAATCATTTGTGATATATCTAAATGTAATTCAACATTCTTTTAAATTGCAACAATCATCTATGATTGATTATGGACTAAATGTTACAATAATTTCTCTTTTAATGTACAAAATCAAATACTCCATTATAAAATCATCTTCTATTATATTGCGAAAACTAGCTTTGACAATATTCATTACTGAAAATGCTTGGTTTGTGATTGCAATTAAAACTGAAAAGATAAATAGAAATACAACTATTCTAGAAAGGAATAGTATCAACCAAAAAATTTTAAAATCATATTTATCATCATTATATGTCCAATATTCTTCTTACTAAAAAAACAAATTAGTGTTATTAAGTTGAAAATTAAGACAAACAAACACACGGGGAAAAAAAAGGCACTTAGGTGGAAATGTAGCACAACATTACTTAAAATCTAAATTTTCAAACTTTTAACTTAATTTGGGTCCCAAACATCAAACATATTGATCGTAATACTATACAAATATAAGTCAAGTGATTATTTATTATTTTAATTTTCATCAATTTTTTTTTGGGGGGGGGGGGGGGGGGGGTGGTGGTGAGGAGGAGGAGGGTGATGACCCCCTGGTCAACATATACCTTCATTCCATCACCAAAAGGAAGAGCACTGTACACTTGGAGAAGCGGTTGTGACCTTGTGCATCGAGGGTTTTGAATTGAGTTGCTTTTTGGTTCATTGGAGATCAGGTTTTCCTGCGAAGACATCTTCACCAACACCTTCAACAATCAAAAGATTTGATTGTGTGAAGTAAAACTTGGATTGGATATTTGTGCACCAAAGAGATTCACATGAAAGAGTATCCAATTGGATTGGAGCAGCATTCGAATGGCGTTAGTAAATTTTACAGTAGGTAGCTACATTGGGATTGAGTCTATATGTATTCGTTGTAATTGTAATTTCAATTTTCACAGTGAATGCTTCAAGTTGGTGATGATCTTCAAACCACCTATTGAGGTTTTCCTTATCAGAGTTTTCCCCATTATTATCATATTGCTTGTGTTCAAATTTATTTTTGTTGTACTTAGCCTCCATTTGGATACCAATAAAAAATGAAAATTATTTCACTATTCAGCTTATTTTTGTTACTATTCATGAATCCCACTGCACTTTTTGGTACTATTCATGAGCTCCACTATACTATTTCAGCTAACTTTTACCTTTATCTAAAGTACTTTCAGTAATAAGTTTTCAGTTTCAGCAAAATAAGCAGTATCCAAACAAACCCTTAGTATTTGTTTGGCTCCAAATTAAAAAAACCAGCTTATTTTACTATTCAACTTATTTTTGCTACTATTCATGACCTCTACTATACTTTTTGGTATTATTCATGGGTTCCACTATACTATTTCAACTAACTTTTACCTTTATTTACAGTACCTTCAACAAAAAATTTTAAGTTTCAGCAAAATAAACAGATTCCAAACAGACTCTTAGTTTTTGATAATATGGATGCGCCTATAAAAAAAATTAGTTGAACTATTGCATAATTAGCATAAATAATCAACTTGGGTAATTAATTAAAATTAATTGGGGTCAATTTCAACCCAGCAATTATAACAAAATATTAGATAGAGCTATGTCTGATCTTCGAGTGCCCGGCTAGTGTATAGTTACCCTAGTGCCATGTCTTCCGACTCCTACAATGCTATGCTCAACCGTTGTCCTCTAACCCCTGTTTGTCGCTAACTGCGGTCACCTCCAACATTTATCTCGTTTATGCCATTATTGAGCCACTATCTCTGTGTCGATGTTTTATAGCACTGGAGTAACTATACTATGATAGCCATCATCTAGTCATTGGTGCAACCGTCCTCCAGCCATAGTAATCATACTTTGACCTCCATCCATCACTGATTGTCGTTATTGTTTACTATTGCCAATAGCTATCTCGTGTTCCACTTCATGCCAAAACTAGTCCATTCTATATTTGATTTGGTCCTGCTTGCACTCTTATATGGTCACAGTTTCTTTCCATTAAAGTATACTCAAACTTCCACCTTGAGTTTGAGAGGGCATGTTAGAGATATTAATCCAAAATCAATGTACTATATTACTTCTAATATTATATTGTAGTTTTTGTATTACACACCAGGGTTAGTCTTTTTATATACCTCCAATTAAGTGTGTTGTAACACACAATTCAATATAGTAAATATGTATCCCTTCATTTCTCTTAGATGTGTGGGTCGGTTGTTAGGCTGGATCAGGATCACATTATTTTGCTTATACTTTCTATCTCAACATTCTCCCTCTCACTTCCCATCCCAATATATCAATTTTGACATGATACCAAAGGTATACCTCTCTTCAATTCTAACTAGTACAAGTTCAACTTGTGAGTCGTCTCCCTAGTTAAAATTATAAGTATGTAACCAACTCATTTGTTCATTCAATTGATTTGCGCTAATTGCACGAAAACTATTTATTTTTTCTCGTGTTAAGCACATTGTATGTGCGTTTGGCCTTATCAATGCGCAAAAGCGGTCCTAAGTGAGCCCTAAGAGCGGCCATGTTCTCCCACCTCCCTCTCTCTCTCTCAAAAGGCTGAGCATTTCAAAGTGGAGGGAAGAGGGATCCTTGAGATGGAGGGCCTAGGCCAAGGATTTGGGCTGAACTTTGAGGCAGTCAACAGAGAATGTCGATGCCAAAAGTCCATGTCCTTCCTTGGGCCACACAGGAATGCCCTCTTCTACTGCTCATGGTTTTTGGTTTCTAGTGATTTGAAGGAAAGAAAGAATAGTTTTTTTTTGGAAGTAATCAATAAAATGATATGATGAGAATACATGTGTGAGTTAAATCCTACATTGAATAATAATAAAAAGAGTGAGTAATTAATACAACATAGTTGGACTCAAACTCATAAACTTAAATTTTTGGGTCAAGTGATCTCCTTCTATATTATATTAGCTACTCAATTAGAGTCTCTCCAATGCATTCTCTCCTAACATGATAGACTATTATGTGTGAGTTGTATTTTGAAAAGAACGTATATAGCTAAAATATGATTAAAAAAAAAAGACTTCTTAATTTACAAACGATTTATAAAATGGGATATGAGAATGCCCTTAAATCTTTTTCTCTCTCTTTTTTTTTTCTCTCTCTCTCTCTCTCTTTTGGCAATAAGAACTGCAGTTTGTCCATTGATGACTAGCCTAGTTATATTAAATATAAAAGACGTACTGTATATGAATGATTTAATTCCCTCCTCCACCCACGTAATTTATTCTATTGTAGGGCTTCCCCTTTAATAATGAAATACAAGTTCTTCTTTGTTAAGAAAACATATCTTATTTGATAATTAACTGATTTTTAATATGCGGTAGAATCGATGGAACAAATGTCACAATTCTCTTAATGAATTGATATCAGGTTTGCACCTTATGTGAAAGAGTAACACTACGCAATAATACTTTTACAATAAATATTAGGTGGAACTTGGAGAAAATTGCTTTTTACCCCTTTCTGAAAAAAAATCCAGCATTTTGCCCTCTTTCTCAAACTAATTAGGGAAATGCCCCTCTTTTGAAAATCGAGTTTCTGAAAATCGATTTAGGCCCTATAGCGGCGTTTTTAAGGACCCTATAGTGACGTTTTGTAACTCGATTTTCATAAAGTCGAGTTATAGGTAAAAAAAAGGAAAAAAATTGCATGTAACTCGACTTTATGAAAATCGAGTTACAAAACGTCACTATAGGTCCTTAAAACGTCACTATAGGGTCCTTAAAAACGCCGCTATAGGGCCTAAATCGATTTTCAGAAACTCGATTTTCAAAAGAGGGGCATTTCCCTAATTAGTTTGAGAAAGAGGGCAAAATGCTGGATTTTTTTTCAGAAAGGGGCAAAAAGCAATTTTGTCCGGTGGAACTTTGTTATACCATTTTTTTTGCTCGCTTTTAACAGTTTGTTATCAAACTTTTGTTTTAAAAATGTTGTAGAATTAGCATTGTGAAATGAAAGCCTCTAGTATTTTAGTCATTCAGAGTGTGCAACCTTTCCAATTGGCTATGGAGCTTTTTACAAAAACAAGGGAACTAGTACGTACTAAATGTTCTTAGGAGCGAGATGGTATCGCTGATAAATTATGTAAAGAAATTTGTTCTTTTATACGGGTTGTCGCTAAAATGTTGTTCACGGCATTGACAATAAACGTTGCATACTATACTATTCATAATAAACAGAATTGAATAGTACAGTAGCAAGCCTACCTATGTAGTGAAAAATTATCAATTTGGCGTGGAAGAATCTAAGTATGCAAATTAATAATCTGGTAATCACATATTCCTTTGAACAAGATGCATTTGCATTATCATCATGACATGTCATTTTTAGGTAATTATTCAGATAACGTTAAAAATTAGATCAATAATATCTTCCAGTGCACAAATCGGCATCATTTATAAAATTTAAAATAATGAATTAGTAGATGAATATTTTTTCGGAGCTCTCTTTTGTGATTTACAAGATCTTAGAAAATATATGGTTAGGTAAAAGATTAAGCGCAAAAGTAGTTTTTTTTTTTTTTTTTTTAAATAACCAATATTCCAGATATATTACAAAGAACAAAGTTTGGCAACAAACTTAGTTGCAGTTTAAGGGTACAACTTTATATTTTTTTTATTGGATGTGAATTTTGACAAATTCACCATTGGATTACATTTTCTTAGTATATTCTCCGTGCTTACAAAATTTCAAGAAAATTAAAGATGAATAGGATATATCATCAATCATATGTTTAAATTTCAAATTTTTGTAATATAAAATTATACATAAAAAATAAGTTTATGAATTGAATAGTAAATAACATCCAATTGACATAAAATTTGAAATGTGTGTTAAGCATATAAACAACATATAATCTAATGGTTAGATTTTTAAAACATGTAGTTATATTAATTCTTTTAATTAAAGTTGTAGTCTTAGGCTACAACAAAGTTTGTAGTCAAACTTTGTCTTATTAAAAATAGGACAAAATTTAGGTACAGGACCTTAGGTGCTATTTCTTAAGTAGTCAAACTTTGTCTTATTAAAAATAAGATAAAATTTAGGTACAGTACCTTAGGTGCTGTTCCTTAGGTTCTTCTCTTAAAATTCAGTCATGTGGCTACTTAACTAAAAAATACACTTCCATCCCATGAGAAAAAATCTATATGGCAGAATCTTAAAATGGGAATCTAAAGAACTGCACCTAAATACTGTACAACTTTAATTCTTTTAATTAAAGTTGTAGTCTTAGGCTACAACAAAGTTTGTAATCAAACTTTATCTTATTAAAAATAGGACAAAATTTAGGTACAAGACCTTAGATGTTGTTACTTAAGTAGTCAAACTTTGTCTTATTAAAAATAAGATAAAATTTAGGTACAGTACCTTAGATGCTGTTCCTTAGGTTCTTCTCTTAAGATTCAGTCATGTGGCTACTTAACTAAAAAATACAGTTTCATCCCATGAGAAAAAATCTATATGGCAAAATCTTAAAATGGGAACCTAAGGAACTGCACCTAAGTACTGTACAACTTTAATTCTTTTAATTAAAGTTGTAGTCTTAGGCTACAACAAAGTTTATAGTCAAACTTTGTCTTATTAAAAATAGGACAAAATTTAAGTATAGGACCTTAGGTGCTGTTCCTTAAGTAGTCAAACTTTGTCTTATTAAAAATAAGATAAAATTTAGGTACAATATCTTAGGTGCTGTTCCTTAGGTTCTTCTCTTAAGATTCAGTCATGTTGCTACTTAACTAAAAAATACACTTCCGTACCATGAGAAAAAATCTATATAGCAGAATCTTAAAATGGGAACCTAAGGAACTGCACCTAAGTACTGTACCTAAGTCTTGCTCTTAAAAATATTACTTTTATTTGGGGGGTAACCGACTTTATTACTGTTGTTGTTGTTGTTGTTGTTGTTGTAGGGATGAAGGGCTCAGGAATGTATATTGGGCCGTGGGCCTTGTCCGAGGACATTTAGTAATACGAGGACAGTTAGACATTAGCTAAAACATACAAATTAGTAGGGTATGGAAGGATTTTGGCCATAAAGGTTTAGTAAGGCTATTCGAGGAGAAATGTCTCCTCAGCCAAGCAAAGTAGAGGTCAGAAGTTTGGTCTGCCATCGAGAGCTACGCTCTGGACGATTCTACTGGTAAGGATAAACATCAGGAGGGAATAGGACAGAGGGAAGCTAAGAAATATCTAAGAGAAATCTGCTACCACCGTATTAAAAACTCTGTAGCTAACTCTCTGGTCACATTAATGTGGAGGTGATACTTGAACAGTGATATTCAGCCTTACAGCTATCCCCAAGGACTTCAGGAAGATGCTGATGGGACAAGGATAAAAGCTAGTAACTTGATTTACACATGGAGGGTTGAGATGAAGCAAAACAGGGTAATATAAAGAAGAAAGATCCCAATTACAAGAAGATCATTTGAGAATCTGTAGAAAAACAGTGTAGCACTAAGAGCTGTAATTGTAATCAAGTCAAAGAGAAATATATTCAAGAACTACTCTCCTCGAACTTTGCCAAGGAAGGATTTCTTTGCATAAAACCTGTTTTTCTTTGTTTTATTTCCATCTTTAATCCATTGTGAGCATTGTCCAATTCATTTAAACCTAGTTTTTTGCTCACTCTCTACAAATTCTTTGTATTGGGCTCTTTGGGCCTTAATCCTTTTACCTTTTGGGCTTAGGATCCAAAAATTGCCCTTACAATTATTATTATTATTATTATTATTATTATAATATAGATATTGGTCTCATTATTAAAAGAGGTGGAACTTTAATATTGTTAGGACATATGTGGAACATGTTATTAACAAATGTCATATAAAATTTGCTAATCTTTTGACAAAATGCATTTTACTTGTAACTGGGTAGATTTAGGATATGTTTAATACTTCAAGGAACAAGAGTTCAAGTCCAAGTATTGAAGCCATGCAAATCTGTCCAAGAATCAAGTGAAAAAGTATTGTTCATTAAAACTCGACAGATGTGTCTATCGAGATTTAATATTTGAATCTCGACAGATAGCTTGACAAATGTATCTATCGAGAATTACGAAATTCAGATTTTCAGATCTGTTTTTCACGCATATCCAAGCTATATGTTTAGGTTTTCTTTTCCACAACCCTAGACATATATAAGGATTATTTTAGGGGCCGTCTCACTTGATGCAAAGGTTTTATTCATGCATATTGTGACCGGAGACAATCTGCCTTAGTTCATCTTCCTCTTGAAGAAGTTGCTGTGTTTGTACGCCGTAGGATTTTGTGAACAATGAGCTTCTTGATTTTCATCGTGTGGATGAATTGAAGAACTTTGCAGCCAACATCTTTCTCAAGTTGGTGTGTTAGTCACGTACTAGGATTCGTGCATTGATTGGTTAGTCACGAACTTGGAGCCGTGCATGTTAAATTGACTTAATTAATTCACTTGGCTAATTAATTGGTTAATTTACTTAAAGGGTCAATACATTCTTGGCCTATCAAATAATATCAGAGCGAACACACTCTGATTAGGGTTAATCTTTGCTGTTTGATCCATTGACCCCTATTTGTCATGGATAGAGGACAATCTTTAATTATACCTCCTTTATTTAATGGCACTAACTATGCATACTAAAAAGTACATATGAGAGCTTTCTTGCAGTCTTTAGATGAGAAGATGTGGCAAGCTATGGAGATTAGCTGGACTAAGTCAAAGGAAGCGCCGACTGATTGGGATGATGCTAAGATCAAAGTGGCAAACTTCAACAGCAGAGCATTGAATGCCTTATTCAGTACAGTCACCAATGAGGAGTTCAAGAAGATATCCTCAACTAAAACTGCCAAAGAAGCATGGACTATTCTCCGACAACCTATGAGGGGACTAAGGCTATCAATGATTCAAAGCTTCAAAGGCTTACTATGAGCTTTGAAGAGATTAAGATGGAGGAGGATGAGTCGTTTGATGAGTTCTATGCCAAGCTGAAGGACATAGTGAACTCTGCCTTTAATCTTGGGGAAACCATTCTCGAACCTTGTAAGAAAGGTGCTTAGATCTCTACCAGAAAGATTTCATGCCAAGATCACTTCTATTGAGGAATCAAAGGACATTGATCAATTTCCTTTGATAGAACTGGTTGGCAACTTGCAAACCTATGAATTGAGTTTGTCTAGGATCAGGAAATCAAGGAAGAGCAAGAGCATGGCACTAAAGGCCAAAAGTAGTGACACCGATGAGTCTTCGGATGATGAAAATTTCAAAATGAAATCCTACATCACTAGGCAATTTAAAAAGTTCTTGAAGAATGCCAATGTGAAAAGATTTGACAAGGACTGAAAGCAATCCAATTCTTCACAGTTCAAGAGCCAAGAGAAAGGGAAGAAGGATGCTAGGGATGGCGGTCAATACACTGTTCCCTCCGGACCAAAGTGTTTCGGATGTCAAGGCTGTAAAGTTGTTATTTACAACTATGTTTTTTGTTGGCTTTTATTCCGTGCCAAATTTGATTGTAATTATTATCAATCGTTTATACCCTGTATTTGTTGTGGGATTTGTTGTAAGGGTTGTGTGATAGAGAGTGTGTGAAGACTCAAGCATTTGGAGGCTGAAGGATTCTCGCGGGTATGTCGCGACCTAGCTTCCCGCGAAGTGAAGCATGTGCCCTGCACGTGCTGGAATGCGAAGAGTCAGGCCAGGTGGAGACAGCTGTCTCTCGCGGGTAAGGCCTTCCCGCGAGACACCCGCGAGACAAACTGTTCTGCCAGCCTGTACTGACTGACTCACACATTTTGCACCTATCCTATATATACCCTCATTACCCACAAATGTTGAGGAATGCTTCAAAGAGAAAACCCTAGCCAAACACATTAGGAATTAGAGATTGTCATCCCCACCTTTCTCTATACACTTGCTTGTGGTATCTCCTCAACCCTTCCCTCTCCATTTCCATACCATTGAGAGGTTGATAGCCCAAACACTTACCACACCCTTTGAGAGTGTTGAGTGACGTTTTGGTGCTGCTGGGAAGCATTGGAAGAAGCCTGGAATGGCAGATGCAACATGGAGCTTGTTACGGGATCCGGGGTGCTAGACAAGACACAGTTCCGAGAATCCTTGTTGGAGTAGGAGCTTGGAGGGCTTAGGTACATCGGGTAGATTAGGCTTGGAGGGTCTCTTGCTAACCCATGTATCCCAACTAATTGTCTAATGGATCGATTTCCGCTTGGAGGGCGGCAGAGAGGTTTTTCGCCGAGTTCTTCGGTTTCCTCTTTGAGAACACGTCTCGGTGTTTTCTGTGTTTGCATCCTTCTTCCCTACTCTTGTTTAATTCCATTATACTTCTGTGTTGCTTAGTTTATGGATTTGAGTAGCTTACCTATTCATCCGCTCGCTTTTACACTATTCCGCACTTTGTATTAAAGTTGTGTAAAATCTATCGAGCCGTAATTTTAATTGGGGGGTCTAAACAGCTCTTGTGTTTTCAACACATTTTCGAGCTTTCAATTGGTATCAGAGCGGGTACACTTGTTGTGGTTTAAATACCTTAGTGTGATCCTTAACCCTTTTTGAGATGGACCGGTCTCAATCGCTCAATGTTCCACCATTTTTTGATGGGAACAATTATGCATTCTGGAAAGTCAGAATGAGAGCATTTTTATGTTCTATGGATGATACTGTGTGGGATGCGGTTGAGATAGGCTGGACTAAGCTGAAGGATCCTAAGTCCACTTGGGATAAGGCAGCTCTCGCAGCCGCAAATGCTAATAGTAGAGCTTTAAATGCTATTTTCTGTGGTGTGTCTCCTGATGAATTCCACAGGATCTCTCATATGACGGTAGCCAAGGAAGCTTGGAAGATTTTGGAGACAACATATGAGGGTACGAAGAAAGTTAAGGACACAAAGCTTCAGATGCTTACCACCAAATTTGAAGAGCTCAAGATGGGGGATGATGAACCATTTGATTCATTCTATGGGAAGCTCAATGAAATTGTAATTGCTAAATTCAATCTTGGGGAGAAGATTGAAGAGACTAAGGTGGTGAGAAAAATTTTGAGGTCCTTACCGAAGAGCTTTCGGGCAAAAGTCACAGCCATAGAGGAAAGCAAGGATTTGGATGAAATTAAGATCCAAGAGCTCATTGGATCACTCCAAATGTATGAGCTTGGACTGCCTTCCCACAAGACGAGTAAATCGCTTGCCCTTAAAACCATCACCGAAAGAATGGATGATCCTTCCGAAGAAGATGGAGTGGAGAAGGAAGTAGTATACCTTGCGAAAAACTTCCGAAAATTTCTGAAGATAAAGAACAGTGGAAAACCATTCAACAGAGGAAATTTTTCATCTTCAAGAGGTGATAGGAAAGAGTTTACAAGGAAAGAAGGGAGGGAGTTTCAACCTTCTTCAGACATTGTATGCTATGAGTGCAATGGCCATGGACATCTAAAGAAGGAGTGTCCAAATTTTCTGAGGGGAAAAGGCAAAGCTTATGCCACGACGCTTAGTGATTCAGACTCCTCTGATTCTGACTCAGAAGAGAGCTGTGACGGAGAGGGAAACTACTCCGCCTTCATGACCATTGCTCATATGGAGTCATCAGAGGATTTGGGTGCACTTGTGAAGGAGCTTGGTGAGCATTCTGATTCAGAGTCTATTAGGATTGTGGAAGAATCAGATGTTGAAGAATAAGAGAATACAGCTAATCTTCAAGAAAATTACTCCTTACTACTTGAGAAGTCGGGAGAGTATACCAGAGTAGCCAAGGCAGCTGTAAGGAAAATGAAGAAAGCTGAGGAAGATTACAGAAGTCTCTTGGTCAGATATAAAGAGGCTAAGTGTGAGATTGAGACACTAAATGGCGAGTTGTCTGAAGCCTATACGAAGGTGAGGTTTCTTGAGCAAGAGGTAGTGCAAGCTCATGCCAAGATAGAGAGAGTCTCATCCCAGAAGTTAGATGATGTTATCTCATCTCAAAAACCTTCTTCAAACAAGTCCGGGTTGGGATACACCGGAGGAAGCAGCTCATCAGTCAAAGTCACCAAAGAAGTAAAGTTTGTGAAGGCAAACGAGACGGTTGTAGAAGAGCCCATTCTTGAGAAAGTTGAGGACGTGAAGAAGAAGAATGTGGCTGAGCAACGAATGGTGAATAAGCCCCGAAATCAATCTGTGGTTAAACATGAAACCAGAGGAAGATCTTTCCCAAGATCACAACGGGGTCCTAGAACGGATTATGTGTGTCATTACTGCGGACTGCAAGGACATACCAAACCCAACTGTCAAAAGCTGAGATCAGACAACAATGCAAGCGCACCTCGGTCACGAGGAAGGAGAAATGACATGAGGTCTTGGGGTGGTGAACAACCGAGAAGTCAAAACCGTGATCCTGGTATGATGGACGTGATGAAAATGATCGGTGCCTTCACCACTTGCTTGGAGAGTTTCACCAGAAGGTTTGACAGTCCAAATTCTCGTACCCAATCCGTTAAGGATATCACCTCAAACGCACGTGACGTGTGGGTGAAGAGGGGTACTCATGCATAAGCATTATAACATGTCCACGCATAAATTCTTTCAATGTCTAGGGACATTTGCTGTTGCATCTTTTCATGCATTGCTTTCTTTTTACTGTTGTTATTTTGTCTGGTTGGTTTGTACCAGTTGTTTTTGTCGATCTTTCTTTTCTTGTTCTGCTTTGGGTGTGTTCAAAAAAAAAAAAAAAAAAACTCATAAAAAAAAATAGAAAATCCAAAAAGTTTGATCACTTTGTTGAGTTTTGTCTCAAAGCATGTTTTGCCTTGTACCTTTGTACTTATGGCTTTGTGCATTTAACGAGCTTAGCTTGTCTCTCATGCACTCATATCATTGTGGAAGAAATTCTGAAATCTATGTGACTGTTGTAAATAGATCTTCAACCTTGTCATGAATGATTAGTGAATGGTTTTGTTGATCTTGAGACATGCATAGACTCATGCCTATATATCTTCCCACTTTTATTTTTTTGCTTAAAAGAGCTCTCTAAATGTAAATCTCCAAATGAAAAGAGATATAGAGCTGTAAAAGCCTGTCGCACAAACTAGTATTCAACTAGGAAAAAGGGAAAGCGACCAAAATAAAATGTATGATGCCCAAAAAGCCAAAGGCTAACTCATCAATTAAAATATCAAAAATTTCAGGCATCTATCTCTAAATGAGATTTTCTTTGCTCAAAAGTTGCAAATGATATGTTGAATATGGAGCCAAATGAAAAGCTTCAATGAATTGTTATCAAGTACGTGTGGGAGGTCATATATGCATGTTTCTATAATTGAGATAGGTCACATAATCTAGTGCTAGTTGTGTATGCCTTGATTGAATTGATCATTGAAGATTCACATTGGACTAAGAACTATCTCATTTTTGATATCCACACATAACACACAAGTCTATGTTCAATGAATGTCATATTCATCTGTGTGATTGTACTTGATCAAATGTGTTTTCACATGCTCAATCTTTGTTTGATCAAACCCAAAAAGATTTTTGAGTGTTTTATTTGTTTTTGAAAGTGATTTTATACTTTCTTGTCTTGTGTTTTTGGTCAAAATGCATTTTTGTGTATTTCTTCAAAACACTGGTTCAGGGTTTGTTTCGCGAGAAGCTCGCGACTTAGAGCTTCCCGCGAAAAGGGGTTGAGGGAAATATTTTTTTTCTTCCTGTCACACAGAAACTTTCGCGACTGTATCGTGACTGTATCGCGACCAACAGCTTCTCGCGAAATGCTGTTTGGCTAAAAATTGGATTTTTCCAATTTCAGACAAAAGTTACCGCGACTGTCTCGCTATGGTCTCGCGACTTAGTGCTTCTCGCGAAAGTTTTGTGCTTCAGTGGCTCTTCTCGCGACTATTTCGCCACTCTCTAACCCGCGAAAAACGCGTGTTTTCAGTTTTTATATTGCTGATGTGACAGTTTTTCAAAACACAAAAACTTCCCTCGCTCAACCTCTCTCGAACCTTTTTCAACCCAAATCATTATTCCATTCAAACCCCTTCAATCCAAGCATTTTTTCTGCATTTTCTTCTTCAAGGTATGTTTGATAATCAATTCTTTTTAAGTTTTTGCTTAGATTATGCAGAATTTTTGTTAGGGTTTTGATATTTGGGGATTTTCGAAACTTTGGGTTAGTTTTCAAAATTGGGGGAATTTTTCTCAAATATTTTGATTGGGCTGTGTCCCATTTGTTGTTTCTGCATATGTGTTGGCCCCTTGTGGCATTTTATCATGTATTGAGGGTAGATTTTCCCATGTTCATGCATTATTCATGTTATATTTGTATTTGTGCATGCTAGGTGTTTGTCAAAATGTCCGAATGACATTTTTGTGCCAAATTGAAATCAAGTGATTTCAATCTATGTGTTCTCACTTGTTTGACCAATTTTCACTCCGTTTGGTCATTGATTGTGTGTTTCATACACTTTGCTCAAGTTGCATACTCTTGGCACACAACTAGGCACACTTAGGCACCCTCGTGCATCCCGTGCCGCACACACTCATCAGTACTTGCACACAGACACACACACATGCTCTGTCTTTCAGTTAGTTCAACTCTGTTTTGGGAACTAACTTGAATCTAATCAAGTTTTGTGTTCTGGTTTGTGTTTGTGCACCTTTTCTTTTCTGCTTTGTGAAATTGTGCAGATGTCTCCCACCAAGCATGCAGCTAAGAAGAAATCGACCTCAAAGCGAGCCCGAACTGATTCTGATCATTTCAAGTCTATAGAAGCTGATATGAAGTACAATGACTGCTACAAGGACAAGACGATCATCATGGAACGGGTAGTCCAGTTAGAGACTCTTGAGGGCACTTTCATCCCTGAAGTGTTCAAAGATAGAACTTGGACCAAGCTGCTAAACCCGACTGGAGTGGTCTATTCAGAGATTATCAGGGAGTTCTTCTCCAATGCCACTGTCAACGGAGAATGTATTGAGTGCTGGGTAAGACACAAGGAGTTTGTGATTACAAGAGAGAGCATCCAAGATTTTTTGGAAACTCGTCCTCCATCTCAGCCAATCACAGTTGCATATGAGGACAGAATGGGTTCTACTGCTGAGATGATTACACTCCTTGGTGGTGAACCGAAGAAATCATCCATGAACACCATCAAGTTCTCTCCAGAAATGAGGACACTAAGCTATGTGATGATTCACAATCTGTATCCGGTCACCAATCTCACCACTCTATCTGCTCCGAGAACAAGATTCCTGTATGATCTCTTTACACATAAGGAGATTGACATTTGTGGCCATATCATGCATGTCCTGAAGAAGAGCATCACAAAGCAGAATTCACGGACTGTGATGCCGTTCCCCTCCTTGATCATGGGATTGATTGCCAAGGCAAAGCTCAAGCTACCCAGTGGTCTCACAGTTGTTCAGAGGGACTACCCCATTGGTGGTCATACACTGACTAGGAGCACTGCACACATCAAGGGTTCTAAGACCGGTGTGCATACCATACCGCCACCACGACGGGTTCAGCAGGATGAAGGTGAAGATACAAAGGAGGAGATTGATAGGTTCACCTCGACTCCAGAGCCCTCTGCACAGCCATCATCTTCGACTCCACCACAAGGCTTAAGCAAACTTGATCAGTTGCTTGCTAAGATGGATCAGATGTCTACAGTGCTTGACTCCCATGTGCAGTACACCGCGGACCAATTTGCATACCTTCAAGGACAGATCACCGCGCTCTCTTCCCAAATACAAGACTTATCTATGGAGCAAGGCACGGATTCAGAGTCAAATCAATTCTAACCCTTTGGCCATTCCGGTCAAAAAGGGGGAGAAAATTTTAAGGGGTAGCTGGAGAAGAGCTTGCACAGCGTTAGGGGGAGCATAGTCTAGAAACTTAGTAACATTGGTTATTGGTTTTTCAGACGGTTTTTATTCAGTATCATTTAGTCTTTATAACTGTTTTACGGTCTTTGTTTTAAAACTTTGATACTATGTTTTATTTAAGTATTATTTCAGATGTTTCTTTTGTGATATTCTCTATGCTTTGTAGCATACTTTGCATGTACCCATGTTGCTTTTGTAAGCTTTAAGGGTTTGTTTCATTGCTTATTGTTTGTAGGCTTTTATGGTTTGTGCCATGTGTTGAGGTTCAAAATAATTAAATATCCATAAATAAGCCCAAAGAGATGGAAAAGACATTGGGCCCATTTCACACAAAAAAGAAGAGAGAAATGATAAAGGGTGGGCTCTCATAATAAAGGAAAAAAGAGAAGAAAAGATAAAAAAGGGAAGAAGCCCAGAAGGACCTGATCTGGAGGTCCACGAAAAAGGCCCAAGAAAACAGGTAAAGTCAGCAAGCCAAAGGAAAAAGCCCAGAGGGCAGAATTGGGTCAGGACGTCCAGAAGCTCCCTAGGGGGAGAGGATCCCTGGACGCGCGAAGAGAAATTAAAACAGATTTGAAGAAAGAAAGGGGACAAAAGGCACGCGAGCCTTATGACCCAGACACGCAGTGGAAGTACAAGGCAAAATGCAGAAACTTGGTTCCAACCACTTGGAGAAAAAAGACAAGGAGAGGACCACTGGAAAAGCTGGAGCAAAAAGCCAAAAAGCCTCAGGACAGCCAACGGGGAAATCTGGAAATAGGACACTAGCTGGGAGACTTTCATCTGGTCGCAACAAAAAAGAGAGAAACTATGAAGAAAAGGAAAAGACATGATCCTGAAACAATCAGGCACGGGACAGACTTCAAGGGGCAAAAGGGAGAAATCATCAGTACCCCGGGAGCCCGAAACTGTGCTATAAAAGGAGGGAGGGATCCATGCTACAGGGAGGGGGGGGATTCAGAGAAAGATAGAGGATTCATTTACGTTTAGAGCATTTTAGAGCATTTACAAGTGTTTTCCTGAGGTCTCATAAAATTGTAAAAAAGGGACTCTGTAAACTGAAGAGAAAACAGGGGAATTTGTTCCCGGTATCCCAGAGATAGCCACTATAGTACACGCTCGGATTCAACAAGTTCAAACTTTGCAAGTCTTTGAAGCTTGAATAGCTATCAAAGTCTGTGACTTTTGAACCCAGTTGAACCTTGCATCATGTCCTAGTGAGCCATTGTAACCACAATTAGAGGAAACTAATGAAATACACCCCACTAATCAAGGGATCCCCAACGTGTTCGTTACATTATATTTCATTTACTGTACATTTCCTTACTGTTAATTTGTCATTCAATACGAATATGCTTTTTTGTTAGCTATTTTCTATTGTAGGAAGTTTGTTCTGTGCACCAATCGGTTCTTAAAACAGCCCCTTTAGCTGCGGAGAACTGATCCCAGTCCACCAAAAATATCTCACACGGCCCAGGATCCTTGGGCCATAGTGCTAAAAAAAAGGCACTCACACATTTTGGCGACTCCGCTGGGGACTGGGTAAAGAAAAGGGAAGAAGCAATCCCTTCGCAGAACATGCCTCCAAGACAAAGGAACAGTAAGGGTGCTAATATGCCACCCACGGCCTCTGAGCCCGTGGGAGAAAATGAAGTGGCCTCCAGACAAAGAGGCGAGGTGCCCCTAGCAGAGCACGAAGCAGTATCAGAACAGAGGAATGCAAGACAGGGGCTAGACCCTGTAGCTCAGATGACTGCAATGTTGAAAGATTTGCAACAAGAAGTTCGCCTTCTTAAAGAAGGCAAGACACAGGAAGTCAGAGACAATGCCCCCCATGTGGGCAACCAAGACGGAACCCAGCCAGAGGGAGGGTCAGCAGTGGGAGGAGGAACTAACCCCCAATACCTAACACTGGCAGATGTCAGTGCCCTCCTGGAGCAAGAAAGGGAAAAACTTTCTGGGACCCCCAAGCAATTTTCTCGGGATCCCCCATTCCCACCAGAACTCCTTGGTAAGCCGTACCCCAAGGGATATGAGCCACCAAAGTTCCATCCTTTTGATGGAAGGAATGGAAGTGCAGTAGAGCACGTGAGTAGGTTTGTCCACACTATGGGTCCCTACGCAGGAGACCGGGAGCTGTGCCTAAGAGAGTTTGCTAAGTCCCTAGTGGACAGAGCATACACTTGGTACACCACACTAAGACCTGGGTCCATTAAGACCTGGGACGAAATGATGGAAAGATTTTGTGCAAAATATTATCCTGGTGAGGACAAGGTCACTTTCCAAAGCCTTCAGATGGTGAGGCAGAGGCCTGGAGAGGATCCGGTCCAGTTCATCAAAAGATTTGAAGATGTGTCCCTAGACTGTTATGGGGACCATGAAGAAAAAGAGCTCGTTGAGACTTGCATCTCTAACATGCTTTTCGATTACAGACTCAACCTCGAAAATTTATGTATTACACAGTTCGCTGACCTGTTACAAAGAACAAGAAGGACAGCACAAACTATGAGGGCAAAGAGGGTGCCAGCGTCCCAAGCTATGACAGCATCGGTAGGAGAAAAAAGGAAGAGGCCTGATGGAAAAACATTCGAGGAACCACCGGTGATCCCATGTACTGAAGAAGAATTAAACCATGTCCTGGACAAATGGATTGGGGATGGAGTGGTTAGGCCGTTCACTGTGTCCAGGCCACCAACCGAGGAAGAAAGAAAAAATCCTTTGTTTTGCAGGATACATAACTATGTTAAGCATTCCACCAAGGATTGCTGGACCCTCCGCAGGCTTTTTCACAGGAAGCTGAGAGAAGGAACCTTGGAGCTCACCCAGAAGGAACCAGAAGTACAAAGGAACCCCCTGCCCAACCACAAAGGAAAGGGGGTGGTAGCTGTGGTAATCCATGGGAACCCGGCAGAACCAGAAGAGCCAGAAAGATCCTTCCACCCAAACACAGTCAGGACCCTCCAGAAGAATCCCAAATTCAGATCACTATTCAATCAGCTGGGATTTGGACCAGAAGCGAGGAGGGTGGCCACGGAATCTCTCATGACCATAGCAGCAGATTCAGGAATGGAATGTTTCACAGCAGAATCACATGCCAGTCGAGCTTTCCTGGAGACAACCAATGCCATAACTTTCACTGATGAAGACATGGAGGTTGAGCATCCAGACCATCGTAGACCTCTCTACCTAATGGCCACCATAAATGGTGTCCAAATCAGGAGAGCACTAGTAGACACAGGGGCATCACTCAACCTCATAGCCCTGAGTACCTTGTAAGCCGTGGGCTTAGCTGGAAGGAGGATCCTGGGGGCTCCCATGGAGATAACCGGATTTGGAGGATCAGCAGAATCAACCGAAGGATATATACAGCTAGCCCTAAGGGTGGGGCCAATAGTAGCCTTGACCAGATTTCATGTAATCAACTCAGAGGTGTCCTACCATGTACTACTAGGACGGCCATGGCTCCATAAGCACCGCCTTATACCATCCACGTACCATCAGTGTGTTAAAGGGAGATTGAATGGGAGGCCTGTAAGGATCCCTGCCAACCACAACCCTTTCAGCCAAGGGGAAGTAAACTTTGTAGAAACAATGTTCTATGATGAGCTAGAACCTGATGATGAGAGTCCCATGCCAGGGACCCCAGGAACACCCGTCTTAGAAAAGGAAGAAGGAGGAGGTACCCATGACTTGAGGGACCTCCTGAAGAGAAAAAGGCAAAAGAAGGAGCCCAGCACCTCAGGATCCCGAGAGTGTGTAGTAGTACGGGAACCCGGGGGAAGATTAATATACCGCTTGTGAAGGTGCGCGGGGCCTGAGTGCATCGTGCAGGAAGGTCCCGGACCACCAGAATGTATGATCGCCTAAGAGGAAGTCCCAGAGGAACCAGTTAAAGAGACACAAATCCAGCCTGAGGAAGAATTGCAGGAAGTAAACTTGGGGGCTGAGCTGGGATCCCAGAAGCCTGTTTTCATCAGTAGCCAATTAGCAACACAAGAAAAAGGGCCACTGGTGGCTTTGCTTAAAGAATACACAGATGTGTTTGCATGGACCTATGATGAGATGCCTGGTCTGGATCCTGGGCTAGTGGTCCATGCCCTCAATGTGGACCCAGGAGTTAGACCAGTAATCCAACCAGCCAGGGTCTTTCACACTGACATAGAAGCCCAGATAACTCAAGAGGTCAAGAAGCTGCTAGCAGCTGGTTTTATTAAGCCCATTCAGTACCCCAGATGGCTTTCTAACATAGTACCTGTGAAAAAAAAGAATGGCCAGATCCGTTGCTGTGTAGACTTCCGCAACCTGAATAAAGCATGTCCTAAAGACGAGTTCCCTCTCCCTAATATTGACCTCCTTGTGGATTCAGCTGCGGGAAGTTCTATGTTCTCATTCATGGACGGGTATAGTGGGTACAACCAGATTCGTATGGCTGCCAAGGATGCCGAGAAGACAGCATTCAGGACACCAATCGGAAATTTTTATTACACTGTGATGCCTTTTGGCCTCAAAAATGCAGGAGCCACATACCAGCGAACCATGACAGCCATTTTCCATGATATGATGCATGAGGAAATGGAAGACTATGTGGATGATATCGTGGTCAAGTCAAAAACTAGGACAGGACACCTTCAGGTACTTGAACGAGTTTTCAAAAGATGCAGAGAATACAAGCTACGCATGAACCCCATGAAATGTGCCTTCGGAGTATCTGCAGGAAAGTTCCTTGGGTTCCTGGTACATCACAAAGGAATAAGTGTAGATCCAGCCAAAGCCGCAGCCATTGCCACAATGAAAAGGCCAACAACAGTGAAGGAGCTCAAGAGTTTCCTGGGAAGGGTCTCATACATTAGGAGATTCGTGCCAGGATTGGCTTCGGCCACAGGAGGATTGTCTAAGCTATTAAAAAAGGGAACTGAGTTCACCTGGGGAGCAGAACAACAGGAAGCCTTTCAAAGGGTCCAGCAGATCATGAATCATCTGCCCACTCTCCAGGCACCAGTACGCGGACGACCCCTGCTATTGTACTTGGCATCAAATGCCCAAGCAATAGGAGCCCTGCTGGCCCAAGAGGATGATGATGGGAACGAGCAACCTGTTTACTATGTAAGCAGAACACTCAAGGATGCCGAGACTCGGTATCCCAGGATAGAAAAAGCTTGCCTAGTAGTCATCTACGCATCACAGAGGCTGAAGAGATATTTCTCAGCTCACCAAATCCTTTTGGTGACTAAGTCACACCCCATAAAAGCACTCCTGCATCAGCCCCTCCTAACAGGAAGAATCGCACAGTGGCTGGTCCTGCTTTCTCAATATGACATAGGCCTGAGGACCCCCAAGGCTGTCAAGAGTCAAGCCATAGCTGACCTCCTGGCATAGTTCCCAGGGAAGGAGGAGAGCTCGCTAAGTGAAGAGATCCCAGGTGAGGTGGCAGTAGCGGAAATCCCAGGAAAGAAATGGACAATGAGATTCGATGGATCAGCTACAACAACCTCAAATGGGGTGGGAGTTGTACTGAGCTGTGAAAATGGGGACACCATACCTCTATCTTTCAAGCTTGGTTTTTCCTGCTCCAATAATGCAGCTGAGTATGAGGCGTACTTAACCGGACTAACTATAGCACTCAGTATTGGGGTGAAACACATGAGAGTACTGGGAGATTCCAATCTTGTAGTCTCACAGGTGAAAGGTGACTTTGCACTAAGAGAACAGAGTTTGGCAGCTTACAGGACATGGGCACAGAGGCTGGAGCAGGAATTCCTGACCTTTAGCATAGAATACATGCAGAGGAGTGAAAACAGGTTTGCAGATGCGCTTGCCACCCTGGGATCCCAAGTACCATTCAAAGGAAAAGACACCCTGGTCAGAATAGGAAGGCAGGAGCATTCCATCTTAAAAATCCTCCAACAGATATCCCCCGGAGAGTCCAAGCAGTGGGACTGGAGGAGCGAGGTAAAAGAAAAAATGAAAGAAACAGGATCCGGAGGAAGTGTCAAGGAGCTGAGGGACTACGCTCTGATAGAAGGAGAACTATACAGAAGACTGCCCGGAGGAATCCTATCTAGATGTATCAATGAGAAAGAGGGGAAGCTAAGATTGGAAGAGCTACATGCCCAAGTTTGTGGGACCTTAGAGAAGATCAGTCTATATAGGAGGATGCAGCGCATGGGGTACTACTGGCCAAATATGAACAAAGAAGCATCAACCATACAGGAAAAATGTCAAGAATGCCAATCCTCGGTGGACAAGGAAGAAAGCTATGCTGTATTTGTTACAGAAGATTGGAGGACTCCCTTCATGGAATACTTGGCGCAAGGGATCCTACCAACTGACAAGAAGACACTGGCCCACCAGCTCAAGAAGCTCACGATCAGATATTTCTTACAAAACGGGGTCCTATTCAAAAGGGGATACAGCGGAGATCCCCTAAGATGCCTGGGACCAAAGGAAGCCAGGGAAGTAGTCAGGGAGGTCCATTCTGGTGATTGTGAAAGCCACCCAGGAAAGAGGAGGCTCTATAAACAGCTACTACTGTTGGGGTACTACTGGCCAACAATGAAAAAGGACTCCGAGGAGGTGGTCAAAACCTGCCACGCATGTCAAGTCCTCGGAGATGCCATCCACACTCACCCAAACACGTTACAGGACATGACAACCCCATGGCCTTTCCACACTTGGGGGCTTGATCTCATAGGGCCTATAAATCCTCCATCCGGTGGTTACATATGGATCTTAGCAGCCACTGAATACTTTACAAAGTGGGTGGAGGCCATCCCCTTGAAAAAGGCCACTGGAGCAGCTGTAGCAAATTTCATTTGAGGCCATATCATTACAAGGTTTGGGATCCCCAAGAGGTTGATCAGTGATAACGGAACCCCATTCATAAATAAAGACATGAAGGGGTTAACTGAGGCTTACTACATCAAGCATGGAAGGTCTACACCCTACTACCCGCAAGGGAATGGCCAGGCAGAGGCCACTAATAGGGTGATATTGAAGATCCTTAAGAAAATGAAGCAAGAGTATGGGGGAAAATGGAGCGACCATCTGGCAGATGTACTTTGGGCATGCAGGAGCTCTATGAAAACAGCCACGGGATTCTCACCATTTTCCCTGGTCTATGGGACAGAAGCCATCAGCCCAGTAGAATTAATCGTTCCCACACCAAGAGTAGTGCTCGAAGAAAGTCAGAAGGACACCGAAGACACAAACAATGAGAGGAGATTAGCAGACCTAGAAGGAGTAGAGGAAGTAAGAGAGCTAGCCAGGAGAAGAAGCCAGAGGTACCAACAAAGGATGACAAGAGCATATGCACAAGCAGTACGCCCGAGGACTTTCACTAAAGGGCAGTTGGTACTAAGGACAGCAGAACATGTAAGAAGAAACCTACCGGGACCCTCCAAATTTGCCCCGAAGTGGGAAGGCCCCTACATCATCAGAGAGGCCCATGACGGTGGGTACTGCTACCTTACAAAGGAAGATGGGACAATCCTTACAGAGCCCATAAATGAGAAGTGACTGAAACAATACTACGCATGAGAAGAGAGAGGTCTCAGTACACTGGAACCCCTTTTTGCCAAGCTCTCCAACCTGCTAAGTGTTTCTTTTTTTTATATATATATATTATTGTTTAAGTAATTTTGCTCAAAAACTCGAGATAGAAGAACATTACATGATCCTTATTATCTTTGTTAAACTTGCTGTATCCCTTGAATGACATTTATGTTTTAAGAAATTTCTTCTTTTTTCTCAGTTGTTAAATCCTAAGTATCACAAAGTCCTAACACGGACGAAATTAGGGGAGGATGCCTGAAGAAATCTTCTTGCATAACCCAGGACCACCCCACAGATAAAACAGTTAAGTTTAAATACATGGTCTAGGATCCCAGGCATATACTGAGGATACCTAGCCCAGTACTTGAAAAAAAAAAAAAACCTGTCAAGATTCATGAGCTGGGACAAATAAAATGTATTGCCCAATGTACCCAGTTCAGTACTTGCGTAACCAAGAAGAAAAGGGAGGAGACCGGGGAAAATCTTTTGATGCATAACCCAGGATCACCCCACAGATAGCAAGAAAGCAGCTAAGTCTCAAATACATGGTCTAGGATCCCAGGCGTATACTGAGGATACCTAGCCCAGTACTTGGTAAAAAAAAAAGAAACCTGTCAAGATTCATGAGCTGGGACAAAAAAAAAATATATATATATTACCCAATGTACCCAGTTCAGTACTTGCGCAAAAAAAAAGAGAATGGGTACCTGACTGGAACCTACAACAAAGCTTGCGAGAATCACAGATCAGGACTCAGCAAAAAAAAAAAAAAAGAGGAGAGAGACAAGGAAAGAAGATCCACATGCCATTAAAAGGGATCAGGAGCAACACTTAGAAGCCATCATAAAACACCAATACATGGAAGCAGTCTCAAAGCAGACCTAAAAAAAAAAAAGAACCAGAAGCATTGTTCAATCAAAGAAATGAAAAAAAAAAACTTATACAACCCCAAATTGTCCATACATAAAAAAAAAAAAAGGGAAAAAACTAAGAAAGGAGGCCGGCCAACAAGGAGCCATCCGAAGGAAGAGCAAGGACAGCCGAAGAGGAAAGAACCTTCTGCCTTTTGACCTTCAGATCCTGCAAAGTCTTGTGAGCATGAGCCAAAGCTTCCTCAGCAGCAGCGATCTCAGCATCAATACCTTTAGAAGCTCGCCTCTGGAAAAGCACTTGGGCTAATGATCGCAGATACTCCAGCAAAAAGGACAGATTGAACTTGGCTTCCAAGAGATCCTGGACAACTCCCCTCCATTCCAAGAGCTTTTCCTCAGATAGAGAGTCTAGCGAAGAATCTCTCAATGAAATCAGCACAGCACACAGCAGCTCCATCAGGATGTTCCCCAAAAATGCTCATCCTCTAAAACCAAGGGTAAAGTCCCCATGACTTTTAAACAGCCCTTCTAGCAGTGGTAGGCCTTCCGCAGGCACAGAGAACCGCAGGAAGCTGCCATAGGAGGGCCCGAAATGGCAGAAGTGACTGGCAGGGAGGCTGTTGAACTCTAAAAGATCAAAGCGAGCCAAAAAGGTGGGAAGCCTTGAAGTAGGATCTGAAACAATCACCTCCGGAGCCTCCCCCACTGTTGCATCATCACCTGGAGTCCCAAAGGAACCTTCAACCCCCTGAACAGCATGAGGGCCAACAACCTGAGCAGATCCTACACCCCCCTCAGGAACCACAAGTTCAGGATCTTTGATATCAACTCCTGCAAAAAAAAAAAAAGAGGAAAGAGAAGGGGGGGGGACAGACTTAGCTTTTTCTTCTAAAGCAAAAAAAAAAAAGAGGAGGGGGAAAGAGAAAAATAAAGAACAAAAGAAGGCAGAAGAGAAACCAGTATCAGCCTCTTGAGGCGGGGTTCCCTCCTCTTGCTCCCCTGACCGCTTGAAGGACTCTGGGAAAGAGCACATGGCAAGTTGAAGAAAAGGTGAGGAAGCCTCAGCAAAACGGCTAAAAGAAGGCAGGGATACAGGGGGCTTCGCCATAAAAAAAAAAAAGAGAAGGGCAGAAGGAGAGAAAGAATGCGATAGAGACAATCAAACCTTCAGAATCATCTGATTCCAAAGAAGTAGCAGCACCAGAGGCAGATCTCGCAGTGGCTTGGCCTAAGAAAAAGGGGGAAAAGAAAAGGAAGAAACTCAGAAGGCTATATAAAAGAAGAGGTGCAAAAGAGACAAAGACTAAAAGGCTATGTAAAAGAAAGGAAGGGCTCACCTGTTTGCCCGGGTGATGATGCGCCTCCCAAAGTCCTTATGCTTAACCCAGTTTGAGGTAACACAGCCCTGACAGGACTGAGAATCTGTTCAAGCTGAGGACCTGGGGACGCGGGAAGCTTGGGAGCCTCAGGATCCTGGGCAGCTTGGACATCCTGCATTGGTTGCCCGATCTCCTCAGCTATGCCACCGCTGGGAGCCTCCTCCTCCCTACTCTGGAATGCAGCTGCAGCCATCTCCTCCTCCAAAGTCTCACCAACCACAGGGGGAGGAACCTCAACCTAAAAAAGAGAGAAGTGGAACAAAAAAAAAAGAGGGGAGAAAGACAGGGCATGAGCAACAAGGGCAGCACCGGTGTATAGCACTTGTGAAATGAATATGAAGAAAACCATACCACATCTTCACCAGAAGACTGGCTTCTACCCTTCATAGGGTCTAGCTTACGCTTGGACTGCAGGAAAGACAATCACTCATTAGTCAAAAGAAAAAAAAGGGAAAAGAAACAACAAAACTACAACCTAAAAGAGTAAAGAAGGAAAGAGGCCTTGCCCTTCTCTCTCTCTCAACAGGGTCTCCAGGTCTCTGTTGTTTACTACGGGTACGTCCAGAGGGTCTCGAGGAACCATGAACTGAAGGACTCACAGGAGCCTGGGGAAAAGAAGACTCTACCTTAGTCTTCACCCGGCCCCTTATGGCCAAGGGTTGCTCCACTTCCTTCTCCTCAGCAAGTATCAACTGTTTCTGAGATTTCCCAGTTTTCTTCTTCTTCTTTGACTTGGGGCCAACGTCCTCTACACTCTCTTCAGCCGCGGCCTCCTCCAACTTTTCCTGCTTGATAGTTTTCCCTTTACTTATGCCAACGGGAGTGCTAGCACTTACGGCCTCTACTGCCCCTTTCTTAAGTGGTACCCCAGTAGAAGCACCAACAACAAGGTCACACCCCAACCAGGCCTCTGGGAAATCTCGCGCATAAGTCACCCAACCTTCCCTAGAAGCATGCCATTCTGCGAAACCAGTTTTGCTGCTCACAGCAGTGGAAACAATACCAGCAGTAGGCAGGGACAGACGCCTGTTGGATGTTGGGGCGGAAGAAATACCAGGGTTGGGTACTCTCCCAATCGTCCCAGAACCAGCATAGTCAGCAAAGGACTTCTGAACCCTTCTCCAATAACCAGCATAGCCACTTGAGGCAAAAACTCCTCTCTGAGAGTTAGGCACTACAAATTGAGGACTCCGTCTCGACCAATAAGAAAAGGCCTGAAGTCTCATGAAGGGATCTGAGGAAGGAAGAGAAGGAACTATATCATTAAACACTGGGGGAATATCCTGATCAAAGCCAAACTGCCGAAATACTCGATGCGCCGAGTAATGGGTGTACCGTGGGCCAGTCGAAGAAAGCACAGGAAGCCAGGAAGGACTAATGCAAGCCAAATAGGCTAAGCTGCCTTCATCACCACTACGTAAATCAAAAGTGTTCCCTGTAGAAGTCAGAAAGGGAGATAACACAGAATTGCAAACAAAACCGGGGCCAAATTCCCGGGGGGAGCGCCAATTCAAATGGCCTGCTTGATCAAATAACTCAACCAAGTTAAGATTGCCACCTTTTAGACTCAGCCAACGAAAAATAATAGGAAGGCTGTCAGTAGAGCTACCACAAAGCCCTTTTACAACATCAGGGGATCCCTGAAACTTATCCTTCACAAACTTTAAATTCCTACATTTTGCTAAAGTAACTGAGGAACGATCCCACATAAATACCTGGAGAATGGTGCAATGAAGCGAAGAAGTAATAACATAGCAAGAATCACCCTCAGCCTCATCTCCATGAAGTTGATCCAATTGAGAATAAACATGGCCCAAAAACATGGGGGCTAGAGGATATTGAGCGCCCTGAGCCAACCTAATCGCCAAAGGGAAAAGAGTGCACTTGATTTCATACCCAGGGAACTCGCTGAACAGGAACTTGCTAAGCCAGAATGCAAGGAACCCGGCACGCCTGACTTCCTTATCCTTCTCACGCGAAAGAGTCATAACCCATCTACCCATCCCGGCCGGTTTCCCACCAGAAGAAGCAGTACGTCCCCCAAAGTGAGCAAATAATTTCTCTTCCACCTCAAGGTCCTTAGCAGAAAGCTTGATATCAAAGGGGTTTTCATCCCCAAGCACCGGAAGGAGAAGGTTATTGACCACATCCTCCAAGGTAACAGTCAGTTCACCAACGGAAAAGGAGAAAGTGTGTAGAGAAGGACACCAACGGCGCACCAAATGCCTAAGGCCTTTGGCATCTCTGAAACCCTCAAGATTCCTGGAGATAGCAACTGCCTTCAGGACGCCGGCACGCTCCAAGCGACCCACAAACTCCTTATCAGAAAGCTCGTTATCCACCCAAATGGGCCAGCCTTGGATCTTTCCAGCGACAAAATCGAAGAAGATGGGGACCGCTTCCCGAAGTCCCTGCCTGATTTGGAGATCAAAAACCTCCCTAGGGTCTGGAACTTGTGCGGAACCAGCAAAACCCGCTGGACCAGAGAATACCCAGGCGTGAGGAGATGGAGGGGTTTCACCATGGGACACCCGAAGAAAGAATAAGCTGGGAGTATACCAAGGGTCTCGCAAAGGAAAAGCAGGGCGACCGATGACAGACTCATCTTGCGCAGAACTAGAGGAGCCCTCCTCTTCAAAGGGACTAGGAGTACGCTCCTTCCTTTTTCGAGAAGAGGAAGAAGCCATTAAAGCAATGGGTATCTGGAAAGAAGAAGAGAAGATAGCGATGAGACTGTTTGAAAGAAAAGAAAAGGGCTGGAAATGGAAGACTCAGTTAGACAGAAAAAAAAGGATAAAAGAGAGAATACTAGAATGAGGGAATAAGAGCAGTTAGAGAAGGCAATGTGTGGAAAGACGCGCCAGTTGACAGGAATTAAATTTAAAAGGGAAGAAGTTATCAGCAGTTATTAATGAGTATTATGGGAAACGTAAAAGTAGGTGGTGGGAGTTTTATTTCAACTCAACTGCCACGTCCCACGAAAAAAGGAGGGGTTACAAAAAAAAGAGAGAGAAGAAGCCAGGATACTGAAGAAATGCAAGATCAGGATCCCCATGGAAAGATCAAAACAAGAGAGAATTCTGCAAAAAAAAAAAAACTCACGCATGGGCTGCAGGCAACCCATGAGCTCGGGGGGCTAAATGTTGAGGTTCAAAATAATTAAATATCCATAAATAAGCCCAAAGAGATGGAAAAGACATTGGGCCCATTTCACACAAAAAAGAAGAGAGAAATGATAAAGGGTGGGCTCTCATAATAAAGGAAAAAAGAGAAGAAAAGATAAAAAAGGGAAGAAGCCCAGAAGGACCTAATCTGGAGGTCCACGAAAAAGGCCCAAGAAAACAGGTAAAGTCAGCAAGCCAAAGGAAAAAGCCCAGAGGGCAGAATTGGGTCAGGACGTCCAGAAGCTCCCCAGGGGGAGAGGATCCCTGGACGCGCGAAGAGAAATTAAAACAGATTTGAAGAAAGAAAGGGGACAAAAGGCACGCGAGCCTTATGACCCAGACACGCAGTGGAAGTACAAGGCAAAATGCAGAAACTTGGTTCCAACCACTTGGAGAAAAAAGACAAGGAGAGGACCACTGGAAAAGCTGGAGCAAAAAGCCAAAAAGCCTCAGGATAGCCAACGGGGAAATCTGGAAATAGGACACTAGCTGGGAGACTTTCATCTGGTCGCAACAAAAAAGAGAGAAACTATGAAGAAAAGGAAAAGACATGATCCTGAAACAATCAGGCACGGGACAGACTTCAAGGGGCAAAAGGGAGAAATCATCAGTACCCCGGGAGCCCGAAACTGTGCTATAAAAGGAGGGAGGGATCCATGCTACAGGGAGGGGGGGGATTCAGAGAAAGATAGAGGATTCATTTACGTTTAGAGCATTTTAGAGCATTTACAAGTGTTTTCCTGAGGTCTCATAAAATTGTAAAAAAGGGACTCTGTAAACTGAAGAGAAAACGGGGGAATTTGTTCCCGGTATCCCAGAGATAGCCACTATAGTACACGCTCGGATTCAACAAGTTCAAATTTTGCAAGTCTTTGAAGCTTGAATAGCTATCAAAGTCTGTGACTTTTGAACCTAGTTGAACCTTGCATCATGTCCTAGTGAGCCATTGTAACCACAATTAGAGGAAACTAATGAAATACACCCCACTAATCAAGGGATCCCCAACGTGTTCGTTACATTATATTTCATTTACTGTACATTTCCTTACTGTTAATTTGTCATTCAATACGAATATGCTTTTTTGTTAGCTATTTTCTATTGTAGGAAGTTTGTTCTGTGCACCAATCGGTTCTTAAAACAGCCCCTTTAGCTGCGGAGAACTGATCCCAGTCCACCAAAAATATCTCACACGGCCCAGGATCCTTGGGCCATAGTGCTAAAAAAAAGGCACTCACACACCATGCATATGCAGTACATTGTTTATGCAGCCTTTCTACTTGTGTTATTGAAGTTTAATGTCATACATTTTACTTCAGTACATCACTCTTGTGCCCGTGTAGGATTGTTCCTAGATGCATATACGTTCTATGAATTGGTTGAGTGATGAACACTCTTGTGCCCTAGTAGGATTGTTCCTAGATGCAAATACTTCGAGTATTTTGCATTGATTGAGTGTTGGATTTGCAAATGGTACTCTTCAAATGAGCTTATCATCTTGCATATCCGGATGTTCATTCCTTGAGTGAATGAGCATAGTAATTGCTTGTGTATAGTGATTACTTGTTTGATCTTGCCATGATCTAGTGTTTCTATTTCATTTTGCTTGATCATGCTTTTATTGCTCCATATGCTTTTCAAGTTTTCTGCATACAATGATATTATTTTGTTGTTGTGTTTCAGGAGTTACTTGTTCATATGTTTCAAGAGCTTATCAGAATCTAGAATTACGTGTGAGTGAGTTTTGCCTTTGTTCCCAAACTCACGTTTAAGTCTAGAGTCTGTTTTAGGGTTTTGTCACGGAATAGCCAAAGGGGGAGATTGTAAAGTTGTTATTTACAACTATGTTTTTTGTTGGCTTTTATTCCGTGCCAAATTTGATTGTAATTATTATCCATCATTTATACCCTGTATTTGTTGTGGGATTTGTTGTAAGGGTTGTGTGATAGAGAGTGTGTGAAGACTCAAGCATTTAGAGGCTGAAGGATTCTCGCGGGTATGTCGCGACCTAACTTCCCGTGAAGTGAAGCATGTGCCCTGCACGTGCTGGAATGCGAAGAGTCAGGCCAGGTGGAGACAGTTGTCTCTCGCAAGTATCTCGCGGGTAAGGCCTTCCCGCGAGACACCCGCGAGACAAGCTGTTTTGCCAGCCTGTACTAACTGACTCACACATTTTGCACCTATCCTATATATACCCTCATTACCCACAAATGTTGAGGAATGCTTCAGAGAGAAAACCCTAGCCAAACACATTGGGAATTAGAGATTGTCATCCCCACCTTTCTCTATACACTTGCTTGTGGTATCTCCTCAACCCTTCCCTCTCCATTTCCATACCATTGAGAGGTTGATAGCCCAAACACTTACCACACCCTTTGAGAGTGTTGAGTGACGTTTTGGTGCTGCTGGGAAGCATTGGAAGAAGCCTGGAATGGCAGATGCAACATGGAGCTTGTTGCGGGATCCGGGGTGCTAGACAAGACACGGTTCCGAGAAGCCTTGTTGGAGTAGGAGCTTGGAGGGCTTAGGTACATCGGGTAGATTAGGCTTGGAGGGTCTCTTGCTAACCCATGTATCCCAACTGATTGTCTAGTGGATCGATTTCCGCTTGGAGGGCGACGGAGAGGTTTTTCGCCGAGTTCTTCGGTTTCCTCTTCGAGAACACGTTTCGGTGTTTTCTGTGTTTGCATCCTTCTTCCCTACTCTTGTTTAATTCCATTATACTGCTGTGTTGCTTAGTTTATGGATTAGAGTAGCTTACCTGTTCATCCGCTCGCTTTTACACTATTCCGCACTTTGTATTAAAGTTGTGTAAAATCTATCAAGCCGTAATTTTAATTTGGGGGTCTAAACAGCTCTTGTGTTTTCAACACATTTTCGAGCTTTCAAAGGCTTTGGACACATGAAACAAGAATGTCCAACTTATCTCAAGACCATTGGGAAAAGCAAAGCTCTAGCTGCTACCTTGAGTGACACCGAGCTTGAGGATGATTCAGATAATGATGACGAGGGAATCTTGAATTCCTTCATAGCCACTGTGAATCCTACTGAGGGGATTGTTGAAACAGTGGATGAAGAATAGAACTTGGTGGAGTGTAAGTTTGAGAAGATGGATGAACAGGATGACATCCATACAGCTTATGCAAAATTGTACAAGGTCTCTGAAAAGCATGAGAAATTGTATAGGCTGGCCACCAAGAAGCTAAGTGATGTGGAACTTGAACGAGAAGAAATCTCCACAAAGTTTGATGAAGCTAATCAGACCATTGGAGCCTTCTAGTTTGAGAATAATTTCTTGGCTGAGAAGACTAAGAAGCTTGAAGCGGAGCTGTTTCAAGTCAAATCTTAGTTGGAGAGGACTTCAAGTGCAAAGCTTGACGAGATGCTTAGCTTTCAAAAATCTGCTTCTGATCGAACCGTTTAGGGGTATGATTTCTCTTCCTCTAATATTGCTTCTTCTAGTACTACTGTGTTTGTTTCACCTGCTAATAATGTTGATTCTGAGAACAGTGATGTGAAAACTGTTTTGGCTAGTAAGAACATAGACAAGGGTAAATCTATCTTAGGAGCACCCCCTAAGCTTGAAAAGAAATAGACTAAAAACCTAGGACTAAGAAGGGTAATAACCAAAAGTCTAAGCAGAATAAGCAACATCTCTGTCATCACTGTAGAGCTACTGGACATTCTCGACCTAATTGCTATAAGTGGTTAACCACTCAACAAAACAATAGTATAGTCTCATCTGGAAACCAGAATCAGTTTCCATCCTCTTTTGCTCCTCTTGGAGATCTTCTTAAAGCCCTCATGTTCCTTTCAAACTTGAATGGTTTCAATTCTTCCCCCTCACTACCGGATCAAGGGTTCGCTAAACGGAAAAGTTCTTCCAAGGTGTGGAAGGAAAAAGGCTCAAAGTGAGTTAGTCACTTTTTCTCTTTCTCCCTCTATTTTTGTTTGAGCATTACTTGTGTGTTTTGTTTTCTCGTTTTGAGTCAGTCTAGTTTTATGCTATGCTTTGTTTAACATATTTTTGTTTGTTTGTTTTTAGTTTTGCTTTATTTTGCTTTTCATAAATTAAAAAAAAAAAATGAAAATCAGAAAAATACAAAAACAGTGTGTGTTTTGTGTACACTGGTACTTGTGTACCTTTGATGGCCATTGAAACAAAGTTTTCTAAACTTTGTATATTTTGTAACTTAGATGAGCATCTCTATGCACAACTAAGCAAGTAAGCTTTGTGACTCGTGTTTGTGATGACTAAGATTGAGTAATCTTTTGTACTTAACACTCATATCACTCTTTTTTACGGGAAAGACTAAAAAATCCTAAGACAAAGGCATAAATAACCATCTCACCACTAAAGCCCGCCAATTATAAATAACATTTGTATGCTTTGGCATAGCAAAATTGATGTTTAAGCTTAACATAATTGGGTATTTCTTCTCTCTCTTATATGCCTATACATGATATGCTCGAAAGAAAAAGAATATGCAAAGAAAAATCTAAAGCAAAAAGTATCAAAATGCTTTTAAATATGGTTGCAAGCGTGTTTCTAGGAGATGTGGGAGATATAGGATGTACCTCGAAGGTGATAGTCTCCATCAAGCAGTTATGATTGTGTGTGAGTTACATTGATTTTCTCATATCTAAAATTGTCATAACATGAAACACTTATGCACTCTTGCGATGTTATCACACACAACACGCAAATTCTTTGCTACTTTTAATACATGTGCAAGTACAATGTGATTTGGCATGTATTAATGTATGCTCACTAAACTGTCTTAACTCGTTTTTGAAATATAAAATTGGTTAGACTTGTTTAGTGTGTGTGTGTGTGTGTGTTTTGGATCTAAATGCTTTATATTTTTCTTGTTGAGAGATGTTTTTGAAAGATTAAAATGTTGTTTGGATCTTTGGTTGAGTAGTTTGCTTGATTGCATTCATTTGTGTGTTTTTGCCCTCCTTAGAAAACCTGTTTTTATCAAGCTCGACAGCTTCTCGACAGATCTCAATAGATAGCTATCTATTGAGACCTTTGGACTGTTTTTTCTCGATAGATCTTAACGCATCTTCAATCCATCGAAACTTTCTGGAATTTGTCTCGATAGATTCTCGACAGATTCTCGATCCATCGAGAAAGTTTCTGTTTAGCCGATAGATTCTCGATAGCTTCTCAATCCATTAAGGAATTTTGCCGTCGACAGATTCTCAACAGCACCTCGACAGATTCATTTGTCAAGAATTAGTGCTCGACAGATCCTCAATCCATCAAGACGCGTTTTCTATATATAGGTCCAATGCGATTTCAAACTTCATTTCTTCGATATCTCTCGACAATTTTGTGTCTTTTCACCTCCCATACACTTTTTTCTCTCTCTCTAAACCTCAAACCCAATTGATTTTCGGCCTAAAGTGATCTTCTTTTCACTGGTATGATCTTGTTTTCTCTCTTTCTTCATGCATTTCATACATTTAGATCTAGGTTTTGGGTTTTTGAAAATTTTTGGGGTTTTTCAAAATTGACGAGTTATTTTGTGAAATTTTTGGGTTGGGTTTTGATTAAATGATTCTATATGCTCATGCATTGCATCACATTTGCATTTTAACAATGTTTCATGTATTGTAGATGTGTGTTTTCTATGTTGGAACCTTATGTGCTAGTAGGTTTGGATTGGACTGAGCCCATGATGATATTCTTGTTGCATGTCACATGATCATGCATTATTCATGCATACGTACCATTCTTTTCTCTCTTTTTGGTATAACTGTTGATTGGAGCTTTTCTGTTTGTTTCTTTCTCTCTCCCTCTCTCTCGAACAGTTTACGCATGGCACCTAAGCTTAAATCCGCTCCATCCCATAACCCTCTTTGCTCTGAGGCATCATCTTCTGATCCTACCCCTCTTTCTGTCCGGTTCCGCAATGAAAAGGCCCAACAGGACTTCTCGGAGAACTTCTCCAAACGTGGCATTCATTCGAAACGCCACGTTATCCTATCGGACTTCTCCGATACTGCTCTACCCACTGTCATTCATAGTCGGGGATGGGAATCTCTATGTGAGATACCCATGAGTTATCCCACCGTAATCATACAGGAGTTCTACTCCAATATGCCCGGTTTCGATACCTTTATACCTTAGTTTGTTACACAAGTTCGAGGTATACGTATCGTAGTCACACAGGAGCTTATCTCCGATGTACTACACATTCCGAGAGTGGAGTTTCCTAACTACCTCGGTTGTCCTCGTCTGCGGACTGTGTCTAAAGACGAACTCTCGTCTCTCTTTTGTAAGACACCTTCATCTTGGGGTGACCGTCAAAACACCCCTTGCTCAGGCTTTGCAAAAGGTTCGAAGTTCCTGAATATGGTGATATATTTGTTTTACATCTCTTGTCTCAATATAATTCTATTACTAAGCCTCGTGCTCAATTTTTGTTATCCCTCATTGAGGATCTTACCATAGACTTCCCTTCTCACTTCATTCTCTCTCCCATCGATGTCTATAAAGATATGGCAACTCGTGATAAGCTTTTCTTCCCTTCTGCTATCACGAGGATCATTCGCCACTCCTCCGTCTCTTATCCTGAGTCTCCTCATTTCTCCATCATGGGTGCCATTAGCGCAGCGTCTGTTCGACGGAGTGAGGCCCAGCTTCGACCGAAGCGCCACGGACCGAGACGATGACTCCTCTAGCCCATTCCATTCCATCCACCTCTGCACCTTCTTCCTCTGCGGGTGGTGTGACTCTAGAGGCCATCATGGCACCGCTTGAGCGCATGGATGCTCGCCTTGACACTCTCAATGATGAGTTGTGTCAGGTGAACACCCATGTTGGTCGTATCGCACGATGACAAGCTGTTATGGGTGGCTTCACCGCGTCTCCATCTCCATCTCCACAAACTTCAGAGGACGAGGTCGATGATGATGAGGAGGAGGATGAGGATAAGGATGCTAGCTCTTCCGGCGATGAGGAAATGACTGCTTCTCAGTGACTTGCCCTTTGTCATTCGTGACAAAAAGGGAGAGTAGTTTTAGGTATAAGAGTAGTCATATACTTAGGGGGAGAGTTAGTATAGGACATTTTTGTCAGGGGGAGTGTTTTTATTTTTGAGGGATGTAGTGAGGACTTTATTTTTCTTTTCTTTTCTCTTTTTTAGATACATCATCTCTTGTACATTGGTCTTGTGACCACTTAGTGATAGCAAACATTGTATTCATTATTGATATATATTTGATGATGTTGTTATCACATGTCACCTATCTCTCCATGTGTTGTTTCTTTTTTCTCTTTATACACATGTTTCTTGTTTATATGTATGCAATCTTATATTTCTGTTTCACACTAAGATGCCGTAATGAGTTTTGTTTAAAGTGTTTCAGAAATACAGGTTGTCAAAATCTTCCATGCCATGAACTCTCTTCTTGCAAAGTTTTTCAAGAGTTTATGTTAGGGTAGATTTTATTGTATTTAACAAGTGATTATGAGTTGAGTGATTTATGACTTCTCTCATATTTCATTTGTTGGTTGTGGTTTTATCACGGATTGCTAAAGGGGGAGATTGTTAGGACATATGTGGAACATGTTATGAACATATGTCATATAGAATTGGCTAATCCTTTGACAAAACGCACTTTACTTGTAATTGGGTAGATCTAGGATGTGTTTAATACTTCAAGGAACAAAAGTTCAAGTCCAAGTATTGAAGCCATGCAATTTTGTCCAAGAATCAAGTGAAAAAGTGTTGTTCATTAAAGTTCGACAGATAGCTCGACAGATGTATCTATCAAGATTTAATATTTGAATCTCGACAAATAACTCAACAGATGTATCTATCAAGAATTATGAAATTCAGATTTCCAGATCTGTTTTTCACGCATATCTAAGCTATGTGTTTAGATTTTCTTTTCTCACAACCCTATACATATATAAGGATTATTTTAAGGGTCGTCTCACTTGATGCAAAGGTTTTATTCATGCATATTGTGACCAGAGACAATCTGCCCTAGTTCATCTTTCTCTTGAAGAAGCTGCTGCATTTGTACACCGTAGGGTTTTATGACCAAGGAGCTTCTTGATTTTCATCGTGTGGATGAACTGAAAAACTTTGCAGCCAACATCTTTCTCAAGTTGGTGTGTTAGTCACGTACTGGGATCCGTGCATTAATTGGTTAGTCACATACTTGGAGTCGTGCATTGAAATGAGAGACTGTCACTACATTACAAGTCTAATTGTGTATTGGGGTAAGGGTTCAACTGTAGGTTGGTATAAGATACTGGGATTACTTTACTTGTAACCACTTGTTTTGATAATAGTGGATTCTCGGGAGTGGTGACCTTAAATTCACCCGATGGGGTTTTGCCTTGGTAGTTTTCTCCATTCTTAAACAAATCACTTGTGTCAAATTTATTTTCCGCTGCATTTAACGTAATTGGTGATTTGTTTGTGCTACCATACTTATTGCATGTTAAATTGACTTAATTAATTCACTTGGCTAATTAATTGGTTAATTTATCCAATGAGTCAATACATTCTTGACCTATCAAATTTGAACTAAAAACTTATTCGCATGGCTTGGATTACTTAATTAATTGATGACAATATATATAAAATAGTCCCAACTCCCAATCATCCACCTCCCCTCTCCACTATCTCAAACATAGTCTTAATCATCATGCCTAAGCGCTGAAAGGAATCTGGGCTTGGAAAGAATTGCCTTGAAACACAAAAAGAATTGATCGGTGATTTAGCACTATAGATTCTCGTTAAAATTAAATGCAAAACTGACTTGGTTCAATTTCTATAAACAGAATACAAGATTTTCTACTAATATTTTCTAGTGGTGTGTAATGACAGTAGTGTAGTTGCTATAAGAATAATGCCCTTATTGGTAAGCACTCGATTGTTCTCACTGAAAAATGTGCCTATTGGTCCTATTCACTTTAGAGTATTAAATTCTCAATTATGTTTTGAACTGTTAAAGGTATATCATCCAAAGATTCTCTTTTTCCAAGGCTTGTAAAAAAAAATTGGAACAACATATTATAAACTAGAAGGGCTAGCAACTCCCCATAGAAATAAAAATAAAAAATAAAAAGAAGGGCTAACAAATAGCAATGTGGGAATATAACTTTGTTATGCTTTTTATAGATAGATGATGCATATGTTATGTAGTAAGCAATTCAAAGATGGTGGAAAAAGAAGATTTTTAGAGAATATATGTTCCCTTAGCATAAAAATCCAGCTTTTCCTTCATTAAGCCCATCCATATAGCTGATATTCCCTGGAACCCAAGTACCAGCATAGCAACCATGTTAGCTTGACGCACATCTGAAGCATTAATGTGATCAGGATATTGATACCATTCCCTGCCTAAAGGGTCTAATAATTTAGGGAGACTTTATCTCCAAGTCCACTGAATTTTATCACAAGAAATAGCTTGCATTGAATAGTATACAACTTTGGAATCTTTTTGATAGAGATTAAGCCTTAAGGAAGCGATACTAAGGCCACATTGAGAATATCTTCTAGGGCTGGGCTTGTCTTAAGTTTTCCTTTCTTTCTTTCCTAATTTCTAAGGAACCTATATATGCCATGGCTACCGTACTAAAGAGAGCAATTGGCACCATCATATCTGCCATTAAATACTGCTGCTTTCACTATCGAGACACCCACAAAATCAAGACCTTCAACAACTTCAACTACAACATCAACATGCCTAAGGGTCGACCCCTTTCTTTGCAGGTTCGCTTTCTTAACTCTTTTGTTTTCTGAGGTATCTCGCTGGCTTCAGCTTTTGCCATGATGTTGTTGTTGTATTTGTTATTTTCAACTAACCATGACATGAGTAGTTTCAGCCACCATAGCAATTTGCATGACATGACTTTATATGTGTTTCTCATACCAGACGAAAAGCAAGTAAAATTATTAAGTCTTCTTCTTTTTGCTGTTCTTCTTTCTCTCATAATAGCTTGATCTTCTTACTATATGGGTTTGGCAATACAAATCATGTTTCAATCTTTCATTTCATCAAAAGATCATGTCATCAGTTGGAATATGCGACGTATTCATTTGTCCTTGTTTTGTCCATGGGCTACAAAGAGAAAAGATTAGAATATAAACAAGAAGCCAAAAAGAAGAAACAAACAAAAACAAAAACAAAAACAAACAAAAAAAATCTAATTCAAGCAGAGAAAGTTATTGTATTGACCCTATTGTAAACTAAAAATGATATAAATCTGTGCTGCAATCACTATATGGTTTTACTAAACATGATACCAGCCATGAATTGGGTGATGAAATTAGGTTACCTATATATGTTGAATTCTTTAACGTTGTTACTATATTTTAACTTTTAAAGGGATGTACAAACTTTGTAAAAGATGTCATTTGAATTTACACATGTTAATGAATTCTTTACAGTTGATGCTGTCTTTTAACTTTTAGAATTTAGATCGGAATGTACAAATTTTGTAAAAGATACGTATCACCTAAATTTATACATGTCAATGAATTCTTTACTATTTTCATTGTCTTCTAACTTTTAAAATGGATGTACAAACTTTGTAAAAGATGTCACTTAAATTACATGTCAATGAATTCTTCAAATTCAGTCAGAAAATTAGAGGAGAACAAATCCGATCTCTTGAACTAACTTAAATCCCTACATCTTTTGATAAATTATTGTAGGTTCTCATTCCATGTCTCACTTTCATTCATGTTAATCCCCTTGAATCACAATAATATCTTTGTAATGTGCTTTGGTTATAATTTAAATAGTTGAAAAGACGATCTTCCCAGCCTTAGTGAAAAAAAGAATCTGCGGCAATTAGATTAATATGAAGCTTATATAGCTTTTCTTAATCCCTTTAATTTGTTGCCTACACATAACCGCCCTAAGTATAAAGGCCTTTAAAAGAACAAAGGGAACAATGGAATAAGAAGAAAGGAAAGAAACTGTGAATACTTCTGGAAGCAGCATCTGCAAATTGTGTTTGCCTTTTCTTTTTGGTGGGGTAATGTATGATAATATTATTTTTCCTTGGTGTTAAAACCGTGTTTGCTTTACAGACCGTGGAGCTCAAAGTAAGGATGTGCTGTACGGGCTGCGAAAGAGTAGTCAAAAATGCCATTCACAAACTTAGAGGTACATGCCTTTTAGTTTTTAACTTTACTTTCCCTTTCACAACTTGTACATGTAAGATCCATATATTTGTGTAGGTTACACGTGTTGTAAAAGGATGGTCTCATAGAATTGCTTCATGAGACACCTTATCTTGGTACTATTGCAATTAATAACATACTATATCTATGTATGTTTAGCTATTGGCCTTGTTATTGTCCATGTAATAACAATAATTATCTCATGCATAGATTATATGCAATAGGCGTCTCACAACTTTTGGATCCCATAATGCTTTAGACTCACAAATTGTGAGATACATGCAACATAGTCATTGCTTAGTCTAGGGTATCAAGTCATGGTTTTATAAGGACAATGTTGGATTCAGAGGAATTAATCAACTCTCTTGGGGTGCAATTAACTCTACCATAACCCTTTTGCCCAACACACACGGAGCTGAGCTACATAATTTTGGAATTTCAAATGTTTGCTAATTAGTGACATATAAAAATTTGTATTACATGCATGTATATATGGTTTGCATGTCAGGGATTGATTCAGTGGAGGTGAACCTAGAGATGGAAAAGGTAACCGTAGTCGGGTACGTTGATCGGAACAAGGTGCTGAAGGCGGTGAGGAGGGCTGGAAAGAGGGCTGAATTCTGGCCTTACCCTGAAATACCTTTGTACTTCACGTCCACCAATAACTATTTCAAAGACACAACTCATGAGTTCAAAGAGAGTTACAACTATTACAGGCATGGCTACAATATTGGGGACAGGCATGGCAACATTCCCATAAGTCATCGAGGAGATGACAAGGTCAGCAACATGTTTAACGATGATAACGTCAATGCGTGCTGCCTCATGTAATTGAAATATATATGAAGCATGCAAATGTATCAATGTACTATCATCATGATCATCATAATGTGTAATATTTATGTATCATATTTTATAAGAGGGGCATAATTTGTATGGTTTGGATGGAAAAAAAGATCCATCAATCTCTTTCGTGGTACTGTACAGTATGCAAAGCGCCTTGTTGCATTATGCTGATTGTATGTAGGAGTGGAGTGGGGAATATATTCAATGGAACAGTTCCAACTTCCAAGTACTTTTTTTTTTCATGCAATTGTTGTTTTCGTAATTTGCTTTCTACTGTGCCATTAGTATTGTTGCTTGGAAAATGCTAAAAGTACTACTATTTTTACTGTATAAAATTTACAAACTAATTTATTCATGAATTTAATTGGTGAATTTCAACTATATACCTAATAAATAAATATTTAATTTTTTTTAATAATTAGTAACATGTCAATTTGTAAGCTCTAAATAGAAAAATAGTAGTATCTTTAGGTATATAAAACATGGGATCAGGCTTTCCCCTACTCGTTGTCACAACAATCACCACACACACACACACACACACACACACATATATATATATATATATATATATAAATGAGATGAGTTCAAATTACACCTGGTATAACTATTTAGAGTTACACCTTTTTTAAACCGTTGGATTTAAGTAGATCCAACGGTTAAAAAATGACCATAATTATTACAAATATTCTTATTAAAATTTCATTAATTACCCTCATTTATTACATTTTAAACCTATTTATAAACCTAAAAATGTTTGACGTCTGACTCTCTCTCTCTGTTTCTCTCTCTCTCTCTATCTTCTCCACCATTGTTCCACCTCTACAGGTTGCCAGCAGAAGGCAAAAAAAAAAAATTTAAAAAAAATTAAAAAAATTAAAAAAAAAAAAAAACCAAGCTGAATAAGAAACCAAGCCCAATATCAAATATGATAATCTATGCATCGGAAGGGAATAAGAAAAAGAAACCAGAGGATACCAAATTGATCAAATATATGGGACGGTGAGGGTCCCCAATTGTTGACTTTCCCAGATTTTAATAATTCCAATTCATTCAAAGTTTCAATCTCAAATAAATAAATAAAATTTACTTAAAAAAATCATATTTACAAAAAAAAAAAAAAAAAAAGTTAAATGATGGATCATTGGCATTTTTGTTCATAATACGGAAAGAGAGAAAATGTTATTAAAGTGGTAGTGTATTTTAGATATAGACTATGGTATTAAAAGATCGTTAAATGCTTACCTTTCTTTTTCTTTTTGGGATAAATCATGCTCACCTTTGAACTTCAGGAAAGGATTCATGGATTGTTGTTGAAATTTTAGAGGAATCACAGCTTTTTGATCTGTTTGGGAATTATGTTTCTATAAGCTCTTATTATTCATGTACTTAGGAACCATTGTCAAGGCTCATTCTTTCATTTCGAGCATACGTTTATACTTGTCTACTGGTCTTGTCAAATGTTTACCTTTTATTTTCTAATAAAATAATCAAAGTAAGTTTTTTTTTTAGAGAGAGAACTATACTTTTTTGTGTTTTTTTAGGTTAAGAGATAGGTATAGAATGTAAAAAATAATGGATAATTAATGAGATATTAATCTGAATATTGTAATGAGTATCTTTTTTTTACGATTAAGTAATTTGAACTCATCTATCTATATATATATATATATATATATATATATATATGCTATGCTTTGCATTTATTTTTGAAGATGAAGAATTTGGGCTAGAGATGGGCCTGACGGTCATTTACTGTGGGCCGATAGTGGACGGGCCCATTACCTGCCAAATCTCTGAAGATGGATCCAATGTGAAATATCGGCATGCCCAAAGGCCATAAAGACCCTTGGTATGAGATACTTGTGTTCCACGTTTGATGAAAGAGTCCTATAAGGAAAGGATTCCGCAATCTACGTTCAAGAGGATTCCTATAAGGAAAAGACTTCTACTCCAAGAAAGAGAAGTCCACCCTCTACTACTATAAAAGCCCCAATACCCTCACAAATCGAGGTACGCATAATTTACCCTCTCTAGCACTCTAGAGTTGTGAGAATATTTTCTGACTTAACCTTCGGAGGGTATTTGGCCGGCACCACACCGGTGCTCTCTGTTAGGTTTTCCTTCTTTGTGTTGTGCAGGTTCACGTTCGAGCGCGTAGGTATCGTGTGGCTCACTGGTGAAATCTCGACTTCATCAGTTGGCGCCGTCTGTGGGAAACGTTAGTAGAGATCCAAAGCCATACTATCGTTTTTCAGACTTAAGGGTTGCATGGTACTCACTCGCTCGATGGCAACCACCAACGACGTTCAAGGAGACGAACCACCCACGACTGCCCTCGAGAGACAAGTTCGAACTCTCGCTGCCGCGGTGGAACGTCTCACCAAACAAAATAACGACTTAGAAGAACAGCTGCGTCAGAAGAATGCAGAACAGAACGACCAGCAAGAAGAGGAAGAAGGGACCAGCGCTGCAAGGAAAAACCAGGAGAGACCTGAAGGCAGCCATGCCCCAAGCAGACCAGAGAGGCAAAACTTAAGCATGTCGTCCCTCACGAACGCGACACCACCCCAAATTGCCGCAGAGATGCAGGCAATGAGGGAACAGATGGAGGTGATGATGAACGCACTCAAGGGACGAGTTTCTAGTGATCTAGACGATTTAGTCAACCGCACTAACTCGCCTTTCACTGTGGCCGTGAACGCCTTCCCCCTACCCTAGAAATTCCGCATGCCACATATAGAAAGCTACGATGGGGTGAAGGATCCTCTGGACCATCTAGAAACGTTCAAGACCCTGATGCACCTTCAGGGGATAGCTGACGAGATCATGTGTAGGGCCTTCCCCACAACACTCAAAGGCCCCGCAAGGATATGGTTCAGCCGACTGACGCCAAACTCTATCGGCACCTTCAAGGAGCTGAGTGCTCAGTTCACCACGCACTTCATTGGAGGGCACAGATACAAGAAGTCCACAGCTTGCCTAATGAGTATTAAGCAACGGGAGGACGAGACGCTGCGGGCCTATATAACGCGCTTTAATAAGGAAGCGCTCTCAATAGACGAAGCTGACGACAAAATACTGGTAGCAGCCTTCACGAACGGGTTACGAAAGGGTAAATTTCTATTCTCTTTATACAAGAACGACCCTAAAACCATGTCAGAAGTACTCTACAGGGCAACCAAATACATGAACGCAGAAGACGCATTGCAGGCTCGAGAGGATAAGCCAAGGAAGAGGGAATGACAGGAGGAAGGCCAAAGGGATCAAAGGTCGAAGAGGCTAAGAATAGACGACCGAAGAGTTAAGCGACGTTCTAAGCCACCCGGAGGGAGGTTCACGAGCTTCACCCCGTTGACGGCTCTGATAGATCAAGTCCTGATGCAAATCAAGGACGAGGGGGCTCTAACCTTCCCCGGGAAACTGAAATCAGATCCCAGCAAAAGATCAAGAGACAAATATTACCGTTTCCACCGCGACCATGGCCACGACACAGCAGAATGCTATGATTTGAAGCAGCAGATAGAAGCCCTTATTAGACAAGGGAAATTACAAAAGTTTGTAAGAAAAGAGAGGATGGACCAGCCACCTCAAGAGCATCAGCCCCGGAGGGATAATGAACGTCCTAGACCCCCAATCGGAGACCATAAGGATTATTGTGGGGGTACATCAACAACTGGGTCGTCCAAAAAAGCCCGAAAAACTTACCTCCGAATGATTCAGAATGTTCAGCTGACGGGCTCGGTACCAAAGATAGCACGGAGAGATAGCCCAATCGTCGGGTTCTCAGACGAAGATGCACGACGACTTCACCATCCGCATGACGACGCATTGGTTGTCACCCTACGAGTAGGAGAATATAACTTGCACTGAGTGCTGGTTGACAATGGCAGCTCGGCGGATATCCTATATTACCCTGCATTCCAGCAAATGATGATTGATAGGGAACGGCTGATACCAACGAATACCCCGCTGGTAGGGTTTGGAGGAACGAGAGTATTCCCATTAGGTGCGGTCACACTTTCGGTAACAGTGGGCGATTATCCTCAGCAGATCACTCGGGATGTGACATTCCTCGTAGTCAACTGCTCATCAGCATACAACGCCATCCTCGGACGGCCAACTCTCAACACCTGGAAGGCAGCTACCTCGACGTACCACCTGATGATTAAATTCCCCACGGAGTATGGGGTCGGCGAGTTGCGAGGGAATCAAGTGGCCGCTCGCGAGTGCTACATAGCCATGCTGGAGATGGATGACCACCAACACACCATGTGCATAGAAGAACAGCGGGTCGCAGCAGAACTAGTAGAAGAACTAGAAGAAGTAACTCTAGACGAGTCAAGACCCGGACGGACAACTAGAATTGGGACATTGGCCAGTCAACCCACACGACAGGCCATAACAACGTTCCTAAGGAATAATCAGGATGTTTTCGCTTGGAGCCACGAGGACATGCCGGGTATTGATCGCTCAGTCATAGTTCACAAGTTGAATGTGAACCCCACGTTTTCGCCCGTGAGACAGAAAAAGCGAGTATTCGCTGAAGAGCGAGACAAAGCAATAGCCGAGGAGGTTAGGAAGCTTCTCGAGGCAGATTTCATTCAGGAGGTATATTACCCCGACTGGTTAGCAAACGTAGTGATGGTCAAGAAAGCTACTGGGAAGTGGCGAATGTGTGTCGACTTCACGGACCTCAACAAGGCTTGCCCGAAGGACAGCTTCCCATTGCCTCGAATCGATACACTGGTAGACTCAACGGCAAGGCACCAACTCTTGAGCTTCATGGATGCCTTCTCCGGCTACAATCAAATCAAGATGGACGAGGCTGATCAGGAGAAGACCTCCTTCGTCACAAGTCAGGGACTATTTTGCTACAAAGTGATGCCATTTAGGCTAAAAAATGCGGGAGCAACCTACCAGAGGCTAATGAACAAAATGTTCGCGCACCAGATTGGGAGGAACGTGCAAGTGTATGTTGACGACATGCTTGTAAAAAGCATTCTGGAGCATGGCCACATGAAAGACCTACAGGAGACCTTCGACACTCTCCGATCGTATAACATGAAGTTAAATCCGAACAAGTGCGCATTCGGAGTAACGGCAGGAAAGTTCTTGGGGTTCATGGTTTCCCATAGAGGTATAGAGGTTAACCCAGAGAAGATTCGGGCCATCATGGAGTTAGAACCGCCGAAAACAATCAAGGATGTGCAGAGATTGAACGGAAAAATTGCAGCTCTGAATAGGTTCGTCTCAAAGGCGACGGACAAGTGTCTCCCATTCTTCCATACGTTAAGAAAGTCGTTCGTATGGACGGACGAATGCCAGAAAGCATTTGAGGACTTGAAGAAGTACCTGTCATCCCCACCGTTGCTCAGCCCATCTAAGCCTAAGGAAGTACTCTACCTCTATTTGGCAGTCTCGCAAGCGACAATCAGCGCGGCCCTAATTAGGGAGGAGGATGGATCACAGAAACCCGTCTACTTTATAAGTAGGGCGTTCCGGGGAGCGGAAGAAAGGTATCCCCAAATGGAGAAGTTGGCTTTCGCGCTAGTAATTGCGGCAAGGAAGCTCAAACCATACTTCCAGGCGCACACAGTAGTGGTCTTAATGGATCAACCCCTACGGAGAGCCATGAGTAGCCCGGAGACGGCAGGACGCATGGCCCTATGGACGGTGGAACTGAGTGAATTTGATATACAGTATCGTCCACGAAATGCAATTAAGGGACAAGCCGTCGCCGACTTCATCGCAGAATTTTCCAGGTCAGAAGGCGTGGGGGCAGACACAAAGGCTCAATGGAGCATCTACACGGACGGATCCTCAAACAGGCATGTAGGAGGTGCCGGTGTAGTAATCCATACCCCTGACGGAGATAAAATTGAATGCATGATTCGGCTGGACTTCCCTACAACCAACAATGAGGCCGAGTATGAAGCTTTGGTGGCAGGGCTAGACCTCGCGAAGGCAGCAGGTGCTGAATCCATGATCGTACACTGCGATTCCCAGGTAATAACAAGTCAGATCAATGGCATCTACAAATGCAAAAGTGAGAGGATGAGGAAGTACCTGGAAGAAGTAAAGAACCGGATCGGTAATCTCACAGTAAGATTCGTTCAAATCCCAAGGGAAGAGAACGAATGTGCCGACCGACTTGCGAAGGCAGCCTCGGCAGAGCCCATGCTCGTTCCCGAACAGGTATTGTCATTTGTACAACTCTTCTCACTTATTGATGACGGAACAAAAGTGCAGGAGTTGAATTCTGAAGATAGTTGGACTACGCCATTGATAGCATACCTGAAGATGGGTACACTACCCGACGGAAAAAACGATGCCAGGAAGCTGAAAGTCCAAGCCTCGCGATTTGTACTAATCAACGATATCTTATACAAAAGAGGGTTCTCACGTCCATACCTGAGGTGCCTGGGTCAAGAGGAAGCCGATTACGTAATGAGGGAAGTGCATGAGGGTGTCTGTGGAAACCATTCAGGGGCACGATCCTTAGTACACAAACTGATTAGAGCAGGGTACTACTGGCCAACAATGCAAAAAGATGCACAAGCATACGTCAAGACCTGCGACAAATGTCAGAGGTTCAGTAACCTGATCAGACAACCGACCGAGGAGCTGACACCTATGACGGCCCCTTGGCCGTTCGCCCAATGGGGACTAGACATCATGGGCCCCTTCCCAATAGCAGCAAGACAGCTAAAGTTTCTGGTAATTGGCATCGACTACTTCACCAAATGGGTGGAAGCAGAGGCTCTGGCCACTATCACGGAGAAGAACATCCGGAGTTTCGTTTGGAGAAATATTATATGCAGGTACGGGATACCCAGAGTGCTCGTCTCCGACAACGGAAAGCAATTCGATAACGGAGCGTTCAGGAGCTTTTGTTCAGAACTGGGGATCAAAAATCACTATTCGTCGCCCGCACACCCTCAAGCCAATGGGCAAGTAGAAGTCACGAACCGGTCCTTGCTGAAGATCATCAAGACTCGGCTCGAGGGGGCAAAGGGCATCTGGCCCGACGAACTGTCAAGCGTCTTGTGGGCATATCGAACAACGGCAAGAACACCCACTGGAGAAACACCGTTCAGACTGACGTACAGAAGTGAGGCCGTCATTCCAGCAGAGGTCGGGCTCACGAGCTATCGGGTAGAGAACTACGACAAGGATCACAACGAAGAGGCCTTGCGACTCCAGATGGATCTGATAGAGAGGTCCGGGCTACAGCAGAGCAGAGGTTGGCTAGGTACCAGGACCTCATGGCAAAATACTACAACTCCAATGTCAAACACAGGGACTTCAAGATCGGAGATCTTGTACTACGGAAGGTAATGGGAGCTGCCAGGGATCCGGCGCAAGGAAAGCTCGGCCCCAACTGGGAAGGACCATACAGGATCTCGTCTTGGCAAAGGAAATGGACCTACCACCTCGAAACCATGGACGGACAGAAGCTTCAACATCCATGGAATACAGAGCACCTACGGAGGTACTACCAGTAGGGGCGCCATGAAGATCATCGACTCTCCCCTAGTTTCCAGTTTATTGCTATGTTTTACTTAGTTTTTTATAAAGTTCCTACCTCAAACGATTTTTTTGACTATTTAAGTTTCGCTCTCTACTTCGAACAATTTTTTCTACAAGTACCTTTTTAAGCCTGAGGGGGCAGGTACATTTTCCTCAGTATTATTTTCTTTCAATAAAGAGAAGTATTCAGACTCTACTGTGTTTTTTCTACATAAATAAAACTAAGTCCACAAGGTGGACGGATCACCCCGAAGGAACGAAAAATCCTAAGTCCACAAGCTGGACGGATATAAAACTAAAGTCCACAAGGTGGACGGATCACCCCGAAGGAACGAAAAATCCTAAGTCCACAAGTTGGACGGATATAAAACTAAAATCCACAAGGTGGACAGATCATCCCAAAGGGATGAAAAATCCAAAGTCCACAAGCTGGACGGATATAAAACTAAGTCCACAAGGTGGACGGATCATCCCAAAGAGAGGAAAAATCCAAAGTCCACGAGCTGGACGGATATAAAACTAAGTCCACAAGGTGGACGGATCATCCCAAAGGGCTGAAAAATCCAAAGGCCACGAGCTGGACGGATATAAAACTAAGTCCACAAGCTGGACGGATCATCCCAAAGGGACGAAAAATCCTAAGTCCACAAGCTGGACGGATATAAAACTAAGTCCACAAGGTGGACGGATCATCCCAAAGGGCTGAAAAATCCAAAGGCCACGAGCTGGACGGATATAAAACTAAGTCCACAAGGTGGACGGATCATCCAAAGGGACGAAAAATCCAAGTCCACAAGCTGGACGGACATAAAACTAAGTCCACAAGGTGGACGGATCATCCCAAAGGGATGAAAGCTGGACGTATAAAAAACTGAGTCCACAAGGTGAACGGATCATCCCAAAAGGGAGTCCACAAGCTGGACGGACATAAAACTAAGTCCACAAGGTGGACGGATCATCCCAAAGGGATGAAAATATAAAATCTACAAGGAGGATGGATATAACCTAAGTCTACAGGGTGGACGGATATCAACTATTCCACAAAGTGGACGGATCTACCCGACGGATGAAAATACAAAACTCATAAATTGGACTTTGAAAAGATAAAGCTGGATAAGCAAATTGCCGTCAGGATTAAATAAAACAGACGGATATATTCCATAAGCATCAAAAAGGTCGACGGACCGAATATTACTTAAAATAAAACCCTAAAAGGGAATGTTTACATCATGACGGGTATCATGAAACTGTTCTCCACATTCTTTCAAAAAGAAATATATATATAAAAAAAAAAAAAAAAACTAAACTATTACAAATTATAAGTCTGTCGGCACATCATGACGGGTATCAGAAATGTCTTTCTCCTCCGTTCGACGGGCTTGATCCTCAATAGACGACTGGACAACCACCTTTTGATCAACAACCATCGTGTCGACAGCCAACTAATTATCCTTTGGATCCCTGGAAGCTTCACGGTTAGCAGGGTTCTCACAAAACAAGTCGTCTGTATCATCTGATTGAGCGGGCTGGACGGATGTTTGTTCTGGGGCATTAATGTTGATGGCACACAAGTCCATTTCTGGGTTCAAAGCCTTCACCTGACGGATGGCGTCATCAAAACCGTCGTTGTATGAAAGGCTAAGCTCGGTTATAAGGGCTTCAGAATCACGATACTCCCATATTGCGGTCTCCTTAGCCCGACGGACTTCCTTGTCTTTTTCCTCCAAAGCTTTCTTCATGTCCTCCGTCAGCTTCATGTATTCGTCCCTAGATGTTTTTGCCATTTTGAGTTTTTTCTCCTGAACGACCTTTCAGGACTTCAACTCGAGTAACTCCTCCTCCGTCGCCTTGGCCTTCTGACGAACACGGCCTAAGGTTGTCTCATGGTTAAGACACCATCCCATCACCCCCTTCATCATAATCATGGCCTGGAAGAAAACATAAGTTAAAAAGTGAAGAGACAAAGAAAGGAAACCTGACGGACTATATAGCGACAGATGAATTACCTGAGCAACGCTAAAGAGGGCCGTCTCACCCATAGCCTCCGTTGAATGGTTGCACAAATCCTCGTAGTCCTCGGTTGTTATGATGGACGAAAGTCGCTCAAGTGCGTATTTAGAATCCTCGCGGAGTAGAGGGGGTGGCTTCTTCTGGCTTCCGGACGGACCAGTCATGAGGCCCTTACCAGCCCCATGCTTCACTGGGGTAACCGTCTTAGCCTCTCCGGCCAACAAGCCAAGGACAGGCTCCAAAGGAACCTTGGACTTTTTTGGGAGACGGTCTCCCTTTGACGGTTGTTTCCTTTTAGTCGCCTGCTTGCTGGTGCCCGTCCCCATAGGGTCCGCACTAGTTTCTTTATTCTTCGCAGCTTGTAGTCTGATAGCTGCTCTCCTTTTTGCATCGTCCATCTTTGAAGAGGTAGACGGGTGTCAAAAGCAATAACAAAATTTGAACAAAGAAGAAAGACGGACTTACGCTGACGGGTGCGCTCTTCGTACTTAAGCGCTTCTGGGGTAGGCTCAGGTCCGTCACGATACCAATGGATTGTGTTGAGGTTGACGAGCTTTGCCCAGGTTCGTTCTTCTGGTTTAGACTTGTTGAAGATTTTCTCCAGAAAACTGAACTCCTCTAATGTAACTTGAGGTCGCTGTCGAACTGCACAAAAGTAGACGGACGTTGAAAACAAATAAATTATTAAACAGGCTTTTAATAGTTGTTATATGACGGGCTCATACCAGACTGATTTAATACGCCCCAAACCTTGTCGACGGGCATGAAATCCGTCTCCCCTGGATGACACATCCAACCGTCGCCCTCAATGAAAAAATAGCGGCTCTTCCAGTCTCTATTCGAGTCCGGGGTCTCAAAAATTACTTTCAAGAGGTGGCTCCTAGGAACAAAACTATACATCCCCCTTGATCTATCTATCTCATCTGGATGGTAGCAATGGAGGAATTCCCTTATTGTCAATCTTCTTCCACCGTCGGACATAGCCCCGTACAGGACTTCCATTGCTATGAAGACCCTCCAGGCATTTGGGGATAGTTGGCTGACGGATAGGCCTAAGTATTGTAGGAGTTCGCAGTGCAGGGAGCTCAAAGGAAATCTAAGACCTGCCTTGAGCATCTGCTCGTACACTCCTACATCGTCTACCCCTTCGTAATAACATTTTTCTGATGAACAGGGTAGACGGATGGGTATGTAGTCTGGGATTTGATAATTGGCCCTAAGGGTTTTAAAATGGGTCTCCTTAATGGTGGAGGTGAAGGCGTTTACCGTCCATTCTGGAAGCATGATGAACTCCCTAAGTCCATCAGCCCCCACGACGGATCTAACTACTTGATCTTCGTCATCAGCAGAACTCTCCTCTATCTCGATCATCTCCATATCCTCATTTGTTGAGGACGGGGAAGATGAAGACGAACTCCTCTCCTCGCTTAAATCGTCTTGGTCTTTGTGACCTGACAGGTATACCTCTTCATAGTCCGCCCCGTCACGGACGACCGACTGGTTACTTGACGCACTAGACATAGCCTACATATAATGACAAAACTTAAGACTCTGACGGTTTGGAAAGAACGACGGGGGCATATAGTCGAACAGAAAAAATATATATAATGAAGCCCAAAGGTAAATATAAGCCAAAAAGTAGACGGATAAAAAATTACTTACCAAATTGCAAACGACGGATGGAGTAACTGGACGGTTAAGTCTCTAACGAGTATGACGGTCAAATATCTAACAAAGGTGACGGATCGCTCTCTGACAATTGGATTTTGGTTGAAAGTGTAGAAATGAGAGTCGAAGTTTGATATTTATAAGGAAAGTGCATGGAAGACGAAGCGACGCTTCGATCCCACACAATGGCCTGTAGAAAAGTGACGCGTGTCATGAGCCATTTAATGCATTCCAGACCTTGTCGGCTGCCAAACTGCTGAACGGTTTAAACCTTGATACCGTCATCCTTAGTGACTGGGACCGACGACCCACAGTCCTTTCAACCGTCATCCCCAACAATGTTTATCGTCACCCCATGCTTCCGTCCACTAAAGTACGACGGACCCATAGGGTGAAAGGGGCAACTGAAGAGGAAGAATTTGGGCTAGAGATGGGCCTGACGATCATTTACTGTGGGCCGATAGTGGACGGGCCCATTACTTGCCAAATCTCTGAAGATGGATCCAATGTGAAATATCGGCAGGCCCAAAGGCCATAAAGACCCTTGGTATGAGATACTTGCGTTCCACATTTGATGAAAGAGTCCTATAAGGAAAGGATTCCGCAATCTACGTTCAAGAGGATTCCTATAAGGAAAAGACTTCTACTCCAAGAAAGAGAAGTCCACCCTCTACTACTATAAAAGCCCCAATACCCTCACAAATCAAGGTACGCATAATTTACCCTCTCTAGCACTCTAGAGTTGTGAGAATATTTTCTGACTTAACTTTCGGAGGGTATTTGGCCGGCACCACACCGGTGCTCTTTGTTAGGTTTTCCTTCTTTGTGTTGTGCAGGTTGACATTCAAGCGTGTAGGTATCGTGTGGCTCACTGGTGAAATTCTTGACTTCATCACTCAACAATATTAATAAATTGGTTAATCATGTTATTATTTATAGTCAAATTAACATTTGTAGTTTTGTACTAGCCACCAACTCATATTTCATAAATAAGATTGAAATGAGACTAGAGCAGTCTCCAATGAAAAAAAAAAAAAAAAAGCAAAAATACAACATCCATTTTTGGGGATGGCAACCAGATATGGCAAGATCAAATCATGGATACTCTCCTTTTTTAGGTTGGAAAAATTGCATAGAGACAAAGTGAAGTAAGTAGGGATGGGACACGCGTGGTGGAGACATTTGACACTAACGAAAATAAGCTAAATATAATAGAGGAGGAGAGCCGACATTAAGACTTTGTTTAGATACCGCTTATTTTGTTAAAATTAAAAATTTATTGCTATAAGTACGATAAATAAATGTAAAAGTTAGCTGAAATAATACCGTGAGACTCATGAATAATAGCAAAAATAAGCTAAATAATGAAATAATTTTCATTTTTCATCAGTATCCAAATGGAAGCTAAGTGTATGTTTGGATTACGATGAAAACTTCAACATTTGGCATTTTTCTGCAATGGGCGTCTATCAGTGAGTCCCGTGCACTGTTCACGAGACCCACAAACCTTTTTTTTAACAAAATTTTCATTAAAACTGAGTCACACAGTACTATTCACACATTTAAAAATTATTTTATTACAATATTTTCAATTTTCAGTAATAAGCGGTATCCAAACAGACCCTAAAAATACTTATAGTTGAGGATATCAATAATATAAATATATATATATATATATATATTGTTACACTTGACTTAACTTTAAATAATATTACACTGTTTTTAAAAAAATTATTAAATGTGAATTTTAAGAAATTTACGGTTTGATTATATATATTTTTTTATTTGATCCCTCAATGCTAGCTAAATTTCAAGATTCCTTCCAGGGTTTCCGGGCAGGGCATTCTTTTCAACTCGATGCCTTTCTAAACGTATATTGAAGAACATGCAACGTGGAGTAGTACTGTTTAATAATGATTTTATGATTTTTTAACATAAAAAGGAAAAAGGAAAAGCAATGGCTGTAGATTGAAGAACATATTCTAATTATTACAAACTTTCAAAATAATGATGACAAAAAATGATCCAAAGTTGATGAATTATCTTTTATGGTACATATTACAATATTACTCAAAGTTTTAGGTTGTCTTCCCTTTTATGGTACATGAATGCTTTCTCCAGTTGTGCATGTGTAATTTGAAACTAATTAAGGAACAAAAACAAAGAAATCTGTCTCTATCTCTTTTTTCTTTTTTTGCTAAGCAAAAAACTGGTTAAGAAATACTCCTTCCGTCCCAAATTGTTTAAAAAATCTTTTAAATCCGTCCCAAATTGTTTGAAAAATCTTTTAAATGAAATCTAAAAAAATACTCCTAACTACTACCGTGCGTTTGTTGGGATTTTCTTTTTCTTTTTAAATGATCCTAAAGATAAAGCAAAGGTGTAATCGAAAAATGATAAATTACAAATTACACCCCTAAAGTTTGGGGTATTTGAATTTTGCACTTGAAGTTTTAGAATTTGGATTTCATCCGTGGAGTTTAGGGATGTTTGGATTTTACACCATAAATTTTAGAGTTTGGATTTTACTCCCTAAATTTTAGGGGTGTTTGAATTTTAAATCCGTAAAGTTTGGGGTGTTTATATTTTACACCCTAAAGTTTCAGAATTTGAGAGTGTTAAATCCAAACACCCCCAAACTTTAGGGGGGTAAAATCCAAATTCTAAAACATCAGAATGTAAAATCCAAATACTCCCAAACTTCAGAGGGTAAATTCTAAATTCTGAAATTTCAGGATATAAAATCCAAACAACCCAAATTTTAGGAGTGTAATTTGCAATTTACACATAGAAAAATTAGTAAACTAGTGGCTTATAATTTTAAAAACAAGACAATAATTTTGGACATCATAAAATAGATAAGGATTAACAATTTAGGACGGAACAAGTACTATGACTTATTGAACAACATTTCCTAATATATCTATTCAATTTTAAGGAATTGATAAACACACACCCCAATTGATTGAAAAAACTTTATTTGGCGCTTTTAAAGTTGTGATCAATTACCTTTAGATTTTGAATTTGCAGGGAGCGTGGACCTTTCATATCACTTGCTAAAAAACAAGCACTTCTTTCTTACTATACCTTGTAAGGATTTGACATTAATGGAGGAGTGGGCAATTTCAAGAAACAGAGAGCATAGGACTAGGAAAAAACGCCGAAGAAGCACAACTCACCGTACATAATTACGTGTATAGGGCCATTTTTTTTTTTTCCCCCGAAACAGACAAATAAGTATAGCCAAAAATGACAATCGTCTTTATCTAAAAACTTTTTTATGTTCAGTTTAAATTTCAAAAAGCTTGCAATATTTAAGAGCTGTAGCTGTTTGTTTGATTTCTCTACAATCAAATCATGCTAACCAAATTTGATATGATGATGGTAATTTGGACAATGTATATGAAATTTATCTGTTCACATTCTCTTTCTGTTTGGACAGTGTATTTTACAAGCAGATTTAGTTTATTTGACGTTTAGTTTTGAGTATTAGGTGTTAAATTTGGTTAAGATATGGTTATACACTTATACTTTAAAAAACCATACACAATCAAATAAGCTAAAAAGGTAAAAAGGTTAATGAAAAATCTGATAGCAAACAAAATATATTTCGATAGTTAATTATAGTAGCTTTAAAAAACATAGAAAAGTAAAGTAAAGTTAGGCTTTAAAAAACTATGTTTAGACAAATAACTAAATAAACTTAATAAAAACTAAAACTAAAACAAACGAACTTGAATAAAATAGATTTGTAACTCCGAAAACTAATGTGGCCTTAAAAAAAATAGCTTTCACATCATAATCTCTTCAAAGTCAAGTTAATTGACATTGATAATTGTGTAGTCCACAGCCGGAGTACCTTTTTTTTATCTTCAATGATTTTCACATTTGAAGTGGAATTCATAATAGGAGTGTCAGATATAGATGGTAGGTCTAGTTTAGGAAAAAATTTATCCCGTATAAAGTGCATGCATCCCCTCTCTTATGTGGGGTCCATCCCATGTGAAAGAGGATACATGCACATCAAGTGCATGTAATATCACCTCCTCGTTTAGTAGGTTTTCCAACTTAATACCAATCCGACCCTAACGACATTAATAAGGGTTTGAAAATTTTCAACTTTTTAGTCATATAACTTTTTTAATAAATTATGTAACTTGTTTAAATGATACACGTAAATTGTTTTATAGATTAGCATGAAATGGGTTAAAGAAAATTCCTCTAAACTAGTTTGAAAGAAGAAGTTATTATAAAAATTACAAGTTTATGATGGATTAGAGCTTGTTTGGGTCACCAAGTTTTAGTTTTTAATTTTTTGTTTTCACATGTAGAAAATTGTTTTCTAAAAATTGTATTTGAAACTAATTGTCAAGGACAATTTTACCCATTTTTTGTTTGGCACTTGTTTTCTCGTATAGCTTTTTTTTTGTTTCCCTTTGCACTATTTCACTTTCCCCTCCCCCCCCCCCCCCCCCCCCCCCCCTCAATTTCTTCAATAAAAAATAAAAAAAAAATCACAACCACCCTACTTTAGTTGCCAACATGCATGGCCCCCATTGATTTAATTTTTACAAAATGGCATTGAACTCTTTCTTTTTCTTTTCTTTTTCTTTTTTCTTTTCTTTTTTTGGCATCCTAATAATCCCCAAAATGGCAAAATGTGTATTCAGTTTTTTGTTCAGTATTGTAGAATATGGATTCAGTTTTTAGAAAACTAAAAACAATGCCTTACTATTGGGGTCCATAGTTTTTAGAAACTAAAAACAAAAAACACCTTGAATACAGTGGAACCAAACAGCCTTTAAACTTTTTTTTTTTTAAAATATAAATAAGAAGAATTTGGAAAAAAATTTCAAAATTTTAATATAATTTGCGCACCACCACCACTAAGTTATTAGCCTTTTTTTTATTAAAACATGAGATTCGTCTAAATACCAAGGGCACAACAGTCATAAAAATGAGAAGCGTTATCCACCCATAATTTTGGAGGAAAATTATAGACAATTTCTAGAATACAATAATGTTATACTCCCCGATTTCCTACTCAAACGATAACCGGAACATAATATTAGGTGAGAGAGGGAACACAATATTCCTTCACTCTCTCTCCCTGCACATTCTCTCTAAATTAGGGTTTTGGAAAACAGACAGGGGTGACCCCACCTCCACCGGTTTAAAAGGTGGGACCCATAAAAAATTTGGGCGCTATAAATATAAAGTGCCCACAGAAACGAACAACAGTTCATTCATCCTCTTCCTCTCATCATCTCATGCATGTATGTGTGTTTAAAAAAACACCAACCGAAATTCTCGGCTCTCGCTCCGTTCCCTCAAACCAAAAAAAAATCAGGGATTTCGATTTTCCATCCAATCACAACTCTATTTTCCCCCTAACTCACTCACTTTCCCGGAAAAATATATAAAAACCGAGAATTGCCGGGAAAGTTTGAGAGAGAGAGAGAGGAAGAAACTTCTTTCTTTTCTTTTTTTTTCCAATTTTATGGAGGTTTGAAGGGAATGATCGAAACTTTCTCTCTCGCTAGCTCAGAAAGAGAGAGAAAGTGAGGGAAAATCGTTAAACCAATGGTGTTTGTTTCGCTGTTTCTCCTGGAACAGTGAAAAACCAGAGCTTTTTTCTTTCTTCGAATCTCTGTAAAAGAAAAAAAATTTATTTAATAATTTAAGGGAAAAAAATATATTTTTACAATATTCAATTGGCTGGTTTCTGTGAATTGAAAAAAAAAATGGAGGAAGAAGAATACTTGGAGGAGTTTGTTATGGAACCTTTTGTTGGCGGCGAAGAAATGGATCTCAATTACGAGTTCGATGCGCCTCGGTTCCACGACTTCACTCTGCCTGAGACGGATTTGGAGGCCTTCGAAGCCGGCCGCTGGTTCGATTCCACGAAAACTTACCCCCCTTCGCGTAAGCATTTCAATCTGTAAATTGTTATTTATTGTGATTAAAACAACATTACTTTAATGTTTACCTTTGTTATTGAAACTACTTTTATTATTATGCGTTAATCACAATTAATCGCAACATCGGGTCGGGTATATAGTAGACTTATTGTACGTAAATTTGTAATCGTAAATTTAATATTTTTAACTTTGAAGTGGGGAAGTTGTGAAAAAAATGAAAGGGAGTAGTACCGTACTGGTGACAGTGACAGCTCATCGTCTACCTCAATGGGCATCATCAATTTTGTTTCACATTTGTCACTTTTTTTGTTTGGGTGGTTACAAAGTTATGATGATCAATCATAGTATCATACCATGTCATGTGGTTTAGTCTACTTCAAAGTTTTTAATTTTTAATTTTTTTTTTTTTTTGGATTAATTTCTAGCTTTCATGATAAAGTTGAACTGGGAAAAAGGAGGTCTTGTGGAAATTATAACTTCCTCTGATAAATTGAGAAATGATGAACGCATGAATTATATTGGGAACGATTCTGATAGTTGCACAACTCCCAAAGTTTCTGCAACCGATGATAATAACAAAGGTATCAATTTACTCAATTCTTTAACTTCATCTTTTCCTGTGATTATCATTATGAATAAGATCAATGTGGTTATTAGTCTCATTTTTTAATCATTTTCTATGTTTGAGAAACTTTTGAGCATTTTCATGCTGAACATGGTTATGAAATTCTGGGCTACAATCATATGATAAGTTTAGCAATAAAATTACCATGTTTTGGCATCAATAGTTATGAGTTTTTGAGATAATGGTTAGTTAGCCCTGGGTTAAATTTAAAACAAAATATTTTAATGACAATCGTGATAAAGTAATTAATGGAGATCGGTGTTTCTAGGATGCTAACCTCTTAGCATTTGATTTGGTCTATAAATCTTTTTGTTATCCTTATCATAGGAAGTTAGAAAAGAATTTTTCCCCAATTCTAAACAAGTTATGAAATGATAGTTACCATATGAGCAATATTTTTTTTAGACAAAGTTTAGTTATAAAATTGATTATAACCTAAAATTATAACCTTACTTAATAAAATAAATATTACTACATATTTTGAAAATCTAACCTATAAATTGTATATTCTTTACACTCTTAATACACATATCAAATTTTATGTCAATCGAATATTATTTACTATATAATCTATAAGTTTATATTTTATGTATAATTTTAAACTATAAAAACTTGCAATTTAAACAATTTATTGATGACATAGCTATTGATCTTCAATTTTCTAAAGTACGAAGTATATAAGAAAAAGATTTAATTCAATAATGGATTTGTCAAAATTCGTCTCTAATAAAAAGATATTGAGTAAAGTTGTAACCTACGGCTACAACCAATTTTGTAGATAGACTTTATCTTTTTGTTTATTTTTTCCTTTTCCAGCATTCAGAATTTTTTATCCTTCATATGGTCCATGCAAGTCTCTTTGTTTTGCTCGTTGGTGGGAGGTAGGAAAACTGAAAACCCGCTAAAGGTTCTTCCTCCCACATTAATAGCAAGGCAGTAGGCCATACGAGGGGTTTCCCCACTTTTCGTCTTGTTTTTTTTTTCTTTGGCTTCTAAAGGGATAAATGAAGAATCAAGTGGTCCAGAAAATGTGTGTTGTAGCTTTCAGTTTTAATTTTAAGTACAAGTGGATCCATGTTATTTCTGCACTCATGTAATGCCCCTGGTTTGAGTAATTGTTGTTGTTGTTGTTGTTGTGTTTTTTTTTTTTTTTTTTTCATTTTTAACTTGAGTGCCTTCTAAAAGTAGAATGGATTTTTGGCAATACATGGTAATGACCAACAACTCATATTGCAGTACTGCATAGTCCAATTGTTTTTTTTGTTTTTTTTTTTTTTGGTGGTGGTGAACAAAATTTAATTTAATAAGTCACTACAGGAAGCTATAAAATATAAATCGAATGCCATCTAAATCTAACGTGACTCTTAAGTAGCACTTATATATATACAAAATAAAAAATAAAAATCTAGTGCGACTCTAATATAATAAATAATTTTATGTGCTTGCCCATCAAATGCAATTTCTGTTTACTGCATCAAAAGATGCCTGTTTTAGTATTTTTGGCCCATATATGTGTGGATATCTGGTATATGTCAGTTGTGTATCTAGAATGCCAATTTTGCACTGCATTTTAGGTTCTTTTAACCTTTTTATCATACCCATTTTTATCGGTCTATAACACATGCAGTTTTGTTATCATCTTCATTTTATTCTCAAAGTCCAAATTATTTAATTACTTGCAGCCTTTGAGAGAAGTAATTCCCTCCCTTTCAAGAATCTTGATTTGATTAGGCCAAGAGTTTTGTAGCTCAATTGTTTGGCACATCTTAGTGTTTTAAGACATCTAGGGTTCAAACCTCCTCACTCCCATTGTAACTATTGAATTATCAAAAGAACCTTGGTTTGATTAGAAAGTTATTTTGCTTTTCACAATAGAGGTTCATGTACGAAGGGGACTTATTTTAGCGGGAGCTTTGTAATACTGGTGTGTGTATATATATATGGTTAAACTTGCATTTGGGCAGTGAAAATCAAGTGCTAATATGCATGATGCCCTGTTGGTAACTGATGACAAATACTCAACCATATATTATGCTAGGTTTGAATTGTATTATAAGGATTCCTTTATTCCCTTAATCCAAATTTGAGTCCCAAACACTTATATTTACCAATATAGTGTTGCATGGTTGCAAGAAGTCTAATGGGAAAGTCATCAGCATCTTACCAATAGGAAGTTGAACTTGCACCACAAGCAATGGCAAAGGTGCTTTCATATTATTTAGCTTGTACATGAATTTATTTGTGTTGCTATAGAATTCACTCTTTAAGTTCTTGTTGACAAATTATTTCAGCATCACTTATTCACCAATATGATTGCATGTCCTCCACAGATTCATTTAGCAGTGCTCAGATGGCCCAAGCTAGTCCAATATCTAAAACAAAGTCCCCTGTCAAGTCAACTTTATCAAGGAGTTCAACTTTAATGAAACCAACAGCAAGTCATTTGGCCAAGCAGAACAAACCTAGGTTTCAGAAGAAGCTAGAGAATATTGATGAAAAGGGTTCAGGGAGCTTTCCTGTGATTGACAACCAAGCTACAAAAAGGCAGAAGTTGGAGGCTGGTTACTTACAGAAGGTACACTAGAATTTGTTAATTTGGCATTTTGATGCCTTTGATCTGTTTATAACTGTCATTCTAGTCATGAGTTCTGGAGCATTTGTATGTGTAAACTTCATCTTCAAACTGATGGTTTTACAATTATGTTAGATGTCTCCTTTTCAGGCCAGAAACAGAATTCAATTTTAATTATTTTAAAGATTGACATAAGTAAAACATCGTCTTAGTAATACACAGATGCTTCAATCTGGATTGAACTTGAGAGATTTGTACATCATTCAATTCACTTCACTGAAGGTCATTTTCATTTGCAAAAGTGTAATGATCTGTTTCAAATGTATGTTGACTCTCTAGATAATTTTCCATGGTAAGTTGTAGCGAAGGAAATACTAAGATTTGTAAGAATAGTTCTGGATCTCCGAAACACTGCCTGCAACATGAATATGTAGGGAATGGTGAGACTATATTGTAGATGACACAATGCTTCTGTTAACTCTTTATTTTTCCCCCCTTTCTCACGTCCATTTATTAGTTATACAACATGTGATGCGTAGCATCTTGTGTTGATTCTTTTGATATTTATCTGGAAATGCATGGTTCTGATTGTATCTCTAGTTTTTGGTTTTTCTAAGTTTAAGCTTGCTAAACTAGTAAGATGTCTTTAGAACTTGGTTATATACAATATTCAGTATTTTTTTTCCTGGTAGAATAAAGTATTTAATAGTTAACACTAATCTCTCATATGATAATCTTAAGAGCATTCCTTAATTTTGCAAAGCAGGTTGCTCACCTGAAGCATCAAGCTCTTTTGCTTCACAAGGTACCTAAAAAGGTATGCTACATATGTCAGGGAGTATATGCCCATGCTTAAATTATTATTACCCTTTCACTAAACATGTCTTGTTTAACACATTCTAATCATTCATAGACATAACATGTTTCTTTAGAAAACACTATTTTTGTCAATGTTTTCTGTATCATCTGTAGATTGGCTAAATTATTTTGAGTTATTATTTCAGGTTGCAACCATTGATGTTAACTATGTGCATACTAGACTTAAAGTTACTATTCCTAGAGAACCTGATCTGGCAACAGCACGTAGGGCCCAAATACATAGGTATAGTCATTTCTTTTAAGATTGTGATTGTGAATATATACGTCTTGAGGTTGAAATACCAAAATATGCATAATGAGTTGATGCCCAGTTGAATGTTCTGAACTGCAGGTCTAAGATCAACACAGGGTTGGGTGAACATGCAGAATCAAATACCCATAGCTTCAAAGCGCACCCCTTGAACAGAAAAGTTGGTACTTTTCAGTTTATAAAGTCGATTCTTTGTTGAGTTTTGGGGGAATTATACATTTCTGAAGAAATCTATTCTGATATATGTAAGGCACAACACATGATCTTGTTAACACATGACTCTTGGGCTTTGCAGATTCTCGAGGCTCCTTCATTGCTTCCTCCTAAAAAGAAAATATCACAGCTGCAAGAGTTTCAAGTAATTAGCAAACAAGTTTATTTGCTGTTGTCTTTTTATAATGGGTGCTTTTTTGAAATATCTTGACAACATTCAATTACTTTGTAGGTGTTTCACCTGAAGACCTCAGAAAGGACTATGCAACACACATCCAGTAATGTAGGTCATAAAGATGATCATTTCCACAATATGTTCTTATATTCTCCAATGTCAGACGCTAATAATCTCTTCATTGCAGGTGGGGAGCACAGCTAATTTTAAATTTATTTCACAGTATGAAGCCATGGACGGTAAAAGGTAAAAATGTCTAAAATTTAGCATCTTTTTGTTCAAAGTTGAAGATTTTGCATTCATATCCTCTCTAGTGTGAAGTGTTTGTAATAGTACTTAAAGAGTCATAGTTTATTGCTGTTCCTTGTGAGTTTATCCACATTTCTGAGCTTTTTAATTTCTTTTTAGTCCTAATATTTTCTCCAAGAATCTGAAGTTCATTTTTCTTATGCAATGAACAATCACATAGAATATCTGATTTTTGAGCTCAATTATTTTTCCTCTTCCTTTATGATGTTCTTCATATATGCAAGCATTTCATACTCATTTATACAATATCTTCCTATCAGATGCTTATGCTTTTATGCTTAATTTTCAATCATAGGCTAAATGCTTTAAACCAGGAGAAATGCAAAACAATCAACAAATCTAAACCTCACCCTGATACTAATAAGGTAATTTCATTAATAACATTTGGAAGCCCTTTATTGAGATTTTTATTGTTAGTGATAACCGTTTGTGAGCCATGTTGCACCCAATACAGATACTTTCAAGAAAAGAGAAACTTGGTGTCTTTCAAAATTCCAAACAAGAAACCACAGTCCCAAGGGTAACTTAATACAAAATCCTTTATGCACAGCTCTTTATATTAACGGTTTAGTACTTCTGAAGTTAGTCCTTCTTTTAACATTTGGCTTATGCTTCCTATTAGGAACTCAGTTTTTCAACCGATAAGAGGTTTTCAGTTGAGCCACCGATAGAATTATTAAGTAAGGTATGAATAAATTGGGGTATTTTGTGATTTATTCTTAGTCTCCTTTTAGAGTGGATTTATGCCTATTGTATTGTCAAGTAATTTTTGCATAGATCTGTATCTTGTTTTCAATTATGCAATTTATAAATTCCTTGTGTCATATTAATATGCCTACTAATATGCTGTCATAATTGCCAGCTCTCCCTAGCATCTGATGCCCAGATCAATGGGAAATCTCCGTCAAGAAGTCCTCTGCCAACTAAGGTTAGTTTCTTCATCCTTTGCTTGTTGGAAGACAGAAATTGCTAAGTTTATTTTGTGTTCTTACTAATACATAAGTGTTTTCATTGCTCTAATTAAGGATTCAAAAGAGAACACACCAAAACCTTTTAAAGCGCGCAAGGTATGTTTGTGTGGCTACTTACGACATTAGCTAGCATTTTGTAGTTTCTATTAATCCAAAATTATAGGGAAGCCTAGTATTTATGACTAGAAATAATTATATTAAAGTTTCATTATCTGTTTTAATGCTCATGGTTTCATTACATGATTTACATCCAAATTGTAGGTGATAAATTTGTTCGAAGAAAAATTGCCGAGTTTGGGTGGGAAGCAGTATCAATGTGGGAGTTACAGGATGATTCCTGAAGTTGGACCACAATTGTACATTAACAGGTAGCACTTGGTTCTAAATTAGTTTGAATTGAAGTATACCTTGTTATTTGTTCAGTCTTATTGTATGGAACATTAGTTACTTTTCAAAAATCATGCAGCTTATGTTTGTTTTTGAGTTTAATTAATGTATATAAGTAATAATTTATTTTATACATGAAACCAGGGAAATCAGATTACGTTCATGGCAAGAATAGGGGTTATATTATTTTTACAAAGTTAATAACTATCCTCTTTCTTTTTTCTTTTAAAAATAATAATAATAATAATAATAATAATTCATTAATTACAACAATGGGGGAGGGGAGGATTCGAACCATGGTTCTTTTAATAAAAAATAACAAGCTATGCCACAGACCTACGAAGCTCTTGGCGACAACTTTCTTTTAGGAACCTAAATTTAAACAACAAAAATGTCCACCTTAACATTGCAAGTGACATTGTATGTTCCCTTCCCTTCTCTGTCCTTATCAAATGAGGAGTTTTTTTGTTGGTCTTTATAGATCTTTTTTTCTTTTTCTTTTTCTTTTTTTCTTTGGTGGGGGGTAAAGAAATTTGGAAAAGGAAAAACAGGTTTTCAGTCATGCTATAGATGTTGGGAAAAATAAGATTGGTTATTAGAAATTATTTAGACAAATATTGTTTTAAATGCATTTGTTTTATTATGTTTCCTATTTTTGTACTGCCATGAATCATGTTAATCTCTTGTGATTTATGTCCAACTGAATTCTTATGCAAAAAGTCTAGGGTTATAACAAAATCTCACAAGATTTTCACAATGCCCTTATTTTGAGTTGTGGTGATCTTGTTTTATATATATTTTTTACATATGTTGGGTTGACAACTCAAACTGTTATTACTTATGACCTTCATATCACAGGAGCACGGACATATGCTGAGAACAAGAGCATGAAGATGCCCTTCCATTTTTTATGTCAATGCTTTACCCATGCATTGCATAACAATGTGGACCTTGTACTCCATCAAATTCCAGGGAAGATGCCCTTCCCAACCAGAAATTTCAGGGTCTATAGTTGATAGCAGCTTTTTGTGCTTTCTCAGTTGTACTATGGTTGATAACAAATTTTTTGTGCGTTATCAGTTGTAGCGAATGAAATAATAAATACATTTTTTCCAGTTGTAGTTTTCTTAATAAATTAGCGGAGACCAGCAGCGTACAGCGTTCTAGTATCTTTCCTTGGTCTTATCAAAAGCTTTGTGGCAGATTGCAATGCAGAAAAGCTTGAGAAATATAGAGAAAGATTCATTTTTTTCCTCTCGGAAATATCTCCAAATTTTCTTGTCATATAATAGGTTTGAGTGTCAAACATGTACACATTTTACTATCAATTTTCTATTTTGGAAGTCAATGGGGTTGTATAAAATATATAATTTTACATTAGGATGTTGTGTTGTGCCATGGAACCAACCTTTCACAGGTGCTAGACCACCAATTATCAGCATTCCTACAAATGGGCCTCATAGAAACCCGCAGGCTCCGTACTGCTATGGTTCCACTTGTAGTAAATATACAAGTCTTGACGTTTTTTTATTCAACATTCTTTTAATAATGCTCACCAGCCAGTTCAATAATAGAAGAGTGGTAAAAATACTCGTGAACCTGTCTCAGATAAGCAGAATCTTACAGGTTCAACTAAATCATGTGAAACAATTGAATGACAAAAGCATTTAAAGGGTTATAACTGCATACTAATTGGTTGGACCAGAGCCGCTTACATTAATTACACTAGAACATAGACTAGCTAGCACCTGGTACTTAAACAAAATAAGTGTACCTACAGATAGTCAGGGCTTTGATTGTACAAAAAGGCTGCAGATTTAGCAGTTCAAAACTTAGTCTGATCTGATGTATATAGAACTTAATACATTTAAGTAGTTAGTAAAATGTTGTGATACCTAGTCAGATGGGCATAATAATCTAGTTGGAAGAGAACTAAGCCCATCAAAATCAAAACTTGGGATTTCCCCATGTTCCATCCTTCTTCTTTTTTGTTCTTTCTGTTTCTGTTATAACGGATGCCAAAAAGACTGAAATGTAAACTTCCTTCAAAGGGTGTCCTTGGATATAACTTCACCAAACTGAACAAGCCACTGAGCATCAGATGAATTGTTGTGCTGAACTTGCTGCTGCTGCATTTTTGATTGTTGCTGTCCTTTATCAATCACAAATTGAGCATAGTCAATGGTCTTCGGTGGATCAAGACAGGCTTTTTTGGGAGGCGCCGGAAGCAGGGAGACCAAGACCCTTGCAACCTCATGCATGGTTGGCCTCTCAGATGGGTTACGCTTCGTGCACAGGAGAGCAAGTTGGAAGGTCTTCCTGACATGGGATAAATCCATGCATGTTACAGAAACCTCAGGGTCAACAGCCTCCATTACTGTGTTATTATCTGCCTTTGACAATATCTGAGAATATAACTCAATCAAGTTAAAAAGAATGATGAAAAAATTTAAGACCAAAATCAACTACGTCAATCTAAATTAATGTTCAAGATCCGTTAAGATTCGCAGCCTCTAACACAAGTTGGAAAAATGAATTTCATCCATAGACCAAAGTAAAACAACTCAAGCATAAACTTTGAGAACGGGAAACAGACCAGTTGATGCAAGTTTGACTCATTATCCACTGCCTTCTTCCCAGTCAGTAGCTCCAGAAGAACAACACCAAAGCTATAAACATCCGATTTCTCATTGAGCCGGGAAGTTCGTGCATACTCTGGGTCAATGTAGCCTATAGTTCCAAGAACATAAGTGGATGCATGAGTTTTGGTGGTAGAGATGCATTTGGCAATCCCAAAATCAGAGAGACGAGGCTCAAAATTCTCATCCAGCAGGATATTTGAGGACTTGACATCCCTGTGTATAATACGGGGGTTGCAGTCATGATGAAGATAGGAAAGTCCCTGAGCAGCCCCAACTGCTATTCTCAATCGTGTTTCCCAGTCAAGTTTTACCTTCTTTGATGATCCTGTCATGTATGTCAGCTCAAAACAATCAGGCAGTGCCAGTTCCAATTAATTAATTAAAAATTGAAATAAATTAAAAAAAAAAAACTAGTAAATAGGTGAATTTCGACTGTGTCAAGAGTTACTTCCCTTAAAAAGCTATAGAAGACCGAAATCTCAAAACAGTAACAGTATTCAATCTCACAGTTTATCACCCAAACAAAATCTGACCATTTGGTTGTTTATTAAATTAGTTACCACCTTAAGTTTTATTTTATAAACGTAATTCTACACCCAATCAAAGCATCAACTATAACTTCCTGTGTTCCACAAATTAAAAGAACATGACAGCATTCCCTTGCACCAAAACTCTTGATATTAACATAATGAAATCAAACAACAGTTCAGGCAAGCAACTAACCATGAAGCATATCCCACAGAGAACCGTTCACCATGTAGTCATAGAAGAGGAGGTTCCCATGGGGAGACAGTGCATAACCATGCAAGCTGACCACGTTCCTGTGTCTGATGCTACCAATGGTTTCAAGCTCAGTCTCAAATTCTCGTAAGTTGTTAGGATACTGGTTGTAAAGTCGCTTAATTGCAATGGGTCGGGAATTCTTCAAAACACACTTGTATACTGTGCTAGAAGCACCATAGCCTATGATATACTTCTCACTAAAATTCTCAGTGATTCTCATTATATCATCAAAGGTGTGAATAGCCATATCCATGCGAAGAATTACCATTTTCGGGGGACCTGGCAAGGAAAGAAGCACATTAGGATACAGAGTTAAAGACACGCAATATAACCCACTCCTTTACAAGTCAATTTAGCATTACAAAGAATATATTACCTTGCCCTGTTCCAGTAGATCCCTTTGTCAAATGCTTTGGTTGGTTGGATTTGTAAATAGCAACTATTACCATAGACAATAATGCGATGAGGCCCAGAGTCAGACAAATAACAGCAGCTCTAGAGAAAAGTGCTGGGGTAGAGAAAAATATATTGCAATATTAGGATAAAATTCCAACAGCCAATCCCATGACATGAACAAAAGCCTGTGATCATTATGTATATAATGGTAGCAGACTCTGATAGATACGTAACAAAATCACACCAATAGAAACGAGCAAGTACCTCTAGATTTTGGCATGTAAGGTCCACATATTGATCCCAACCAGTTGCCACACAATAAAGGATTTCCAATGAAGCTGATATAAACGTACACAAGTCAATACAAGAGCCTACATGAATGTAGACAGCGATTATTTCCCATACCTGTCTGCTGAAAACCGTGAGAAGTTCCGCATAGGAGGTACAATGCCTGATAAGTTGTTGTAAGAGACATTCCTAAAATATTTGGGAATTGAGCATTAGAGCAATCCTCTTAAGTTACATGAAAAAACATGTTTAGTAACAGGAGATTCAACTTACAAAGTGGCTAGACTGAAACAATTTGTTAGTTGTTCAGGAATTTCTCCACACAAGTTGTTGTTGTTCAGAATCCTACCATAAGATATTATCAAAAAGGAAATGACATCAACATGAAATCCAGATATATGCTAGGTACAAAACCTCATCAAATTAGGAAGGGGCAGCAGACGGGATGATACTTACAGAGTGACAATATTTTGCAACTGCCCAATCTCTGGAGGAATGCTACCAGAAAGGTTATTGAATGACATATCACTACAAAATTAAAGGTAAAAATATAAATACCAAAGGGTAGAGTATGAAATGTGATGGCTTAAGAATACTCGGACAAATACACCCATGTCTGATTAACTCACATTATTTGTATGCTTCTGAGGTTCACAAATTCTGCTGGTATAGGCCCATCGAGACAATTGCCACTTAAATTCCTGACCATAAATTTTCATCAACAACATTATGTGCCATGATATCATAGTAAACCAATGACTCCAGAAAGAACAAACAAAAACAGATATATAGAGAGGGGGGGGGGAGCTAAATTACAGACTTACAGGGTGAGAAGATGCTCAAGATCACCAACAGAAGCTGGAAGTGGACCAGAGAAATTATTTCCTGAGAGATCCCTGCCAACATGGAAATTTGAGAAGCCTCAGCTTAGATGGACTCCAACTGACGTAACAAACTTCATTATGACACTTACAGTGTATCAAGATTAATAATATGACCCAGTTCAACAGGAACCAAGCCTTTGAAATTGTTTGCTGATATATTTCTGCAGGTCCAGAATATTTTTCTTAGATCAGTCTACAGGAAACATGTTCAACTCAATCATAACTTATTATTTTGATTTCAATGAGTCATCACTTACAGATAGGTCAAACTCTCTAGATTGCGGAAACCCAATGGGATCGATCCATTTAAGCGATTACCATGTACATTGCTTCAGAGAGAGGATGCAAAACCAAACACATTACAAGTTAATGTGCATGAAGAAGGGGAAAAATAATAGATAAAAACAAGGAATTGATGACAAAAGTCATTACAACAAATTAGATGTCTTACAATTGATTCAATGCTGTGCAAGAGCTGATGTTGGATGGAATGGGTCCTTCTAGCTCATTGTTGGCAAGATTCCTGAGGCATTGTAAAACGAGGAAATTAACAACAGAAAACTGTTGTAAATGACAAAAGAACAGCCAATAGTAACATATACGCACAATTCAAATAACTGTTCCAGCTTTCCTAGTTCAGCTGGAATCTGCCCAACTAGTTTGTTATCATTCAATTGCCTGCAAATACTCCTGGTTCAGTACACAAGAAAAAAATATAACAAAATGATCATAAAGATTAGTGTGGTGGGATATATCTCACAAGTAGCTGAGCTTTGACATGTTGCCAAGGTCTGGAGGAATTGGCCCAGTAAGCTTGTTGCCATGGAGATATCTGGTGAAACAAGTGTCAAATGCATAAAATCCCTTGGTAAATTAGTTTCCATTTCAGGCAACAGGAACTCACAGTTTTCCAGTGTATGACAAGTTGCCAAGTATTGGTGGTATGGGCCCAACAAGTTGATTCTCACTCAAATCCCTACAAAGAGTGGATATAAAATACACAACTCCTTAAATTTTAGGCAGAAGATACTCGTGACAGCCACATGAAAAGCACTTCAATTAAAATATCATGGCAAAAACATGCATACGTACAGGACAGCCAGGGCCTGCATTAAACCAATCACCTCTGGAATCCTCCCCGTTAGCCTATTTCCCTGCAGGGACCTAAAACACAAGACAAGATTGCTGAAAAGTGCCCCAGTGGTTTTGAGTCCAGAATGAGCAACAGAATGTGATAAAAAAATAAACTAAATTTCATCTCAAAAATTGTACAGTTCCTTGTGTGATTGAAATTGATGAAATTCTAGTCTGGCAGGAAACTTACAACGTTGCCACTTGTAGGAATCCAATATTGAACGGAATCTCACCGGTGATTTGATTGTAGGAAATGTCCCTGAAATTACCAACACAAATTAAAAATTTATGAAAACCTACACTGCATATAAAGGGAAATGAAAAATTACATAAGTAATGAGACTTACAGGATTTCAAAGCTTGTACAGTTCCCAATGCTGTCTGGGATTGTGCCAGTTAGATTATTGCCTCTAACATCACTGGAAATAAAATAAGAAAATTTCAAGCTCAAGATCAAAGAAAATTTCAAACAGAAGGAAAACAATGCAAAGTGAACACAAGACAGAATTTGAGCACTCACAAATACCACAGGCCAGTTAATTGACACATATCAGGCGAGAGTGTTCCAGTCAATGCATTGCCACGTAACCCACTGCAAACACAATTTGAACCAAATGATTGAAAAGTTATAGGCTTCTACCGTCTGATAATATACTCTTCAAACATAACAGAACCAAAACATCAAAGAATACCGTCCCCCTTTCACCAAAACACAATGCAGATGGTAGGATGGTCTAATTGAATCCCTTAGTGAGGACTCCAGTACTTACAGATATTGCAGTACTTCATTCCAATATAGAAGCCTTGGGATTTCCCCCGTAAGTTGATTCCGGGCAAGATCACTAAACATTAAAATACCAAAAGCAAAGCTAGTTCTATCAGCAGAAATGAATATGCAAAGATAATCTTAATACATGACCAATTAGGAGATTAACAGCCACTGGGAGCATATTAACTTGAACGTATTATAATCAAGAGAAGCTTACAGGGTCTTGAGGTTCGGTATCTGAGTTAATGTTGAAGGAATAGGACCAGTGAGCTGATTGTTCTTCAAATTCCTACATGCAGGGAATTGGCTTAGTTCTTACACCAAAAACATGTCTCTGTGAAATACAACATGCGTAAAGGCATTGTATTAGCGAAAACTTACAGAAACTCAAGCTGCTTAAGCTTAGATATTGAAAAAGGTATGTCCCCATACAGCAAATTATCAGACAGCTCCCTACATTCAGAGTAAATTTATTTATTTTTAAATCTATCAAAAGTACAATGCTTTCAAAGTTTTGTGTAGTCGTATCCCCGAAAAGGGATAAAAAAACAATGAAAAAAGAGAGACAGAAATTATACAGATGCACAAGAGAACCACAGTTTCCAATTTCATCTGGGATTTGACCAGTTAGCTTATTCCCTTGAAAGTCTCTGCAATTTTTCCAAGTACATAACACAAGTAATAGTCATTTATATGAAGACTATACAGAAACATCACAAACTTCAAAAATATATTAAAAAATATATTAAAAAACAGAAGTGCCATTAAACTCAAAAACATACACGGATAGAAGATTTCTTAAATCTCCAATGGCTGGTGAAATCTCTCCACCCAGGTTCAAATTAGACAAATTCCTTCAACAATGTAAGAGAAACCTTAGAATTAAACAAACCCATTCGACACCAACATTTTAACAATAAGAATAAAGGATAAAAAAAAATGCAACAGTATAGCTTATCGGAGTTTTAGTGCCAAAAAAAGAGCGTGGGTATTAGGAAGAGAAGCATACAGAGAAAGCACAGAGAAGCTGGAATTGTCGCAAAAGACACCTCGCCAGGAACAGAAATCTTGGTTGTGCAAGTCATCCCAGTCAAGCAAAACATTTGCTACGTTGCGCAGCGAGGCCTTTATCGACATTAAGGCTTTGCCTACATAAATAACATCCACACCATTTATGTATTAGAATGAGACTACGTGTGCGTGTTCACTTACCAAAATAAATACGCATACAGTGATATTATCTGATAATATGATTCTGGGACAAGCAAAAGAAAAAAACTTTGCATATAAGAAAGGTAGTCTTTTTTCGTAATTCCGGTTTTGGACCCTGTTTGGATGGTGGGAAAATGTGGAAAAGCAAGGACCAAGTACAACAGGGCAAGTGATGGGACTCATTGACTTTGGTCGATATGAGTTGAAAATGCTCCAAGAGAAGCACAGACACACGGTGAGGTTTCAAAAAACTCATTAGTTTTTTTTTTGTTTTGTTCCTTGTTTGGAAGCAAGGAATCAGAGAATCACAAAGCATAAGCCATTAATGGTTTTTTAAGGCCATAAACAACAACTTGGACTTCATAGTTGGAAGCTTCTTATTATAGCTTCTTTGGGCTACAAAACATGCTTCAACCATAGAAAATTCTTGGCAAAAAGAGAGAACAAAACAAAACAATGCTCGAAGTTCAAACACACACACAAAAAAGAAAGAGCTACCTTGGTCATCAAGTGGTGAAACGGTAGGACATAGAAAAAACAGAAGCACCATTATCAAACACAAACACAAAGACAGCTCCTTCTTGCTTCTCCACTCCAACAACACCCATTTCTCCATATTGTGTCCAAAGCAAAATGAGTGAGAGAGAATGAACAAGAAGAAGGTGTTATGAGAGAATAAATTGAAGATGATATAGAGTTCTACTATTGTTTGTATGACAGAGATAGAGCAGGCGTTTAGCGTGAACTGTAAGGAACACAGTTAATGAGTCTGGCTGGGGAGAGAGTGTGTGTACTGTAGAGAGAGAAAGTGTATAGGAGAGAGGGGCTAGAGAGAGAGAGATTTGAGAGATGTAAACGGCGGTGAAGCGACGTTAAATTGAGAAAAGAAAGAGGGAACGAGACACACACAGCGGCCGTCATTCGTACTCTCCGTTTCCCAATGCTGTTGCATTTTTCGACAGGCTAGCAAATTGTTCACTGCTACTCCCACGCGCAACATGTTTAGGAAAGTAACCGCGTGCTTTATTCAGAACCCTCTCTGCTTTTGCATTTATATTAAGTCTTGGATAATTTTGATTTTGTTCTTAATTAATAGAAAACTGTTGGTAAAATTAATGGATACCTCATTAGTCATTACAATGCATTAATGGAATAACTTAAATCCAATATTTAAAATTTTAGGAGAAAATATCAAACAAAGTTATTTTTCAAACTTTTCATATATTTTTTTTTTTGTAAATTTTGAAAATCTAACTGTTAAATTTTATATTTCTTTTGTTCTTAACATACATATCAAATTTCATTCAAATTGGATATTATTTACTATTTAATCAAAAAATTTATTTTTTATACACAATTTTAGATCATAAAAATTTAAAATTTTAACATTTGTTTGATAAGATAACAATTGATTTTTAATCTTTTTAAAATTTTACATACATAAATAATATAATAAAAATATATAATTTAACGATTAAATTTTTAAAATCTACACTCAAGAGTTTGTAAAGTTTTCCCTAAACTTTATTCTAATCAAAATTTTCTTCTTTCTTTTTATTATTATTATTATTATTATTATTAATATAAAAAAAGCTGCCTATGGCTTTAGTTATTGCATATGAATTGGCACGCGCTTTATTGTATGGCGCGTGAATAATGTCGTACGAGGAGATATGTGTAATAGACTTACAGCGCGGCAATGACAAAAGGTGGCGTAGGATAGGGACTGTAATTGTAAAATTGTTGGAACGAGTTAACGAAACTGGAAAAAGGCTATTTCCACTCCCTTGAAAATGTAAAAGAATAAGAGTATGTTCGGATCCGTTTATTTTATTGTAATTAAAATTTTTTTGTTGAAAGTACTATAAAAATTAGTTAAAATAATATAGTGAAACTTATTAATAGTACCAAAAAGTACAGTAAGACTCATAAATAGTAGTAAAAATAAGCTGAATAGTAAAATAAGTTGACAAAAATAATTTTTACCAAATAGAAACTAAGAATAATTTTATGGATTTTGATAGAAAATTAAAAATTAAAATTAAGTAGAATTTATGGAAATATTTTCTCTCCACATTAAAAATAAAAATTAAGTAGGATTTTATTTTCTCTCCACATTTTAGTAAATTATTTTATGTAATTTTTTTATGAAAAAATGAAAAAGTAATTAATTATTTTGACAATTTTTTTAATTTTTTATAATAAAAAAATCAAAATAAATGGTTAATGTATTTTATTAACCAACATGTTTTTTTTTTTTTACCTGCTTCTGCGCATAAATATTATTTTTTTCTCTTTTTTATTATTATTATCATACTGTATCTTGGTGGGGAAGTGATAAAACATATTGGATCACATAAAAAAGGGTTTTCCGAGTTCCTAAAATGACCACAAGAATCCTTTTTGTGTGCTTCTTAGTGCAACAGACCATAAAACTAAAACAAGATCTTCTATTACAAGAAAACCTCATTGCAGGATATATTGGTCCCCTACATTTAACTGCTCACTTCTCACATTGCTCTTTTTTTCACAATTCAAGGACCACATTGCCCTGACTCCCCTTTACATCCACACATATTTATTCGTGAGAAAAGTTTATGATATTTCTGAAGCTCTCTGTGGATGTTCAAAATTGTAGTTAATTTTGATACCTTTAGGTCAAGATAGTTGGGATTCAACTCATTATAACTCACTCTAATTGAAGTTCAATGAGCTAGACAATGATAGGTGGTGGACTGTGGTTATATTAGCAGCTAGCGAAACACCATTCACCTGTTTTGAGAATTGGAAACAAACATTGTAGATGTCCTTTTTGCTAGGCATTATCCATTGTGCCAAACCAACCCCACCTTATAAAATAATGACTGAAAATATGGACTATAAAAATGGGTAAGTAAACTGAGTGATTCATATTAGCCCCAAAAGAAAAAGACCCTAAAGTGACATAAATCTGGTCAACAGAGAGCAACAAGTTTGACGAAAAAATTGACACACAGAGTCTTACATAGAAATGGTAGCGCATTAAATTAGTAAACAAAAAGAAGCAGCTCTCTGTAGGAATCAAATAAATATGGATTGCTAATTCAACAGTAATTTAAAAACACAATGGACCTGTCTAGATTTTAGGATGTGGGTAGTTTTAACAATCAAATAAAACCAATATTTCATCACATATATAGGCCGACCTAATTGATCATAATACACCCTAGCTTAGCTTGAAAAAAAAGTAGATCCAAAAATAATAGAAGCAATTATTTATAATTATGCACAAAACTGGACCTGTTATGTCAGCTCCATTATAATTGAGCTCTCTCACTCATATTCATCATCCATCTTAGTCTAGTATAGATGGTCCCATAGTGCAAAATGTGATTCGCGTGAACACGCGCATGTTGTTATAACTCGTTCTTTTATACCAGTCCTTCTCTATTGCCTATTGGTTCCTGCAAAAATTTACCAGTAGTTTCTTACAGTACTTTGTCTTGTAGGGTTTTGTTTTGTTTTGTTTTTTTAACCATACTTTACGTAACAAGATAGTAATTTTTGGAAGGAAGGAAGTGAATAAAAACACAAACACAGAAGGGTCGGTCCGGTCGGAAAAAGACCAGGATCATTGTCTGAAACTTGCAGCACTTTCAGCACTTAAGTAACAAGCAGGATAGCCTCGTATAAAGCTGCTCATACTACTTCAATTTTTAGCTAAGAGATAACGCTATTTTACTTTTATTTTATAGTAATATTTTTTTGTCCGTTGAGTCAGTAAAAATACAGTGTCTTTTTTGACATTTGCCGAAACCGCAATGGTGCTATCGCTTACAAGATTCTCAAACGGGTTAATGGGCTGCTTTCCTTTCCAAAGCGATGTGTGTCTTTATTATTTGCCGAGTATAGTAAAGGGTGTAGTTTAATTTATGGGAAATGTTAACCAGCACCGTGCGGTGCTGGTTAACGTTTTTCAAATTGGGTCTGACAAATTAAATGTGATAAAAAGTTATTAAAAAAATGGCCAAAAAAGATAAACAATTGTTAAACAATTACCAAAAAGTTGAAAAAGTACGATAAATGCAGCAAAAAACAGCAAAAGATTGTTGTTACGGTGCCCGTTAACACAACCCTTAATTTATATTAAAAGACCCATAAAAAATTTATATTAAAAAAAATTATATAAGATCAAAGGAAAAAATTGAGGTTCTCTTTTATGATTATGTTATTTTTTATTTAATTAAAAAATACATTTCTATATTATGGAAAAAAATTATATGACAGAATTTTAAGAAATGAATCAAACAAATAGCACATGAGATATTGCATCTAAGTCTTAGCCTTTAGCCAATAGCCTAATTTCAAGTACTTTTCCAAAATATCAACACTACGCTTTATGATATTCATAAAAAAAAAAATTAATAATAATTTGTATTCAACTACTGTTTAACAGTTTTTACAACTTTTTAAAAAAAAATCCAATTTCATACCGCACTTTTTCAAAAATCACAAATTAAAAAGCTGAACCAAACTTAGTTTTAGTGGTTAGGTTACTCCTTGTATCATGACTCCCACCATACGCAGCCAGTAGGATGTATGGGATATTTGACATTAAATGTATTTAAAGTTTGTCTCAAGAGTGGGCTCGAATTGAATCTCGTGGATAAACTTAGATCCCTTTGTATTTGTCCAACAACGGTCTTGACTGCATGCTCACAGTAATGGCATTGTGACTATTATATATGCACAATAAAGTGCTAAGGTATCAAATGGTAAATGGATAACAACCATAGATGGAGAATGAAGTAAAAAACTTGGAGGAGTACTGGGGGATCTTTTAAACAATTTTAAGTGTGGTTTGTGCTTACGAACCAAAATAAATATTATCTAAAAATATTGGTAGTACTATTTGATATTAGCCCAACCTCATTGATAAATTTTGTATTTTACTCGAAATATAAAAGGAAAAAGACTAGACCAACGTGTGGAATGTGAATGTTATCCACGTTTTAGTCACATTATTGGTAAAACAAGAACTACTCCTATGTAAGAGCATTTTCAGCAGATTCTCCAAATTTTTGTACTGTTTGGAAAATGAACAGTAACTTTTACCTTTAATTACCCACTTTTTCAAATATACTTTCCAACAGATTCTCTATCCTATTCTCTATCTCATTTAAATATTATTTCTTTATTCATTCTTTATTCATTATTTATTCTTTTTTTAACAACTACATATCTTTCAACATTTTTTTATTCAATATCTGATTATTATAATAGAAAAAAATATTTGAAGGATGAATAGTAAAAGCTACAGTGTTCTCTACTTATAGAGAAGTACTGTAGCAACTCTACTCTAAAAAATAGAGATAGAGAAATTGTTAGAGTGGGTTTTGGGAGTGTTGATGCTCTAAAATTGGCTTTAAAGAAGCTATTGAAGATGCTCTAAGATGGTAGATATGGCACAAATAGCCTTTGTTGCAAATAGGTGGATTGAGATGGTAGTGATTGAAAATACAAGAGTAACAAACACAATTCATAAAAATAATATCATTTTAATGAGGTGGAGCCCATAATGTGACATAAATTTTATTTATTTATTTATTTTTGATAAGTTTTATTTGTCTTGACACATATTTTTCATCCACGACAATAAAAACATTTTTGAAACAATTTTGAAAGCATGGGGACTAAAGTGAATAATTTTAAAATATATTGATGATTTTGAAACAAATATAAAAATTCAATGACAAAATATACAATTTAACAACATGCATATTGAATCATTAACATAAAAATAATTGAGAATATGATGCCTGGAAACTTGTATGCTCGAGCATTTAAGTATATATCAAATTTAGTCTGATTAATACTTTGATAAGATTCTTATATTTGGCCTTTAAAAAACAAGATTCTTATATTTGGTTTATTCACATGAACCTTATAAATAATCTAACATTCCCAAAATATTATTAAATTTACAAATAGAATGTCAAGGGCTTTACCCATGATTTTTATGTGGCTTGATACAAATAAATAATTTGAGAATTAAGTCAAATTGGCATGCACATGTACAATCATATTTTCCAATATTAGGAATCAAAGTTCCATTGCATTGGTAGAAATTCACCCAAGAAAAAAAAAGAGTAAATATGATAACACAACAATTCTCAGCAAAATAATAATAATAATAATAATACAACAATTTTCACAATTTTATTGCAACATGTGACTTGTGGGTGATGAAATTGTAGACCAATAGGGGGTTGTAACCAAAATTGTTATGACAGTAAACTTACTTGTAATCGAAAAAAAAAATCATAGAAATGCAAGTTGACCATATAAAAGATAATAATAATATTGTGGGGCCAGAGAATTTGGCAATCCAGTGGCCTACTTTACACCTAGCCCAAGGCTCATGCCGAGGAGGAGGAAGCCCAATGCCCTCGCCGAAGACAGCCATATCCTCGGCAAAGCAAGACCATAGGAGGGGGAAGTAACGGCTACCATAGGCAGCCCTCCAGGGCATCTAAGGAGAAAGACCAGGTACAACACATCGGCCGTGGAAGGGTGGCCGAGGAGCAAAGCTAGTATTGAATTGTCACTTCCGCATTAAATGCACATGACCGATGTTCAGGCAGCATTAATGGGGAAGTGACCCCTGAGCAATGCTACCTCGGTTGCTGCAACTCACTGGGAGTTTTAGTATGGCGGTTGATGGGACGGGCTATCAAAAAGAGGCATGGATGATCAACAAGTGGAGGAAATGGATCGTGGGAAGAGGACTATATAAGGAGAAGAGACAGATAAAAAAATGGACCTTTTTTAGGGGGATTCTTAGAGAAAAAAAGAAGGACTATCACCAAGCTCCTCGGACTGGGCCGAAGACAAACTTAGGAGGATAACTTCGGTTCATCTATGTTGAATGGTAGCGAACGCTGCATTGGGTATTGCCCGCTTGCTAGGGCCTAGTTCTTGAACCCGCTCTCTACAAATTCATTGTATTGGGCTAGCTGGGTTTAAGTCCACTCACTCAACAGTAGAAGTGCTCAAACCCAGTCCCTACAAATATTATGATCATAATTTATTACATAATTTTGGTCACAACTAGTCAAGTGGGAGTTTTGGCTAATGAAAATGTGGAGTCACCATTTTTTATTTGAGTAAGGCTAGAGATACAAACTTTTTTACAGAAATTTTTACAAACTACTAACTTGATTAGTAATTATTAGTAAATGAAAAAATGATATTAATGTCGAGTTTAAATAAAAATCAATAAAAAAAACTGATTACATCAATAATTTGTAAAAATATTATAAAATAGTTTGTGATTGAATCACTATAACATTACTTTTTTTTTATTTATCATTTACAATTCTGAGCATGTGAAATTGTAGTAAAAGTTGTGCAATAATTGTTCAATTAATATTTTTCTTTTAAAAATAAAGTTTTTAGGATGATTTTTTTAAAATTTAAAATTTTTGAATGTAATTGCAGATATTTAATGTGCAATAAAAGAGCAAAGACAGCAAATCAGTAATCATAACACGTCAATAATGTGAAAAGGCTCACCTGTCTCTTCTCCTCTATCCGCTCCTCCTCTCAATCCAAAAACGCAGTACTAAAAACTAAAAAGTCGATTTTCAATAAGTTTGGTTTGGGCATCCGAGACACTCGCAACAAGTCGCATCAGATCAGCAACAATCTTAATTAAAAAAGTCCTCATTATTAAAAGCCCAAATCCAGGTGGCAAAAATGGCAGTGTTTGGGGGCACTTAGCCCAATAAACATAATAGCATAAAAAAAGTGACACATGAGTCATGAGTTTATGCATGGAGCTTTATGCAGAGCAGAGGTAGCTAGGTGGTGTGATAGACCGAGAAGGCTTAGGTAGGCACAGCGAGTAGGCCTGTACTCTTATTTCATAAAGCACAACCGGCGACTTCTACGCCGATTGCCGCCGTCAGCTCCTGTTTTGCTGATGTGGCCCCACTGCTGAATCCGTGTCAAGCTTTTTGTATGCCTTTCATTTTTAATTTTTATGTACGACGTTTTTTGCTTTTTTATTTTTATATTATTTTTCTCACTTGTACTTTTTTTTTAAGGCTCTCCTTATTTATACAGTTTAAATTATTGATAAATTATTTTAAAATTTTTTTAATATTATTTTTATAAAAACTATGAAAATTTATAAAAATTTATATATATTTATTTTTTCATAAGAAATTTTTAAAAATATTTTCTAAATTAATGTCCATATAATATTGGTTAACTTGTCCCTTATTTTAAATATATGATTTTTTTTTTAAGTTAATTTTTAACTTTTTTGTCTTATTAGTTAACTTGTCTTAAATTTTTGACATTATTTTCATAAAAAATATAAAAACTAATAAACAAATTAATTACATTTTTTTCATAAAAAAAATTTTAATTTTTTTTTAAACCAATGTCCTTATAACATTAGTTAACTTGTCCCTTATTTTAAATATATGATTTTTAGTTTTTCTTTTTAAAGTTAATTTTTAACTTTTTAAAATTTTTAATTTTCAACCCCTCCCCAAATTCATACTTATAAAGCATTAGCATCAAATGTATCAATCACTCAATTCTAAATTTTAGCATTTAACAAACCAAATACCAAAAATCATATTTTATGAGATGTGTCAAATCTCAATTTCTTTTTTAAAACATGCTATGGTACAAGGGTACCATGTTGTAAACAATTTTTATTTTTTATTTTTTTATACTAGAGAGAGAAAAAAGAGAAATATATTTTTTGGTTTAGATAAATTAAATGATTTTTTGTTAGTTTTTAGACCCCTTAACACAATATGTTTAACCTAATATTAAGCCAAGTTGATTAACAAGTTTGTTAATTAGATCTAGGTTAAACCAATATGTGTAAAATAGATATAATGTAGAAAAAATAAAGAATACACAGATCTGATGACCCAAGAAAACCTAATCGGTAAAAAACTTAAGGATAATTTAACATAGTTATCCTCAAGGTAAAAACAGATTTACTATGAAATAATTAAAGTGTGTACAATAAGACTTAGATCACTAACATCATATTGCTACCTCGTATAGAAAACCTACTACCACGACCACGTGACAGCTCCGAGTCCACGGACTACTTTTTTCTTTGATCTGCAACAACCACAAATTCTCCTACTATTGACTTTGAGACACCTCTCAAAGGTTTCAGATCTTCTTTAAAGTTCTTTATGCAGCAACTGAAACAATCATCAAGTTCTTGACGTGAATCTTGATCTTGATAACTCTATGTGTGTATATGAAGATAAACATCTATCAGATCTCACAAAAGATTCAACACACAACTTAACAAAGACCTGTAAAACGTAGTTAGGGGTTTTCCTTTTATACTTGGAGTAAAACACTTAACCCTACACGTCATATGGGCTTGGGTTGGTTTAATAATTCTGCAGAAAATTACTGATGCCCGACTTTCGATCGATCAAATCTAACTTTCGATCGATCGAACCTTGCAGATTTTGAATTGTAATTCCTGCAATTACTCGATTCCAACTATACATCAATCCAAACTTTGAGAAATCCTAAACCTAAACTAAATGTTTTGATCACGGTTTGCTAACATATAAAAATTAAAGTTCTAATACATTAATTTCTAAAGTCTCATTGGTACTTTCATTAGTCAGGGTACTAATTCTAGAGTTACCACTCTTGAGACACCATTAGTTCCTAAAGTTTTACTAGTACTTTCATTAGTTGTGGTACTGATCCTAGAGTTACCACACATAGAGTTATCAATATCAAGATTCACGTCAAGAACTTGATGATTGCTTAAGTTGCTGTATAAAGAACTCTAAAGAAGATCTAAAACATTTGAGAGGTGTCTCAAAGTCACAAGTAGGAGAATTTGTGGTTGTTGCAGATTAAAGAAAGAAATAGTCCATGGACTCGGAGCTGTCACGTGATCATGGTATTAAGTTTTCTACACAATGTAGCAATAGGATGTTAGTGGTTTAAGTCTTATTATACAAACTTCAATTCTTTCATAGTAAATCTATTTTTACCTTAAAGGTAGCTAAGTTAAATCCTCCCCAGGTTTTTTACCGGTTAGGTTTTCTCAGGTCATCAGATCAGTATGTTCTTTATTTTTTCCGCATTATATATGTTTTACACATATTGGTTTAACCTAGATCTAATTAACAAACTTGTTAATCAACTTGACTTAATATTAGGTTAAACATATTGTGTTAAGGGGTCTAAAAACTAACATTTTTTATTGGTTGTTTATATTGTTAAAATGCAAATTGGACTCTTCAAGTTTAATTGAAATTTATTCCAGACCTCTAACTTTACTTTGTTCAATTTAGTCCTTTAAATTTAAAATTTATTCAATTCAAGATTTTTGTCCAATTTTGTCAAAAAAAAAAAATTTATTAAGCACACAATTAACTAATTAAATTAAAATTTTTGAAAAAATCTCACACAAAAAATCTATAAAATATTTTTATTAATTTTATAGATTCTTTTATTTGATAAATATTTTTTAATGGTAATTTTTTAAATAAAATTTGACACAATAACTTAATTGAATAAATTTGAAACATAGAGATCTCAATTGAATGAAAATAAAATTAGATGATTAGAATGAATTTATTATTTTATTGTGTTGTAATGTTAGAATTTTTTTTGTTTTTAATATAAGGTGTATCATAAAAATGCTATATTAAAGTAATAAAAGTAAATTTTTGTGTGTTATATTATCATTCCGGACAGCGCATCCCCATTGACAGCGGGACCATCTCAAAACTAGGCATTTAATATTCGAGTCTTCACTCTTCAGAAAAGGTTGAATTGATCGTGATAGATGATGGTAGTATGATATAGATATTGTCCTTTTTTGTGGGATTTGAGATTTACTATCATTTTATGTACTTTTTCAAATCTGAATTTTTTTTTTTTAAATTCTTGAATAAAGTTAGGTGTCTTTACTAGTTTATTATTATATTTTTTTTTTTGGGAAAAGCTGGCTTTCGTAATGATTGTGTGAGTTTTATTTTTTATTATTTTTGAAGGGTTGGGTGAGATTCTAGTTTCCCATATACTGACATTTTGTTGCTACCTCGTGGATTGATCTGAATTGGTTTCAGTTTCCAATGGCACTGGTTCGGGTAAACTAAAAAAATATCATTAGTTAATATTTATATCATGGGTCTGGTTAATATTTATATATCGAGAATTGAAAAAGTTGAAATTTTTTTTTTAATTTTTAAATTTTTTTTTTAAAAAAATGAAAATTAATGTGTGCCCTAAGGGCACACATTAGTAAAATCCTTATATCATATGCTTTTTACATTTTTGGCTGTTGCATAAGGTTTCACTCTTATTGTTATTTTTTTTTTTAACCGACTTTTATTGTTACTGGTCGCTAATCCGTGCGATACACAAAAAAATTTTAAAAATGAAATATTTATGAAACATCCTAAATAGTTTTTTTTTTTTTTTTTAATAAAAAAATTCAAAAGAGAGAACTCTAACACTTAGAGTATTCACATCAGTCCGTGTATAAGTGTGTATAATAGATAAAATGCTCAAATTTACACATTTTTGTTCAAAAACAGCCCACATCAGTCCGTTTAAAATTTTGCAAAATCTTCTAAAATTATTAACGAGTTACAGTACCTGTGTAAATTTACACAGGCACTGTAGCATGTGTATTTAGTTTTTTATTAATTTCCATTCGCACCAATTTTTCTCTCTCTTCTCTGTGCACAACGACCTTAGCTCCTCATATTCTTTTCCTCAGATGCACACAATCACACCCGCACACAAACACATCCACACAGACAAATCAACACACAAACAAACCCACACAGACAAACCAACAAAGAGATAGATCGGTACTCGGAGATCGGTGCTTGCTTGTAAATCAGTGCTTGCTAAAGATCAGTGCTTGTAGTATGGGTCTTGCTGGAGATCAGTGTGTGGTGGCTATTGAGATCGGTGTGCGTCAGCATTTGGGTTTCAGCGTTTGAGATCGGTGGTTGTTGAGATCGATGTTCGAGTTTCAGCATTTGGCGTTTGGTGGGTTTCAGCCGTTGAGATCGAAGATTTTTGGAGGGTTTTGGGGATGTGGGTTACAGGATTTCATGGGTCGTTTGGTGGAGATGGTGGTGGTGGTGGGTTGTGGGAGTGGGTGACGGTTGCGGTGGGTAGTGGCTATGCGGCTGAGATTTGGTGGTGGATCGGATTTGGTGGGTCAAGGTGAGTGTGTGGTTGAGATTTGGTGGTGGCTGAGATTTTGTGATGGTGGTGGAAGAGGAAGGTGGATGGCTTTTGTGATTTGGAAGAGAAAGGCCAGAGGTGATGGCTGGTGGAGTGGTGGCCAGAGAGATGGGTGTAGAGAGAGAGCAACAAATCATAAAAATGGGTAGAAAGAGAGAGAGAGGGCGTATGTAAAGAGAGGTAGTTGAGAGAAATAATAAAAAAATGGAGTAGAATGAATATTTTATTGAAATATCTTGTAAAATAGATAAACTGATGTAAATGTTTTGTAAAAGTGATGGTGTAAAATAGAAAAAGTAGGTTTTTTGTGTAAAATAAACAGAATCTTTTCCACGAGCTGATGTGGATGCTCTTACATTTACTTATTACACAATCTAGAAATTGTCCTATAGGATATATGTCCTACCTATTTCACAAAAAGCATGAGTTTGTTCTAACACATCCGAAATCTCCTTCAAGCATAGTTCCTATAGCCCAATTAATGCTAGCAACTGAGTTGGCAAACTCTGCAATCAAATCCCTGATCCACAGTTCGTGATAGGAGTGTAACACTCAATAGAGCATGGCAGCCATCCACAATGGGTTTCCTTGGCAATGAATTAATTATGGACTATAATAGGAGAACCATGACTATCTCTAAATATAATACCCAAACCTACATAATAGATGGCTTTGAAAAAAGGCCAATGCCATGTCTAGTTTTGAGATGAGGAGAAACAGGAGCTGTAATTGTTGGGCTCACTTAATATTTTAGCTTATGTTTTTTAGCACAGTAAAGTTTAAAGATATTTTGGGCTAGTAAACAATTAAAGTTATTTTGGTAATATGTGGGATAAGAATAAGTTGTCATCGGGAAAAAAGGGTATTAGTATTGTATTTATCCTTATTTGTGAGTATTAAATATTTATCCTTGTCAATTCCTTTTGAATGGTTCAACAATCTTCTCTTGCTCAAGGCCACATTTCGTCTTTCCTTGACTGGCTCTTCATTCACCTCCTTAAAGAGAGGTTCTAATTTCATACAACATAGGAAATTTCAAGTAGAAAAATAGCAAGCATATCTTTGGAAGTCTATATTCAACATCTAAAAAGGCTAGTGTTCATTGATTTTTAAAATAGAATTACAAAACCTTATACGAAAAAAAATGACAATGCACACTTCAATGCAATGTGCATTCCTTGTATGGCCAAAATAAAATAAACAAACAGCTACTCAAAAACAAAGCAGGATTGCAATAGCATATTTGCTACACTTTTTTATTTTTTTATTTTGTAAAAGCCATAATTGAGACATGTTTTTTTGTTTGGATAAAATTGTCCACCTATAATTTAAATACATACAATATCATAAGCCCTCTGTTTGTTCTTTGTATAGTACTTTAATTATTAAAAGAAATACATAATTTTTCATTGGGATAAGTTAAAAATTAAATCTATAGAATTCGGGACCTTATCTCTTACAATTGGTGAATATATGCAATACCTACAACGTAACAACTGTTCCAATAACAAAGTGTGAAATAATTTAAAAAAAAACAAAAAAAAAAACATACACACACAAGCTCCAACTGACAACTAACTTGTCAAACCCTAAAAACATTTATGACCCATTCCTAAAAACATTCATGCATTTATCGTCAACAACGAAACAACTCTAACTCTCAATAATCATGACCAACCACAGCCTACCAAATTTGGAAAAAAGAAACCATTTTCCCATATACTTTTTTCATGAGAAACAAAGAAAAGAATATTTGTGATCTCTCCAGAATTTGCTCTCCAATTTGTTATACCAATAACATATATTCAAGCAAAGATAATGTCTTGAGGGATCAAATAGGATCTATGACACCAAGTGGGTAGAGATTGTTTATGCAATTTCTACCCACTTGGTAACATCATAATTAATTTAATAATTATTTTAGAAAATAAATATATTAAATTAATAAAAATATAAAAATTGACTAAAATAATTCAAATAAATATAAATATCTATATTTCAATTTTTTCTTTTATATCATAACTTTCATAAGACAAATAAGTAATATTAAATCAAAAGCAAACATAAATAAATATTGAGTATTTCAATCAATGGATGTATATAATATACTTAAACTTTTTGTTAGAGTTTAATATTCTACTACTTTTTTATGCAAGTCTTTATTTAAATTATCTTACATCATGTCTAGCCCATTTGATTACCCAATATTTTTTTATTATGCCCAACCCCATTGATCACGTATGAAATTAAAAAAAAAAAAATACAAAAACTTAAGAGGGGTGGACATTGGTTTGTCCACCCATTAAAAAACCGATTAAGTAAAAACACAAGCCCAAGGCAATTTACGAAAGAAATATGCGGTTGACGGCTTGCAAGCGTTTGACACATTATAAAGTGGCTGACAGCTAAGCTTGCCTAAGCATTTAGTGGGTCAAGCACAACCAGTCCATCTTCAGCAACAGCCGAAACCTTCACCATGACAGTCAAGCAAAGAAGACCTGTAGAAATGAGAAAATGCAGCAAGAGCGAGAGAGATAGAGACAATCTCATGGTTTGATAGCATCTCATGGCGGTTGAAGGTTCAACAATGGCTGTAAGTACCTAAAATAATATATATGATTTGAACCTGTGAGAACCGAATTACAAATTGTTCAAGCACTTCTTTAATGCTGACAACGTTTTGGTTTGGAGGTTGAAGGGCTTTGATTCTAAAGCTTTTGGTTTTATTTTTTTGGTTTGTTTTGTTTTTGTTTTGGTCTATTTGTTTGCTAAGAACCCCACAACAAATATCCATGGCTTTAAATATGATAATTTCGTGGGGGCTTATTAGTGGGAAGGATTGGATTCTGCATTGGTATAGGTTAGGCTGATAGGCTCTTTATCTATAGAGGCAAAGAGATTGCAGATATATATAGAAAAATAAAGCAATGGGGGTTCTATTTCCAATAGGCAACAATTGAACGTTTTGAAAAACCTCTTGATTGGGAATAGGAAGAATCACCATTAATCAAGAGACAAATTTGAAGAAGGTCTGAATTAATGCTCAATTAGTTGAAAGAATAGCAAAATGTTAATTACAAAAGGAAGAGATAATGCGTACCTGGGAGATGAACAGGTATGAAGAAGTGATTTTTTTAGCAAAGTGGCAATTGAATGGGTATGAAGAAGTGATACAGAGGAGATGAAGAGACCAAGGAGGGAAGAGAGAGATTTTGGTGTTAGAAAGGTGAAATTCTGAAGTTTTGAAAGTGTGAAAGACAATAAGAGCAAAAAGAGAAGGAGGGGAGACAGAGGGGTTAGCATTAACGACAACATTAACAACATTAACGTGAGATTGGCTTTATGGTGCAGATAGGGTTGGAAATCAATTCTCTTTAATAGTATTTTAAAATTATGAGAAATATTTAGAAAAAGTATTTTTAAATTATGGGAAAATTTTCAAAAAAAGAAGGGTAGTGACATGGCTGCTGATGTGGCTTAACAGGAGCGTAGCAACATTAAATGCTACGCTTCAGCTTTTAGTAATATATAGATATAGATTTGAAGGATAGCACATTCGTCTAGTCAATCTATGTGCTGCAATGCAAGTTTCTTCTTTATTGATAGATAATAAAGGAGGGGCCAAGGGGGAGATGGTTTAAAGTTTTTTTTTTATAGTAAAGAGGAAATTGCATTAAACAGAAAAAACTAAGGTGGAACAGAGAGTTCAAGGATTGCCTTGTTACAATACAACCCCACTTTGTCAGCATATCAGCTCCACTAGATCCTTAGGTGGATCTTGATACAAAATAAAACTATTAGCCTAAGGGCTCCTTTCCTCGCTAGAAAATCAGCAAAAGCATTTGCTTTACAATAATAATGTCCTATCCGGACTTGGGCTAGCTGGGAAATCAGCTGCCTGCAGTCATTAACAATTGGCATAACAATATGATTAGAATAAGAAGCATTCTTAACAACCTCAACAATAGCTTTCGCATTAGTATGAATGTCAACAGCACGCAAATGAAGATTATGACAAAGAATGAGGCCATCACGAAGAGCCCAAAGCTCCACTATGAAGCTAGTGGTAAAGCCAATATTCCTTGAAAAACCTCCTAGCCAATCTCCATGCTCATTTCGAGTAATTCCGCCACAGTCCGCACATCCTGGATTACCTAAGGCTGAACCATCTGTATTGAGTTGAACCCAGCCATGTTGAGGCTTTTCCCACCTGACCTGCACTATATGTCTGCTACTCGAAAACTTGGGATTAATGACACAATGTAAAAACTCAACCGCATGAAATAAAGTTTCACTGTGCACGTTGTTTTCCCTGGGTCAATTCCTAAACACAAAGTTATTTCTTTGTTTCCACAAAGGCCAAATAACAAAAGGAAAGATTATTCTCCACGGGGGCTGGTCTTGCACTCTTGGAACATTGTCTTTGCAATTCTTTTCAAGCCAATAGTGCAGATTACCCTCATAAAAGCTGCTGTTTGACAGAATTCCAAGTCTGCTCCAGGTGATTTTGGCCGACTCAAAATCCCTAAGTCTATGACGGATTGTCTCGGCTTCCCTTTTGCAGAGAAGGCATAGGTCAGATTCATTGAGACGTCTTTTAACAAGACATTCCCCCACTCCAATACAATTATGCAAGCATTGTCACATGAAAGTCTTAATCTGGGGAAGGGTGTCAACCTTCCAAACCCAAGAGCCCTTGAACTCCTCCTCCTCCTCACTACATTTTGTAGCTAAAGTATACGCTGACTTAAGCTCAAAGTCACCTCAGTTAGCTCCATTCCAAATCATCCTATCTTCCTCATTTGTTGATCTAAGAGAGTAGGGCATGGCCTTGATTTCCATGAGGACAACATTAGGAATTTGGATTGAGAGTTTAGACCAATCCCACCCATTTGACCCAAAAACATCCTTAACTTTAAGGCACTCTTCTCCTTCCAAAAGGGGGCCTTGGATGAGGTCTCTCAATGGCTCATTTGCAGCCCAATTATCGTGCCAAAGGCTTAGGCTACTATTCCTCCCCAGAATCCATTTGAAGCCTTTATCAAACACCTTACTACCCTTGTTCATAGCTTGCCAAACTCTAGAACATGGAAGCTTATCCTTGTTTCTAGCATTCAACTTTCAGCTAGTACAATACTTACTTTTTAAAACCTTAGCCCATAACGCATCCTTTTCCATACGGAATCTCCAATTAAGCTTGGCAAGTAAAGCTTGGTTTCTACCTCTTGCCGATTGATCCCACCCAATGAGTTCTTTTTGAAGCTTCCGAGGAGCCCCACAAAAAATTGCGATTTACTCAATCAATATTATCTAGCAATTTGGTAGGAAGAGCCGTGCATTGCATAATATAAGCCGCGATAGTAGAAGTGAAGGCTTGAATGAGAATAGTTCTTCCTGCAAGAGATAGTAAATTAGCTTTCTATCTCACCAATTTTTGCTTGACCCTCTCCAAAATGAAGTTTAAGTCTTGATTATTGGCACCATGATGTTTTATAGGGAAGCCAAGATACTTCCCAAGGTTAGGAGTTGAATGAAAGCCCAGTATGTCACGCAAAGACTCTCTTGTGTCCACATCAACATTTGAAGAAAAATACACTCTAGATTTGCTTTCATTAATGGATTGCCTTGACCGGGCACAAAAACTATCAAGCACATCCCTTATGGTTGAGCAGCTCACATGATCTACCTTCGCAAAACGGACCAAGTCATCTGCAAAGAATAGATGGGAGAGAGCCACCCCACAATGAGAGATTTTTACAATGACCAAACTCTTCTCACTGCATTTTTCTTCAATACTATATCTGAGGGCTTCCATACATAAAATGAAAAGATATGGTGATAGAGGGTCACCTTGCCGGATTCCTCTCGAAGGAAAAATAGGCTCCACACTTCCACCATTGAAAAGAATGGACGTGGATATTGATGACATGCATCTCATAATGAGATTCACTAGGTTGAATGGAAGATTAGCATTAATAAGAACTTCTCTAATGAAACTCTATTCAAGTTTATCATAAGCCTTTTCAAGGTCCACTTTAATCGCCATGTAACCTCCCCTCCCCGTTTTCCTGCTGATGGTGTGAATTAACTCTTGGACCACAATTGCATTATCCCAAGAGTTACCCCAATAGTTAAAAAGAAAGTAATATAATTTAGCCAAAAAAAAAAAAAGAGAGAGAAAGTTATATATGAATAAGTATATAAATTTTTTTCATAAAAATATATAACGTTTGTGAATATAAAATAATGAGAAATATGATTTTATCAAAAAAGAAGAAGAAGGTATATATTCCATTCCACAAATTGTTACAACTACACATTTTTTATCCTTTAATGCAACTTGGGATCAAATCTCACCTACAAGTAAAAGAAATAAATCGATATTTTAATTTGTCAATAAAAAATCATAAATTTTTTTTGGTACATCAAGACAAGAAAAGAAAAACCCTAAGGAGGCCGAGGAATAGACTGCGGCAAAGCCTCCTCAAAGGCATCAAAAGCAAATAAATTCCTCACGTCTTTAGGGACAGAGGACAAAAGCACAAAATCGGAGTCCATAGTGACTCCTCATCTGGCCATGGCATCAGCACACCTGTTCCCTTCTTTGAAGGTGTGCACAATCTTGTAGTGACAGATCTGAGAGCAGTAAAGACCTGCAATCATCCACAATGGACATCAGACGAGGTTTGATTCTAGAGTCATTAGCAAAAAAGAAGACAACTAGCTACACATCTAACTCCACAACAACATTTGGGGAATCCCATGAAGACAACAATAGATAGACCAGCCTTAAGACCCCACAACTCAGCTACGACACTCGTGGCAGTACCCACTTTACTAGCATATCCACAAATCCAAGTTCCATTTTGATCACAAATTAAGCCACCAAAACTCGATGCACCTGGGTTGCCAAGAGAGGACCCATCAGTGTTTAACTTAACCCAACCAGCATCGGGCTTTTCCAAGAGACCATCATAGAATGAGAAGGTCGATGGTCAGGGCCAGAATTTGAGATAGCAAAAAATTCTGATGCTTTGAAGACACATGCACTAATATCAATGTCCATGCAGGCATTACTAGGATTAGTTTCAAAAACTCACTTATATTTGTGAAGCTAGATAGCTCATATTCCAAACAAAAAAAATAGTGTTCCAAGGAATTTTAAACCGATGTGCCAAGGCTTTAGACTTGGTATTATGGTGGATCCAATCCATTAGGGGACAAGAGAAGGATGAGATACAATCACTTGGAATGCCAAGTCTGTTCCAGAAAGTAACTACAAATTGGCAATCTTTTAGAAGGTGACTAATGGACTCCAATTCAATACCACATCTCGGACAAACGAGAGAGATCTCAATTCCTCTATGAGCAAGGATTTCGTTGAACTTTAGGCTGTTATGGGCACAAAGCCAAATAAAGGATTTAATTCTAAGGGGGCATTAGTCTTCCACACCCAGTAATGTGCCCAAGCCTCCCTCTTTGTAGGGCAACTTTCCTCCTCAGCAGCAGGGTAAGCATCCCTACTATTAAACTCGCCATCTAAGGAATTCACCCAGATTCTTTCATCCGCTCTTGCACTAAGATGGTTGATGGGAATAGCTTTGAGCTTTGCAAGAATATCAGTGGGCAAAACAAAAGGCACTACTCTTTCATCAACCACTCCATTGCCAAGCAAAAGATCTTTAACAACCAGCTCCTCATCTTGAGGCCTAATAGGGCCTTCAATAAGAGATCTCAGAGAGTCCACCCCCCTCCCCCCCAAAAAAAAAAAAAAAAAAAAAACTATAATTATTGTGAATAGATTTTGTTAAACTAACTCAAGATAATTAGACCAAATCCCCGTAAAGAGATATAATATAAAGTTTTTGCACATATGGTCCAACCTAACCTTTGTAGATTCATATGTGTAGAATCTATATAAATCATCTATGTGGGTGGCCAAGGACTGAGGATGGATTTGAAGAGTTGCAATATAATTGTAAGGATGTCACGGTCCACGGACCCGAGGAGGAAAGCCGCCCAAGGAGAGGAAAAGATGAGTCAAAGTACTCTGGAGCATTCCAAGTGGGAGTGAGAGTCTGAAGAGAGAGAGAGAGAGAGAGAAATAGTGGTTATAGGGGAAATCTCTAATTTGGGTAGCTTGTCACCTTCGCATTAAATGGCGGGCAACAACTTTATTAGGTGCATTGATGAGAAAGTGACCTGAACAATGTAAGTCATAGCTAAGCAAACTCCTTCCACCACTTTCTTCAAATGTAAAAAGTAACAAGTGTCGTGAGAGGAGGGATGTTAGGTAAGGATGGATGGTTGAGATAAGAAAATGGAGGAGTTTATAAGAAAAGGGAGGTGGACAAAGTGAAGGGGACGAAAGGATCAAGAGACAAATAGAAATAAAACAAGAAGAACACTAAGAGATAAGAGAGTGAACAGTGATAATTCTTATGTAAGTGTGGTCTCCTCAGGCAATTCGTAGAAAAAAAAAACGATTCATCCATTCAATAAAATTGGCCATTTCTTCCTTATTTTTCTCCTCAGGTAGAGTCCCCCTTAGTTGTTTGTTTCCATCTCTCTTAAATTCATTGTTTTAGGTCGTGGATAGACCAATCCAGCCACTATTCTAAGTGGGTTTGGACTGTTGGTTTCTCTGGTCCTTACAATCTAGATGTTTTGATTGAGAAAAAAATTTCTCTCCAAACTAGTTTGATTTGGAGAGAAACCCTTCAAACTCCTCCTATATTTATTTATTCGATGTGAAATTTGAAAATCTATCCGTTGAATTGTATATTTTTATTATATTATTTATGCTTACAAATTTTCAAAAATATCAAAAGATCAATAGCTATGTCATAATTAGGGCTGTCCACGGGTCGGGTCGGCTCGGGTTTGGGCCTGACCCGGGCTCGACTCGACTGGATCGGGTTATAAAAAATTTGACCCGCAACCGACCCAATATATGGTCAGACCCGGCGGTTCGGGTCAATAGTTAAACGGGTCGGTTCGGTCGGTTATGCGGGTTTGGGCCCATATTGGGCTAAAATTGTGAATTAGCATAATTTTTTTTAAATTCAACTTTTGACAGGCCTTTTGGGCCCAAATTAATGGGCTTAGTACTTTTGACAAAGATTTATATATTATTAAATCCTGTACATATATCAAAGGGGCCTCTTTTCACCTCCTTTATTTCAAATTGGCCCATTACACAACATTGAACCCTTCGGGCCTCCAGCCCTTCAGTTCAAATTTAATTATCTGGCCCACATCTAAAGACAAAAAATACAGTAAATACAAAACACATTATCTGGCTCACATCTAATGACAAAATACAATAAACACAAAACACATATAACAACTTAGGTAATTGGCAAGCACATAAAAAACACACATGGTATTACTTTCAAAGCACCTGTTAAAACCACACAATTCAAGAAAGAAAATTTTTCAAAATGCCTATAGCATTAAAACCTGGGCAACAAAAGCACAGGAGGACTCAGCAAACAAATTCCATACATGTAAACCTGGGCAACATAATAAACCTGCCCAACCATTCCAAACATGTAACACAACTTACACAAGCCAGTAAACAAATTCTAACAAATAATTCAATCACAGCCACACCACAAGTATGGCAACAAAAGATAGTAAGAGCATTTCTTGCAATATTACCATAGAGTTAAAGAAGGCAGAAAGGTAGTTACTGCAAGTGTTTAAGGCAGTAAACTACCAAGGCAGTAGCTAGTTATAATTAGTTACAAACTTACAATTATGAAATACCTAAGTATTTCCAAAAAATAGCTTTTCTAAAGCATTTAAAGAGCAACTACTATATAGTTTAGTCCATAACTAATAGAAAAGAAAGCCTATAAACTTAAATAAGTTTTCTTTCCTATAAGCCAGTTAGAAAAGCACTGCCCAAAAGAACTTCCAAATTGCATCCAAAAATCTGCCTCCCATACAAAATGTTTCCTTCCTCCTACAAGAAAATGGGCAAAAAGATATTTATCAATAAAAAATATAAGGACAAGACCAAGAAATATAGAATAGTAATAGCCAAAAACAATAGAGAAAGCAGAACCAAACATAATAGAAATAACAGTAAGGGCAGAAACTTACCCAGCTTGTGATTAGTCATCAATGCTAATTGAGATACCTTTGCTTGAGCTTGAACTTCCACCACTTGCTGCTGCTTGACGTATAACTAGAAAAGAGAGAGAAATGAAGGCTATTAGATTAAATTTCATTTGCATAAGACACATTTAATAGCACTTAATAAACAAAAAGTTTGAAAGTTAACATATTACCTAAATCATGAAATTCATCTTCCAAGGCCTCTACCTCATCCTTTGATTTGCGAAAAGAAATTGGAACCAAGGCTTGAAGCCAGTCTTGTGCACAAACAAGATTTTGAACCATAAGTGGGGAGAGTGAACTCCGAAATGGATCAAGTATGCGTCCTCCGGTACTAAACGCTGACTCGGAAGCAACAGTAGAAACAGGTACAGCCAGCACATCCCTAGCTAATTTGGACAGAACTTGATACCTATCTGAATTGGCCTTCCACCACCCCAATATCTCAAATTTCACATCCCCCCTTCTACTTTCACAATTTTCAGCCAAATATTTGTCAATCTCATTGCTACACCCTATGGACTGCTCAGCCTCCAAAAAATGGTCAAACCTAGAATTAACCATCGCATATGGATCGCTACAACCAATTGACTCACCTTCTATGTGAGTCCTCTCCCTCCCACTTGGTACTTGTACATTTGGTGAATCAACACGAGAGTGAAAATCATACAACTTTACCAAGGAATCCCTCACCAATTCAACCATCACATTAGCCACTTCATTCCCATAAATTTTAGAAAAACAAAACTTCAAAAACCTTAACTTCTTTCTTGGATCAAGAACCACAGCCACATATAAGAGATGATTCATTTTATCCCCTTTCT